>CM053613.1:33837217-33857172 GCA_028646535.1 Procyon lotor
TGGCAGGCACAGTGAGCAGTTAGAGCAGGCACGCTGCCCTCCACTAGCTGCGCCCAGCCATCGGCATGTTAGTCGCACGTTGCCCCCCCCACCCCACGATGTCACTCAGGGTCATTCGGTTATCACGCACATCCTGGGCTCACACTCAGCTGTTGGACCGCTCATTCACACGGGCACCCTGTGAGACGTTCCGCACTTGCTCAACACCACCTACACTCATTGCCCTCATGCTCAGGGGTGGCCAACCTCCAGGATGGAGGTGCTGCCAGGAGCAGTGGGGGGCCAGGGCGGTGGGTAAGGAGAGGACCCTCGTTTTCTTGGGGAGTCGTTTTCTTGTCTCAGGGAAGTGCTGTCATACTGTTGGGTGTCCCGTCTTTCCTTTTCCCCTTCGCCTCTTCCTATTGAGTCACAGAATAAGTTCCATGAACTATTTGCTCTTTCAAGCGTTCTTCCCTCTCTTTCTTCCCCTGATTCCTTTACACCACAGCCTGTACCACAGTCCGTTCTGGAACTAATTTACGTGCACATTGCTTTAGAGTTTCTGATCCTCCTTGAACCTCACAGAGATGAGGAGAAAGTGTCAGATCAGCCAACTGCCTGTACAATCTTGTGCCAAACAGAGAACATCTAATCTACTGACCTATGACCACACTATCTACTCTTCTCCTCGTTACGGCCTTTCACCTTCTTAGCGACGGGGCCTACCACTGCCTAGCTCCCTGGCTACGTTTTCTCATCTGTAAAATGGGAGTCATTCCAACAGTATCCACAGCCAGATGATGGGAAACCCAGAAAAGTTGATAAATCTGTTTCAAAGGTACATGCTTTAAACATTGTTTAAATGTACACTCATTTCGCAGGAGTAGGGATGGGGTAGCTTAGCAGAGGATGCTGAGATGGCAGGGAGACTGGGCTGGTGCTGGTGCTCTGCGGGGCTCTGGCCTCCAGCCCCTCCAGTATTACTCCAGGAGGTGGGGACACGTGCATGACAGAAGAATGAGTTTACACTTCTCTCTGGGTGGGGACCTCGACTGGCTTTACTTGTCTAATGCAGTCTAATAATTTTTGGTGCCCCTTAAAGATGGGCACTGAAGATGGGCCTGGCTGAGCTTCACTGAGAGGATCAGATAAGAAGACGCACAGGAAATGCAGAGCAGTTCTGGGCACATAGTAGATGATTCATTAAAAAAAACCAACAACGGCGGGGGGGAGTGGGTAATTGAGGCTGGTGTAATTGCCCCGCCCAGAGCAGAGGAGTTCAGTGCTTGCCCCAAGCTCTGTATTCACAAGCCTTTCTCAGCCAGGCTGGCCTTGCCTCCCACCACGAGGAGACCGCTCTGATTTTCCAAACGAGAGACTCTCCGAGCCCCCAGGGCCAACAGAGATCTGCTTCCCGCCCGAAGGTGGATGGTTTGGCTGCCGAGTTCTCCGAAAATTGGTTCTGCATGTTGCCGACATCAGGCCGAACGTTTGCTCAGCACACAGCCAAGAGGGCCCTCCGGGGAGGCTGAAACCCCATACCGGCCCCACCATCCGCCCCCAGCCGTAGGCTGCCAAGCCACTGCCCGCAGCCAACTCCCAGGGCCAAGTGGTGGGAGAGCAGGGCACCGCGACTGGCAGGGACATCCTGGAGCCCCTCCCTGGCTCCCTCTCCCCACCCTCGCCCCCCAGGTGGCTGTCATGACGCCACCTGGTGGCTCTAAGGGGAACTGCACCAGCATGGCAGCCCCTCTCATGCCCTGGCCTGGGGACTCAGACCTACTGTGTTGCTGGAAGGCTAAACCCACAAAAGATGGTCTTTCTCCCATTCCAGGAACTCCCTAGGGTTGGGAAATGTGGTTCCCAAGGCCAGGCTATTTTTAAACATCAGTATCCACCATGCAGATGCTCTGTTTATGGCTGATGTTCCAAGCCTATGAGAGAAGCTGTGCATTTAACCAAAGGCAGATGCCAGGATGGGAGTAATTAGGGTGGGCTGGGCCTGTCTATTCCCAGGCTTGGGCAGCTGGGCAGGGAGAGAGCCAACGGGCCACCCTGAGGCTGAGGTTTCTAGTCAACAAGGAGACACTGGGCCCCAGCTAGTGTCTGAGAGGCTATGGCCCGCAGGCTCTTCTTGATGATTTGGGAAGATTGAGGGGGGGAGGGAAGAAGCCGCTTACTACTCCCTTTTTATTTATTTTTTTTCGTAGATTTTATTTATCTGACAGAGAGAGGGAGATCACAAGTAGGCAAGGAGGCAGGCAGAGAGAGAGGAGGAAGCAGGCTCCCTGCTGAGCAGAGAGCCCAATGTGGGGCTCGATCCCAGGACCCAGAGATCATGACCTGAGCCGAAGGCAGAAGCTTTAACCCACTGAGCCACTCAGGCGCCCCTACTACTCCCTTTTTAATTATTGTCATCATGACTGTCAACAACATCTGCCTAGCAGTAGCACCTTATAAAAGGTAAGCATGATTTTCCCCATTTTGCTGATGAGGAAGTTGATACTCAGAGCCATTAAGATACTCACCCAAGGTCACCTAGGCACTGAGGTCTTTGGTATTCTCAGATTTTTCCAACAGGGGAATCTGACTAGATATCTTGCCTTCCATGGCTTCTGGTCACTTTCAGGACCAAAGCCCCTCAGAGGCTGTTCAGTTTGTCCTTTGAGACCCTGAGCCTGCCTTACAGCCTGACCTCCCCCCCCCCGACCCCCACCTTGCTTCTTAATCATCCCAGACTTGCACCAGCCCCACGTCAAGGCCTTTAAAAACTTTTCCATGAGTTCTCCCCTGAGTCCTCTTCACTCTTGCCACCACCTCAATGGGTCCTGATCTCAAAATACCTATAATCTGATTCTGGGTCTTATGACCCCTTGACTAAGGTCATCTTGGTCCGTCTGAGCATATGCCTGGCTCCGAAAAGGCTTTGCTGTTGTTCAGGGAGTGAGTGTGTGAACACTTCCCAGCTGCTCAGCCCTGGGCTGAAAAGGAGAAGGTGCTGTGTGAATTCTTGAGGACTCTAAGGTCCTTTGAGAAAAGACTATCCAAAAGAAGGTAGGGCCTTATGAGTGACCTGCCAACCAGGCCGGTTGATGAAGGTGTGGGGCTGCCTGAAGGAGGAGGGAGAGTAGAAAGGTGGTAATAGGGAGACCAGATTGAGTCTTACAAGATGAGTACCGCTGGGGGCGGGGCGTCAGGAGGAGCTGCTGCAGGTGGGGGCAGGGAGCACGGTCAGAATCTCCAGATGCAGACTCGCTCTGTTCCCATGGCCCCTACATCGGCTCTGGCAGGCCAAGGCCTCAGACTCCAACCTGTTCTGGGAGGATGAATTAAGGGAGGCAGCAAACTAGGCCAGAATAGGACTAATGGGTCATTTTCCAACCCCTGCCTTTGTCTTGGCAACTCATAACTGCCTTGGTTTCCCTGATTAGCCCTTTGGTTCCCTCAGGAGCCAGGCCCTGGCCTGAACCCCCAGCAGCTGGCTTGTTCCCAAGACTGAGCCAAACTCCCATTTCTACTGCTTCTCCTATTGTGCCTGAACCTGGCTTTGAATGCCTGACACACTGCCCATTACCCCAATGCCAAGAGCTCCCCACACCCAGATCCTCAACCAAGCTCAGCTGCAGCCCTGGCCCAGGTCAGCCTCCATTTCCTTGCCTGCCCTGGATCTAGCTTCTGTCCTCTTCCTCTAGTTCTCTGGGTCTGGTGCCCAGCATGTTTTGTGCCAGAGAGAGGGGGCCAGACTTTGAGAGGCCTTGAACACCAAGCCAAAGAATGTGGACATTGTGGGGTGGCCAGATACACAGCCCTTGAGGGCTCCTGCGGCCGCACTGTGGCTGTGCCCTCTGCAGACCGGGAGGCAGCCGGAGGCCAGGAGAGCAACCTCAGGGTGGACAAGGAAGCCTGAGTGGAGGGTTGGGTGTGTTCTGAAAGGCAGAGCTCACCACGGTCAAGTGCAAGAGACTGGGAGTCCTGAGGGATCATCAGATTGACACCCTTCACAGCACGGATGATGACACTGGATCAGAGAAGAGAGGACAATAGCCCAGTGTTACACAGAACATGCACTGCCAAGTCAGCAAGAGTGTTTGGGCTTCCTAAGAAGCTCTTTTGAGGTCCCCCACTTTTCCCCAGGAGGCAGCAAGAAGCAAAAGTATGAGCTTGGATTGAGGCCGTTCTGAGTTTCTGTCCTGGCCTTCCCATTCACTAGCTGTGTGACCCTGGACAGGTCATTTAACCTCTCCAAGTTTAAGTGTTTTTGCCTTCCAGGTGGAGACAATGCTACCTTCTTACAGGGCTGGTAGGAGGATTTAATTAGCTCATTGCCATGGAGGCACTCAGTACAGCAGCCCCAACCAGCAGAGCCTCCTCAATATCTCTCTTAGAGATACTCAGCTTTTGGGGAATCTAGGGATCACTAGAAAGGGGTAACAGCTAGCTGGATGCGCCAGAGGGGAGAGGCCCAGAAAGGGGACTGGAGGCAGCCAGATGCCGGCCCTGGCCCTGGAGGCATCTCCCTAGTTCAGAAGCTGGAAGAACCCAGGCAGCGGCAGCAGACAATGCTCGGAGCCTAGAAGTCACTCTCCATAGTCTCCCACTGGCCTCCAGAACACCCCCCACCCCTGCCAGGAAAAGCTACAAGGCCTTTGAACTGCATGACTGCATGGGCTCCGGGATCCCGGGCTCCTTGCTGGGCTAGGGCTGGGGAGGCAAATATTTGGGCAGTCCCTGGGCGGTGTGTGGGGCTTTCTGTCCGCGCCGGATCGGCCTGTGCCAGGGGTGCCCAGCTGCGAGGTGAGGGCCTGCACCCGTGGGCGGTGGGCGGACACGCCGTCTGCGGCTCCCAGACGCCTCCAGCGGAAGCCCCTGGCGGAGAACGGAAAATGCCACTGGGGCCGCACAATCCATCCTGTTGTGATCCCCGGGGCTGGCGTCAGCGGGGCCTGTCCGAAAAATGTGCCGTGCAGGGTCTGAACTCATACTTGTGCGTCTGCCACGGGAGCAGGGGGAGCGGGGCGCGGGGGCCGCCGAGGCCCATAAAAACAACTCCGAACATTTCATTTGCTTTTTTACTTTTTGGTTACAGACCACTTGGCTGGCCGTGCCAGCTGGGAGCCGGGGCCCAGCAAGAGCGCAGAGTTATGGGGCAGCGCTAAGTGCTCTGTTTGTACGAAACTGCCAAAATGTTAGTACAAAGTGGTAGGTGTTTGTGCTGCAGATAATAACTGATGGGCTCCCGGGTGGGGAGGCGGACGCCTTGTTATTATGGCCGCGGCTCTTCTGAGGAACGCACAGCCGCCTGAGAGCAGCAGCAATATTTTTCTGAGCACACAGGGCCGGCCTGGCAGTTAATGGGCACGCCTGGGCCTCATGAATCAGCCCCGAGAGGGGTGGAGGCCGGGCTGCTCGTGTTTATCTGATTCTTGGGGGTTTGCCCTGATGGGCCAAAATAGCCCATTCCTCTGAACGTTCCAGAACCCACTGCACTGTGGAAGGAGTAGCGAGGCCTGTTCACAATGCCAAGAGCCTGGGTGTCCTGCGTGGGGGAACCCAAAGAAACTGTCATGTAGAGGCGGCTCACGGCCTGGCCGCCACGGAGTTGGGGCTGGGCCCCGGAAGCATGGCTGAGACGTTGCTGGAAGAGAATATTTTCTTGAGTGTGAGGCTCTTCTAGAAGGGAGTGAGAAGGTGTAACTGAATTGTGATGTCTGACAGGGTCCCTCTGACCCTGTCACTTCTCAGGTTCTCAAGGGGGTTATAAGCCCACCCACAATAGTCTGAAGGTTGGAGGGTGCTGAGCAGTCTCCCCGTCATAGGAAATGTGTGATTGTGTGCACATGGACAGAGAGGCTTTGTTCAGCTTATCCCCAGAGGTGGAGAGAAAATTAAGGCATGCGTACAATCGGCTAGACATTGATCAATTCGTTCATTACATTTACTGGGTGCTCACTCCTTGCCAGGTTCTTCTCTGAACACTGAGGACAAAACAGTGAGTCAAACCACAAAAAAAAATCCGTGTCTTCACTGAGCCTCCATTCTAGTTCACTGTGACCAAGTACAAATGGACGCACGGACATGTAATACGTCACCCAGTGAGAAGGGCTAAGAGGGACAAGAAAGCAGGGTGAAAAGCAGACGACGGCGTAGGCAGAGCTGGGGAGGTAGGAGACGTCAGGGTTAGAGTAGTGATCAAGGTAGCCGAGGTTCCTGTGGTGTGTGGAGCTCAACGGTCCAGATGGCAGAGAAGTAAAGGGCATCATGTGTGTCCAGTGAGTGTTAGTCCTTGAATGCTAGTGAAGACACTGGGCACCTTACGTGTTACCTCAAGATCACGGTAGAAAGCCAAGTAAAGGTGGCCGTTATCAGGCCCTTGAGACAAAGAAAGAAATCAAGGCTCAGAGAGGCTGCTGGCGGGAGTGCAGAGTTGAGATTTTCACTGAGGCCTGTCGGCTCTAAAGCCCGTGGCCTCCCACCCATCTGAGTTTGCTTCTGGCCATGGTGGTGGTGGCAAAGCTCACTAGCCTTGGAGTCAGACAGAGCAGGCTTTGAGTCCTGCCCCCCACCTCATGCTATGTGGTTTGCGGTACGTTATTAGGTCCTGTTTCCTCATTCCTTGTAGGGTTTTTGTGAACAATAAATATTTCTTCCTATAAAATATATGCATAAAGCCCTTAACATGATGCCTGGCAGAAGAGGCCCCCTATCAATGGCTAAACTAATATTAGCCTTCTAATTTCTCCAAAGCACGAGAGCCCTGCACAGTGGAGCGTTTGCCCAGCTCCCTTGATGCCAGAGGCTGCACTTGGCCCTTGGCATTGAGCAGTCTTCCGCAGTGCTCTGCAGCTTCTCAAGGGACTCCCGAGCCCCTGGCTACATCCACCTGGACACACACTCTGCCAGTTCTGGTGTCCCAGAGGCCCCGTATCTGCCAAGGACTCTGATGGCACAGCCTCTCACAGAGGGTGAGAAACTCCTTGAGTGCAGCTCAGAGCTTTGTCCCTGTTCCCAGCCAGTTCTCAGCCATGGCCTTTTTCATAAAGAGCATCTGGTGGCAAAGACTAGTAAGGTGTCCTGAGACTCATTTCTGCTTTCAGTTGGTGAAAGGTTGGGGGGTCTGGGGGCAGGATATCCCAGGGCTGGGGAGTCCTGCTAGATGGATCCGCCACCAGCCAGGAGGAAGACGCCCGCCAATGATGCTCTGTGGTGAGCCCTGCCTCTGTCCTTTAAGAGCTTTCTCATCTGACAGCAGGGAGGAGGTTGCTCCCAGTTGTACTCTGGAGCTGATCTGTGGGAGACTGTGTTTATTTGCTGAATTCTCTTACTGCCTCTAGATAGAGCCTCTAAAGGTCATTACAAATTCAAAACGTGTGCCAATCTAGAACATTGCTAGAGAGCCCATTTTTAGTCCAAGAAGTTCTTAAATCCTTCTAAGTGTGGAGAAGGGGATAGTGTGGAACAGACTAAAAATCGTCTCCCAGTGTCTGTCCCTCTTTTTCAATGTTAGTAGACTTTTTATCAGGATATATGGCTGCTCACCTAATGCTAGTATGCCCCAGTCTCCACTGTAACGAGGTGTGGTCATCTGACCACGTTTTATTCAATGGGGTTGAGTGGAAATGCTGTGAACAATTGCTGAATTATGTTGCTAAGGGGAAGGGGAAGATCTTGGTCCTCCAGGCTGCTTCCTGGAAGAGGGCAGGGCGACACCCAGGGGACAGCAGAACAACAGAGGAAGCGTCTGGGGCCAGTGGCATTATGAACCCATGACATAAAGCCTGGATGCTTATTGCACGAGAGAGAAATACACTTCTAGCTTATTTAAGCTACTGTTATTTCAAGATTTTGTTACAGCAGCTGAACCTCTATCCTATTTAATACAGAGAGGATTTGTGGGTCTCTTGGCCATCCCCAAAACACTAATGCTCAAGAATGGCATTAGCAAGAATGGCAAGGCAAGAGAACAGACCTAACTCCTGGAGTGAAAAATATTAATGCTGCCAACAGCCTCTTCTTACCTTGACAGCAACACATCCCTCTATATCTAGCACTTTCTGGTAGCCTGGGGGCATGCGTCGTGGATGAGACTCAGAAGGGTGGAGTGATTTGCCCAAGATCATGGGTGAGTAAGTGACAGCCAAAATCAGAACTCAGGGTATCTGATTCCTAATCCAGTCCTGTTTCCCCTACAGCAGAGCTTCCTGTCCATCTATAAATCTATAAATAATGTGTGAAGTGTGCGTGGTGTAGGGAAGGGAGGAAAGGAGGGCTATAATCCTGTTCTAGTCTTTATGTGAGAACACCAAAGTAGGACGCTAGGGGCTCTTTCCAGGGACAGTTGGAGGAGTCACACTTGCTGACCCCAGCCTGCTGCCCTTCACCTCTAGCCTGCAGCCTCTGCCCTCTGCGGGTTCTAGAACAAAACTGTTCACTGGTCCCAGCAACACCTTCAGAAGCATGAAGTTCTCCAAAGGGCAACTAAGGGTATGATTCTGCAGGGCACATATGTAGGGACCCAACAGTGGCTGTGATCTCTAGAGATGAGTAGATGGCCAAAGAAATCCAAGGGGCCCCTTCTGGCTTCATCCGTGTGTGGTAATCATGCCACAGTACCTCACTGTGAGAATTGAAGGAATAATGCATGTCAGGGTGCTGCGTAAAGTAAGGGCTGCCTGAGTGAGCACTCATGGAGTTAGTAAGACTAAAAATCAAGCGTTTGTCTGGTTTCTACTCAGCTCAGAGAAATGGAAATAATTGATGTGCAATTGTAAAGGGTGTGGCCCCTCCAAGCGACCCGGCCGCTTTACGTGTCTGGGCAGCTTCCAAAGTGGTAGGGTGGAGGTGGGAACTCGGAGCCTTCGGCTTGCTATGTGACCTTGAATGAGTCATTTAGCCTCTGTCTTCGTTTCCTCATCTGCAAGAATCCACTGGCTGTGGACTCCACTCTGAGTCGATCATTAAAGAAAATCTGCTAGAATCCTTAATTTGGTTTATATATTTTCTAAATCACCAGAGTAAGATTTTTCCTATTCCTGTTTCAGATTTTTATCTCTCTTTTCATGAGTGAGATTGGCCACCAATTTTCCTTTCTTTTCTTTTCTTTTTTTCCTACTATTCTTTTGTGATTTGGGTAACAATATGATACTTCACAGAATGAGTCTGGGCATGCGGCAAACTGCTGGTCTGTTCTCCAGCTCTCATCTCTACATTTTCCTGGACACAATTGCAGAGTTGGAGACTACATTTTTCAGCCTCCATTGAGCCGAGTGTGGCCCATCCATGTGATTAAATTAGCACCGAAGCAATATGAGTTTAAAATAAAATTGCTTGCCCCGGACTCTTTCTCTTTCTGCAAGCTGGCAGACAAATGTGTCCATAACTAAGCTTCAGCCATGCAGATGAAGGCAGTATCCTAAGGAGTGATTGGGAATCAAAATAAAAGATTGCAGTCCCTGAATTAGCTGGTAAAGCAGATCTGCCTAGTCAGCCTAGTGGTGGTAGAGTTTTGGTTGATTCGTTATCTTTTTGTTATTGACCTAACACCTTAGCCCAATAGGAATATGTTGGAAATGGGTCAAAAACTACTTTATGGCTTACTATATGGTTGATTTGTGTAAATGGCTTTTATGTGCTTGAAAATATGTGCTCCAACTAATTACTGGGTATAGAGTTTTAACCAAGCTAGTTGATTAGGTTGTTCAAATGTCTGCATCTTTCCTAAATTTTTGTCTGCTCCATCTGTCAATAATTAGCAAGAGTTGTTAGACTTTTCCACTATGAAGGTGATTTTTCATTTTCTCTCTATATTCCTAGCAAGTTTATTTTGTTAGAGGAATATAAGTGAATAGCCTTTATAACTTCCTGGAGATTAAACCTGTTCTAATGGAATGACTCCAGTACTTTTTGTCTTCAACTATATTTTTATGTCAGTATCGCTACCCTAGATTTATTTAAACTCATTCTAATATATTTTCCATCCTTTTACTTTCAACCTTTTTGTGTTCTTATTTTAGTTCTATCTTTTTTAAACAGTATATAATTATATATTTTTTTTCAATCTCATAAATTCTATATGTTAATTGATGACTTTAGCCCCTTTATATTTATTGTGGCTATTGATATATTTGTGTGCATTTCTTAGTTTACTCTGTACACTCTCTTTGCCTCTTTTTTCTGTATTTCTGTTTTTTTAAATAGATTTTTATGGTTATTGCTGCTTTAACTTTTTAAGTTTTTTTTTTACTTCTATGTTTTTGCAAATTATACATTTAATTTCTATTCTGTTACCGCATTTGCTTTTTACCTTACATACTTAACATTGTTAAGCAATATCTAAATGTTTCTCCTCAACAGTGTAAGACACAACACAAAAATGTTCAAATAATTCAATGACTTTTTTTTTTGCCTTCATCCTTGAAAGTAGAGTTTTTTGTTGTTGTTTTGTCTCGTTTGAGTTTTTTTTTTTCCCCCTTCCATCTACTTATTTTCTCTCAGCACTTTGATGATCTTAGTCTGCTATTTTCTGGCTTCCATTACTGTTGAGAATTTTACTGTCAATCTAATCATCATTTTGAGGGGATGACCTGCCTTTATTCTCCTGCTGCTTCCCAGATCTCTTTTTCAGTGGTTTTCTTTATACTCACTACAATATTACAGGTTATAAGACTAATTATTTAGTCTTATTTAATGTATTTATGTTTCTACATGTAGACTTAGAACTTTTCATCCATTTTGGAAAATTTCTCAGCCATTACCTCTTTGAACATTGGCTCTCCTTAATTTCTTATCACTCCTTCTCATTTTATTGTTCATATTACTTACCTTCTTATCTCCCTTCTCCCCATCTGAACTACATTCTCATAAATTTCTCCAGCTCTATCTTCCAGATCACTAATTCTCTATTCAGTTGTGTCTGATTTTCTGTTTAACCTAGCCACTGAATTTTTTATTTCAACAATTTTATTCGTCACTTTGGCAAGTTCTAAGTTACTTGTTTTCATAGCTGTCTGGCTGTCTTTGATAGTTGTTTGGCCCTTGCACATTTTTAGCTCCCTATTTTAGTTCTTTTTAAAATTTAATGTAGGCTTATTTTATAGTTTGTATATTACAATCCCAATATCTAATGGTTTTGAGGGTCTAAATCTGTTTGTCATTTTGCTGATTCTCATTCATTTCATATCTGTCTGGTAATTTCTATTGTGAGCTCATTTTGAGTTGAACTTATCTAAGAATCTTGTCAGATCTAAGTTGGTAGGTTATTATTTCAGGGAAAATTGATATATACTTTTGTTGAGACCAAAGGAGCTCTAGAGATCTGGATCCACTTTAGTCCCTGTGAAAGGGCCCTGATTAAAGATGAAGTCTTGAGCTCAGATCTCTGACCTTGCCTTCTACATAGGATTTAGTCTCCTTATCAATGTTGACATTTGCCTTTAAGGAAACCCTGCCTTTTACATGTGAGTTTCAGTTTGCTGATCTTGTTCTCTCTTTTTTTGGCTGCGTCTGGCCATGGAAATTTCCCTTTTTTTTTCCCTTCTTCCTGGGGAGCCTGGAAATGTATTAAGAATTCTGTTTGTTGTAATTAGTGCAGGATCCAATGGGAGGGCTTTTCAGAGTTTATTAGGGCCTTACTGTCAGGCAGAGAAGCAGCACATGCATTCGGCACTCTAACCAAGTCCCTTTGGTGGGAAAAGAACAGACAGGCAGGCCAGGGCATTAGGAGCCACATGGGCTAGAGACAGGGCAGTGTTCTGGATGCTGGGTGGTTCAAGCATAGATCATACTGGCATGGACAGGGGTACTTCCTGGGTAAGATCGGCAGTGAGGAAAGGATCAGATGGCAGGCCTGGAAGGAGAAGGAGGGGTTAAAATCAGAACAGACCACAAGGGTTGGTATCCGGGCAACTGGGCCCAAGGCAGAAAGGCTCTGAGGTTGTGGCAGTTGTCCCTCTTGGGCATCAGCTTTTTTGCACAGTGCTGGGCTGGAATACTTGGTTTAAAGAGGCAGGATCCAGCCACACAAGTGTGCCTCTGTAGATACAGGGGAGGCCAAGCACAGTACTTGTCCACTGGGCATATGGTCACCCTATGGGCATTCCCAGCCAGTACAATAGCATTTCAGAAAAGAATGAGGTCAGGGTGAGCTGGAAAAGACGCATTAGGCTTTCGTCCTTGCATACCTTTGCATCTGTTCCCTCTGTCTGTGATGATTTCTCTTTAATTTCTAGGCTGATGAACCCCTACATGCCCTTTAAGGTCCAGCTCAATGGCAACCCTTCAATGAAGACTTCTCTGACTGTCCCAGGGAGTTGGTGGCTCCTATTTGTGTGACCCACAGCACTTGCTACATCTCCCTTCCCTGCTTATCTCAATGGTTACAAAGTGCCTCCTGCTCCACCAGCTCATCCCTTGGCTCTGGGGCAGAAACTAGGCTTATTGACTTCTGTGTCCCAGGCCAACAGTGTGGCCTGGCAGCATGAGTGTGCATTCTGCAAGCAGAGGCCAACCCCTCTACTTAATGCTGGGCCACCTTGGCACAATGGCTTAACATCCCTGTATGTACTTCAAGTTCCTCATCTGAAAACTGGACATGGAATAGTGCTTCCTCAAGGCATTGCTACCAAAGTTTAAAGAATTAACACTTAGAGCTGGCTCGGCACCTAGGAGGCTCTCAGTACCTGTAGCCTGTCATCATCCTGCCTCAGCACTGAGAGCACAGAGCTAGGCAAGGGCGCAATGATGAACAACCAGAGTCAGTCCTTTTAGACAGAGTCAGATTTAGCCAGCAGGACAAGCATATTCCTGGAAGGGATTTCCAAGTTGCATGAAACTGAAGCCCACCCAATCTAGTTCAATACAAGGAGGGTTTCTCAAGGGGGACAGTGGGGCTTGCAGGATGGAGAGGGTGCAGGATTCCACAGCCCCTCCCCAGTTGCTTTCTCTCATCTCTGTTGCATGCTTGGGCCACATCCCCTCTCTGCAGGTCCACTCATTTTATACTTTCCATACCTGGGGCTTGGAGCTGGCTCTGGTGTGAGCTCTACTGCCTATGGATGCTAGAGTCCCGTAGCCTGACCCCACACACAATAGACTTGGTGTCCCAAATCAAATCCTCAAGGGACACATTCTGACTGTCCTAGTTCACCTCAGGTGCTGCAGCTTGGAGTGAGCTGATGCCAGGTTAACAGGGGGCTGTTAACCTGGTACTCAAATAGCACAGGGAGGTGGGAGGTACTCAGATGGTCAGGGAGGCCACTGTGGGGACCCCTAACTGACAGCAGGAAAGCAGGAACACAGGCTCAGAGCCAGGACCGCACCCTAGAAGAGCCAGTGGAGCACAAAGCACCATGTAAGCTCTATCCCTGGGCCTCCCAGAGTAGCCCAAGGGAGCTGAGAGCTGAGAGGCAGGCCTGGCAGACCTAGGTCAGGGAGGAAGGCCTCAAAGTCCTTTGTGTTGGGGCAGGTTTCCGCCAGGGCCTTTCTGGAGCCCACCTGCCTCCACCTGCCGGCTTTGGGGCCGAGAAACCCCTACTTTGCTCAGAGGGACAACCACACAGCATGTGAGCAGCTGTTGAGGCAGCTCCGTGACTTGTCACGGAAGCGTCATTCCTGACACAACCACAGCCAGCGACTGCTCCAATGCCAGATGCGTCACTGGCGTCCCACTGAGCCCCTGGCCTCTCAGCTGCCGAAGATGCTAACGCAGCCAGCCCGGCTCCGGGCCCCCACTCCTTCAGCACTCTAGGCTCTTCAGCTCCAACTCCTGTTTATGGGAGACTGCACAAGGCAGGCCACGCACTGCCTGAGGTTCCGATACTAACCTGGGGTGTTTATGACGGTGATGATTATTTCTATCATTCAGAGAAGCAAACTGAGAAGCACAAAGTGGAGAGGTTGCCTGAGGTCACAAAGCTCACAAGTGGCAGAATTGCAACTTGGACACAGTCTCATAAACATGAATTCTGTACCTCATTCCCACACTGCCTCTCATGGGTAAGAGCCGGAGGCCACCTGCCCTTAGTAATTGCCTTTTTAGTTCATTTATTAAACAGAACATGTTTGCTGAGCCCATACTATGTGTTAGACATGAGCACTGGGTGAAGGTAAATCAAATGTGAATATTGCCATTAAGTAGCTCACAACTTATTTGGCAAGACTGCAAAGGAAAGGCAAACGCCCATAGGAAACGTTAGACTGAGCACTCACCTGCACAGAACAGACTGGCTCCCTCTCCGGTGGCTTCGGGTTGCCCATAGGATCAAGTCTAGGTTTCTCGGCAAGCTCTCAAGCCTTGTCAAAGTCTGGTTCTACGGCTCTTTCCAGCCTCATTTCCCCTCACTCTCCCTTCCATGCCCCAGTCACGCCCCACTGCTCTTAGTTCCCTGAAGGTGATGGCTCATTCTCTTCATTCCATGAGGAATGGCTCATTCCTCATCACCTGATGCTTCCCGGAATGTCCTTTCTCTGCTTGGTTCCCTTACAAACTCTTGTTATCCTCTTGGAAAGCTCAACCATGCCCTCTTCGGTGAGGACACTACTGCCATCACCATCTAAAGACAGAAACCCACTCCCTTCTCTGAGGCCTCTCTGTACCCTGCACAGTAACTCTTGGGAGTGGAATGGCTAGCCCTAAAAGGCATGTCCAACTGAAACCTGTGAATTGACCTTATTTTGAAAAAGAGTCTTTGCAGATGAAACTGAGTTAAGGATCTTGAGGTGATATCATCCTGGATTAAGGTGGACCCTAAATCCAATGACAGCTATCCTTATAAGAGAAAAGGCAGAGGGATATTTGACAAGGACACAGGGGAATGACCATGTGAAGGTGGAGACAGACTGGATGTGTCTGCAAGCTGAGGAGTGTCAAGGATTGCCGAAAGCTACCAGACGCTAGTAGAGAGACATGGAATGGATTCTTCCTTGGAGCTTCCAGAAGGAATCAACCCTGCCAACATCTGGATTTCAGATATCTGGCCTCCAGAACGGTGAGAGAATACATTTCTGTTGTTCGAAGCCACCCAGTTGGTACTATAGTAGGCCTAGGAAACCAATACAGTATTTTCTCTAGGGCACTGAAGACGTTCGCTCACATCCATCCACTGGGCTGTGAACGGGATCTGGGTCACCTGCATCTCTGCATTCCCAGCCGGGCCGTCTGTGACGCATAGTTGGTGCTTAAGAAATGCTTGCTGACTTGAATTGCCAAAGGAAATTCCTCTGTTAGAAGTAACTGAAAAGGGATCAGCTTCACGGAGTCAAACTTTGCCGGGTAATGTATGAAATGGCCTGTTAGCACCGGCCCATAGAGATGAACTAGATTTGGTGGGTCAATTAATAAATCATCAAATGCCTCTGGCCCTGAGTTCACATCCAGATCTATGTGTGATGCCTGTTTGCTCCTCATTAAAGGATTTCAAGAAGAACAAAATCCATTTGGGAAAAGAATAAGTGGGTCCTACAGAAGCCATTTTTCCACGGGCTGCGCCTTTGTCAGTTGTGGGGCGCCTTTGTGTGGGGTGTTTACACAGAGAAGGGGTTCCCATGGTGGCCAAGGCTGAGGGAATAGAAGCTCCTGACAGGCGTCGGGAACACGGGCGACACTGCGGTTATGCCCGGGATGTCTTCGTACCTTTCTTCTGTGAAACGATCCTCACGATTTCCCCTGAGGAATCTCATCTCGACTCTCAGCTCTTTTTCAGGGGACACACCACCACCACCTGTAGCACTCTTGAGGCCACGGTGATTGGCTCAGGGATGGGCACGTGACTCGCCCAGAACAAATGGGGGAAGAGACACTTTCGCGGAGAATTCTGGGACAAAGATCTCCGCTCTCCCTGTCTGCGCGTGGAAGTGGGTGCTCGTGGCCAGAGCGGCTGGCAGATTGCAGCCACGAGAGCCCTGAGGAGAAGAGGGCCGGACGACTGAGAAAAACTAGCCCTGCCGATACGGTTTGAGCTCCCATTAAGCTGCAGCTGGAACTGCGCTCAGACTTTTCAGTTTCGCGAGCCAGGTAATTCACCTTTCTTACTTTGGGTTGGGAGTCTTTCATTTATAAACAATAGTTGGAGTCTTGCCTATTATAAGGATGATGTTGTAGGTCCAGTTACTCCCAAATCTAGGTAAATGAAGTGGCTTCATAGAGTAAAAGAATGTAAGCTTTGCTGCTGGGGACCCTCGGAATCAAATTGCGGCTGCGTCAATGAGCTGTGTGACTTGAGGGAAAATCTTAAATTTTTCTGAGCCCCAGTTTTCTCATCTGTAACGTGGGGATGACTCCTGCCTTTGGGGTTCATGAGGACTAGACATCGAATATGCAAGTCATTTAACATGATGACTGACCAAATATGCCTTGCACGCGTGTCACCTTAAGAGGGGCCTTTCTCCTTTCTTTGCCCCTTCTGGCAATCCCAGTTATCTTCTGGACTTTTGAATTGTCCTCAGGGGGATTTTTACATTTTTTAATTTGGGCTGTACCAGATTATTTTTCTATTAGATGGTTGATTTTTTTTTTATTATTAAGAGTAATAAATGCTCACTGAAGGAAACAAGAACATATAGAAAAGGGAGGAAATAAAAATCACCCAATGTCCCATGAGTGGGAGTTAATTATTATTGCCATATTCAATACTTAGGTTTATCACACACATTTTTGGCTTGACGCAGGCTATACCTTATACATTACTTTGGTCTTCAAAGGTTATGAAGGTAATTGTGGAGCGATATGCATAAAGACCATGGAGACTCTTGGGGGAGGAGGAGAGGATGGAGAATCTGACCATGTTCCATTTGAGGGCTGCTGGAGTTGGTGCCAATTGAGATTCGTGGGCAGGCAATGGACCCTGTATTTGGTTCTGCTACAAGTGACAGGGATACAAACAAATGGTAGGCTTTTTTTGTTTTGTTTTTTGTTTTTGTTTTTGTTTTAACAAAATTAACAGAATTAAACAAATGGTAGTTTTAAAAGACATAAAAAGGAGGAGAGGAAGAGAAATTGTTAATTCGTTCTCATGTACAAACTTTAGAGGTAAGCAAGGCATTGGATGGTACATTTTTCTGTTCCTTTTTGCTCCTTCCAGTTCATGCTTCTCCATCCCTAGAATGTGGTTTTCATTTGAATGATCCAAGATGACAGCTAGAGCTCTGGACAGCATATCTGCATTCCAGGCAGAGGACAGAGGAAGTGAGTAAAGAGGGGAAAGAGTACCACCCAGCTACTCGTTTAAAAAAGGCTTAAGGAAGTTTTTACCCTCAACTTACATCCTATTGGCCAGAGCTTAGTTTTAGGGCATAATACCTTTTCTCAGAAGTATCTGAATCTTAGGAGGAAGGACAAGGGAGAGAAGGAAAGGAGGAAATTTCCTAATGGAACTCAATATTTTACATCTGAAAATGAGAGATTCGAAGTAACGTAATGACAATTATTCTCTGGGTTTGCCAAAAGCATTTTCATTTTTATTTTGCGGGGAACAAGATGACATACAAATAACTTAGAGAATTAGCATTGAATGTTTTGCCACATCTGTAACTATGTTCTTGTTCTACTGCTATGGTTCGAGAAGAAATGTGGGGAGCTGAAGCTCTCATGTGATTCTCTGCCTGTCAAAGGGCAGGGGGTGCACATGCAAATAGAATCCAATTAGTCTCTGTTTCTAGAAAACAAACTCTGGGGAAATTCTTGTGCTGGGTGTGGGGTAACCTTGTCATCCATTGGCCTTAGCTTTGGACCTGTGAACTGGTTTGGTGTGTAGAGGATCCCAGAATGTCTGCCTTGGAGCAATTTGTAGTTGGCCAAAGATCCAGGGAACAGAGCTTTCATTCTATGGCTTAATAATCTTTCTTCCTAGCCCTATGATGCATTTTAATCATCAGGTCTCATCTGATTGACCTTATGGCCACAATTCATTGTCTATTCTGCCTGGAGACAAACACAAGCAGTGCCAAGTTCAACTGGACAAGACTGCAGAAGTTCTTGCAAAGCTATGTTGGACTTACTGCAGCTAACTCCTGCGTGAGAGGAGGCACTCAAAATGTCTCACTCTGAAGGGATTCAAGGCCCGTGTCCACTCGTAAAAATTTGAACCTATGCTTACCATTCGGCTTTTCCCCCCTCCCCACCCACCCTCCACATTCACTTATTAATCAACGCAGTGTGCCAGGCAGTGTGCGAGACTGGATGGGAATAGTTTGGTTCTGACCATCGTTTGATGATCGATCAAGCATCACTAAATCCCTACCTGGAGATGGGTGCTGGGGGAATAAAGGGAAAGGACGGAGCCTCTACCTTCAAAATCTAGCAAACTGCTGGAGAAGTCAGACGTAAGGGGAGAAAAGAACACTCAGGGATTATTAGGCCTCTGATGAGAGGGAAGACCAGCATGACTCAAAGGAAAGAGTGCTTATCTGAGTCTTGGGACTAGAGACGGAGAGGAACTAAAAAGGCTCCGCTAAGAAAATGATACTCAAGTTGAGACATGAAAGAGGGTTGGCATTTCCTGGGTGGCTGAGGAGGACAAAGAGGAGGGAAGTGAATGGCATTGTTGCAGAAGGAACAGCCTGGGTGACATCTGTGGCATTTGAGTGTGGCTGGGGGGTACAGGAGAGATGCAGGCTGGGGACAGTGAGAGGCAGGACAGGAAGGGGGAGCTGGGAGGACTGAGGAGGACCCTGTGGGCCTGGGCAGGATTTGGGAGAGCAGGGAGCTCTGACAAAGAGGGCTTGAGATGGGTGGGGCCCCCCGGGGCCAGTGGTGCCAGGTCAGCGGAAGCAAGAGGCCAGGTCGCTGGGCCTGGTTGTGAGGGTTGCAGGAGATGTGCAGGGCTGCAGGGCCCAGGTGGAGGGCCAGTTCTTGTGGTCTGGGGGTCTGGTGGGGTGTCTGGGAGCTGCAGTTGGGTCTACGGATGGAGGTCTGTGAGGACCTTGCACTTTAGGAAGCCAAAATGAGCCCGCTAGAGGAGTGACTCCCTGATCAACCTCACCCCATCTGTCCAGCCCCTCTGGCCAGAAGATCCCTGTAGATCCCTGACTGGCCTCCTTTACTATCAGATTCCTGCAGTAGGGACAGCATTACATGGGCGGGCATTTAGGATGGAATTGAATGAGAATCCTACACCCCGTCTGACTTCACTGAGCCTCGGTCTCCTCATCTATAAAATGGGAATAGGAACAAAATGAGCTTCAAGGTACTGTGATGATTAAATGATTATTTGGTAGGGGGTCAGCAAGGAGACTCTGCCTGGCAGACCGTGAGGTACTAACAGAATCCAGGTCTCAGAGGGGAAGCCAGGGGAGTGGGGGCATTGCCGACTCCCTGAGGGTCAGCAATAGCCACAGTGCTCTGCCTGCCCCATCCACTCAGGAAGGCCAGCCTGTCAGTTGCTGGCGGTGCCAGGGCCCTGTGTGTGAGCTGAACGCTGTGCTGATTGAGCTGCCTCCTTCACTAATCAGGCTGCTGCTGTGGAGCAGAGTAGCTGGGCCTGGGACGCACTCAGCTAATCAGCGTGCATTCTTAGCGCTGCAGTTGAATATTTTAACTAAGAGCTTCCCTCCCTTGGGCTGTTGGAGGCACATCCACGCATCAGCATGGGACAGGGGTTGCCAGGGCCGAGGGCCAGGAAACACAAGAGACAGGCTTGTTTTTAGGACTTAAGGCAGTCAAGTGAGTTCCAGATGGGCAATACATCCATCCGTTTCCTTTATAACTGACATCCGAGTGGCCCATCACTCTGTTTGGGCTTACCTACCTGTAGGTGGAAGGAGTTATCCGTCCATCTGTCCACACATCCACCACCTGATCCATCTCTTCTCCTATGCATGCATCACCCCCATCCACCCATGCACATATCCATCCACCCACCCAAGCACTTATCCATCCCCCCACCTGTCTGTCCCCCCTCCATCCACCCACACATCCGTCTTCTCATCCACTCATCCAGCCCCCCATTCACTCATCCATCCATCCATTAATAATCTGTTCTTCTCAG
>CM053613.1:33857272-33898597 GCA_028646535.1 Procyon lotor
CCCACTCACCAGGAACAACAAAACAGAACCACGGGGAAAACGGCCACTTTCAACATTAAAGAAAAAAGTACAGATGTATGTCTTTGTCCATGGGGCAGACTCTTAAAAATTATTTTGCAGAGAATTTTTTTTTTTGGTAAAAATGTTGAATTTCCTTAACCTACACCATCAGATGAACCCTGGGCCTCGTCTTTGTAAAACCAAAAGGCCGAAGTCTTGGGGCTTTTCTCCTCTAAGAAAAGACCAGTCTTCTCCCAAGAAGAATTGGCCTGGTCTCACTAGATTACAGAACTGACTACACCCTTCTTGCTTTTATCCTGCTAACCACTCACACACTCACACATCCATTTGTCCTCCCATCCAGTACTTGCCCGTTTTTTTCATTTCTACAACAGATATTTACTGTGCACCTTCTAAAGTCCAGGCTTCGAGTACTGACAACATAGCCGCCAATAAAACTGACACAGCTGAGTCTTCATGGAGCTTACAAGAGAGTGGGGGAGAGGAGATAAAAAATGAATACATAATGCATATTTGAACAGAAAGAAGTGCTGGAAGGGGAAAGTGCATCCAAGCAGACTTCCATCTAACTGGCTGTTTATTTCTTCACTTGTCTCTTTTTGCTCATTCATTCCTCCAGGCATCAGCAAATACTGACCAACCACGTCTCATTTGTTTAGCACTAGGCCAGGTGCTGGAGACCCAAATACAAAAAAGACCTTGGCCCTTCCTTCAAAGCAGGTGCAGGGTGATGGATGGGAGGAAGTAGGTAAATATCTAACGGTGATGCAGAGGGGTTGGAACCGGAGTAGGGGTGCTCGGGGGTCACTGGAAGCCAGAGAAGGAAACAGCCACTGCGTGAGGGAGCCAGGGTTGCAGGTTTCCCAGAACAGGTGCCGTCTAACCAGGACCTGGAGGATGGGAAGGAGGTTGCCAGGCCGAAAAGAGGGTGAGCGCTTAGTGCAGAGAGGAGAGCAGGCGGTGAGATCTGGGGCTTTTCTGGCATTGGGTGGAGTTGCTTGTGGCCAGATGGTGTGTGCAGGAGGAAGTGGTACATGAGGCGGGGGCAGCAGCCCAGCTCTCAGGAAACCCCCCAGAGAAGAGCCTGACAACTGTGCCTGCAGAGGGACACAAAAATGGGGTTAGGGCTGCGGCAGACAGAGAGGCAAGAGACGAAGAGGCTGCCTCTGCAGAGCAGGAGAAGGAACCTATCCAGAGGCCTCTGGAGGCCCTGACCTCTGCCCTCGATTCCTGTTTCCTGCTGGGGTGTGTTTGGCTTCTGTATGAGGAGCCTGTTGCTGAGGGTAAATTCTCCCTGGTTGCCTGCACTTACCTCCCAGCGTGCTAAGGAGTGTAAAGCCTCAGGAGATGCCAGAGCCTGTTACTCAGCGTTTGTTGAGAGGAGCAAGTATAGGTGGAGGCTCTGCCAGTTGGAGGCAAGGATGCCAGGGCCAGGTCTGGCACCTGGCTCTGCGAGACCAGCCACAGGCCTCAGGAAGGAGGAACTGGGGGTGGAACCAGAGCCAGGAGCTCTGTGGAAGAGGAAGGTGAACATATTAGACTGGAGACCAGGGAAGGCAGTGTTCTGAATAGGACACGTCAGTTCCCAGAATTCTTGGAAACACCCAGTAGCGTAGCTCATGTGGCGGGGTGGTAATGTGGAGTATTTACATCTGCATTTTGACCGCAGGACCTTCCCTTTTCTGGGCTGCTAGACATGAAAGAATGCTTGCTGGATAACGTGTTGTTGTTTTTCTTTACTTTACTTTTCTTTTTTTTTTTTTTTTTTTCACACCTGAGAGGAGATTAAGGCGAAGCAAAACAAAAACAAATTTCCTTGTGCTAGAAAGGGAAATGCTGGAACATATGTTAAGGTAAAGTCTAGGCTGGGGGAACAAGGAGGGTTACAAATGCAGAGTCGTAAAGAAGGAGGTGACTTCATTCTCGCATAACAGTCCTCAGACGAGAGTATGCAGGCAGTTCTGTTCCACGAGGACTCTCAGGGACCCAGGTGCCCTATCCTGCTGTCCCATCAGTCACAGAACAGTCATCTCCCTGCACAGTCAGGTGGGGGCACAGACACACCGTGCTCTAGCCTGTGGGAAGGGCAGGAGCACCCTCGGAGATTGGGTCATTCAGTAAATTTTCCCTTTTGACCCACCTCCATAGAAGAGAGTAGATGTCCTCTTCCCGGTTCCAAGTTTAGACCTGAAGAAGCATCCTCAGTTTCTGTTTGATTTTCTGGGAGCTTGTGATCTCGGGCATGAGCAGAACCTGCCCCCGGTAGCTGATTTCTCTGGAGCTTGGGTACTGGAATGAAACATGTACAACAGACCTGAACTTGTCCCCTGGCTGGGAACAGAGCAGCCGTGCAGAGCCTATGAGCAAGATATAAATAATATTCATGTTTGTTTGCTTCTGAGTTTTAGGGTGGTTCTGTGCAGTATTATTGTAGCAAAAGCAGACTGATACAGTGTATGGGCTGAAGGCAAGCCATTTTCTTTTAAACGAGCATGAGTGAAGTTTGAAAAAATCACTTTCTCTCACATTTTATTTATCATGTGACCACACCTAATTGCAAGGGAGGCAAGAAGATAGAAGTTAATCAATCTTGTGCCCAGTTTAAAAGAGGATATACAGATGGCAATAAACACATACAAATAGCTTGCTAATCAGTAGAGAAATGCAGATTAAAACCATAATGAGATGCTACTAAAGTCCTGGTAGAATGGCTAAAATAAAAAGGGCTGATCAGACTATGTGTTGATGGAGAATTCTCACACACCATTTGTGGGAATGTAAAACATACAACCACAAAAAAAACAAAACAAAACATACAACCACTTCAAAAAATAGCTTGGCAAAAAAAAGCTTGGCAGTCTATTAGATGGTTAAACATACATCTGCCATATGATCCAAATAATCCACTTCTACACATTGAGAATGAAACCATATGTCTACACAAAGACTGGTATGTGAATGTAGCAACTTCATTTGTAATATTTATAATGGCTCCTGACTAGAAACAGTTAAAGTGACCCATCAAAAAGTGAACAGATGTGGTATGTCCATACAATGGAGTACTACTTAACAAGAAAAAGAACGAAGTGTTCCTACATGCAGTGACAGGAATGGATCTCAAAGCAATCAGTTTCACTGAATGAAAGAAGCCAGCCAAAAGAGTATATACTGTATGATTCCGTTTACATTTATTTTAGAAAACACAATCTAATCTAATCTGGGATGACAGAAAGATCTTTGGTCACCTAGAGATGAGGGACATGGGAAGGGAGGAGCAAGGAAGGGTCTACAAAAGGGCATAGAATAGCTTTTGGAATGATATGATCACCATCTTGACTGCGGTGATGGTTCCGTGCAATATACATGTGTCCCAACTCATCAAACTGTGAACTTTAAATATGTACAGTTTGTTGTATATCAAGAAATCTCAATAAAGCTGCAAAGCAAAAATAAAAGCTCTTACTATGTGAGGAGCAGTGGGTGGATCTTGGCAAACAACTGGTAGTCTCCGTGGAGGAGAGAGGGGTATTTAGATGTACTGGTAGTCTCTGAAAAATGGTCTTGAGTCCTCCCTGGGGCTAATTGCCCTTTTGGACAGGTTTGGGGGTTGAGAGTAGGAGGGTCCTATGTCCCATCCCACATGAGGGTGGGATAAGGGTCCTATGTCCCATCCCACAGAGAGCTCTGGGGTGCATGACCCCTGTTGGAGTTCCTGGGGCCAGTGAGAGGAGTGTGGGAAAAATGTGGCCACAGAGGGAAGAGGGTGGTGGTCAGAGCCACTCTCAGTCTTCCCTCACCCCAGTGGGACTAGAAGGGCGGGGAACTCTTGAAAGGGTATCTTAATTCAGACCCTCTAAGAAATAGGTAACAAAACAAGAGGTGGTAGCAAACGGCACCTTCAGCCCTCACTTCCCTGGGCTCCAAGCTCACGACATTTGGCTTTGGAGTTTGGGGTGCGTGCTCACAGTAGGGGAACTGGAGGAGGAGGATGGTCTTTGTTTTGCACTTGTGTCAACACTCTCAACATTTAACTGGACACCTCTTCCTCTGAAGTGGACAGAGAAGGCTCATCTCTCCCAATTCTTCACTCCTCCCTTTGTGGGCAGGCCTTTTTGCCATATCCTTGACTCACTGGAGCCTGGCCCAGATCCTCAGAACTATCTAGCCAACCCACAGATTCCTAAGGAATACCAAATGGGTGTTTTTCCAGGCTACTACATTTGGAGGTGTTGTGTTACAATAACTAAGGAATAACAGTGATCAAAGCTCTGCCCTACACCCCTGTCTTGACCACTCAGCTGGGAACACTTATTTCAGCCAATACTGTCCCCTGTCTTGGCCCTTTCCTAAGTTCTGGGGACCTTCCAGACAGTAGAGGCCAGAGAGGGCCTGGCCCGGCATGTACTCCTCTCACTCCTCTCGGGGAAGTGGGGGGCCAGCTGGCTCAACATAAGCCTCTGCAGAGGAAGCAGAGTCACGAAGGAGCAGGGAAGCAGCAAGGACGTGAATTCCACTCAGGGAAACACACGACTTGATTACTACTCAACATTTGCGGTACCCAGTTACTCTAATTAAGAGAAAAGGTCAATAGGTTAAATAAGTAACTTAATCAGAAAATTATGCAAAGTGCCACAAGTCAAACATATTACACAGCCCTTGAGATCGATACAGTATGCAAATCGATCGCCCTCGATCAGGGCAATTCAACAACTAGAAGGTGAGAGTCGGTAGAGGAGGCTCAGGAAGCCCAGCCTGAGCCCAGGAACCGTGGGTACCTGGCACTTGGAGTGGAGGTAGGGCTGTGCCCGGTGAGGAAGTGTGACCAGTGAGGGAAGTGCGGTCTCTCATGTGGACAATGGTGAGGGGCACAGGGCATGGAGTATGGGTTTGGAGGCCCACAGACTTGGGCTGGAGTCCCAGCTGAGCTGTGTGGCCTTGAGCAGCCACTTAGTCCCCCACCCCCACCCCTGAGGTTCATACTAATACTGGCCTCTCAAGTTCTGGGAAGGATAGATTATCAGCTCTGACCTTTGTGTGTCTGTCAGTGAGAGCCAGCGTGAGAGTGAGAGTGAGTGAGTGCGTTAGGGGTTTGCGGTCATGTGACCAGAGAGATTTCCTTCTTATCTGCCACCTGCCTTCCTCTTTCCAAAGCCCTGCAGCCAGGGCACTGGGTCAGAGACCCCGCCAAAGACCTTTAAATGCATTTGGGACAGGTTTCTCAGCAGGGGGTGAGAGTTGGCCTGTCTGGAGACATTTTTGGTAGTAATAATGAGCGGGGGTGGGGGTGTGCTACTGACATCTAGTGGGTGGAAGCCAGGGATGTTTCCCAAACATTCTCTGATGCACACAGGCAGCCAGTCCCCAACAACCGAGAAGTATCCAGTCTCCAGTACCTGTAGTGCTGAGGTTGAAAACCCTGATTTAGGAGGATTGAATAGCTCATGAGAGAAAGCACGGGATGACTGAATGAGCCAGGGCACAAAACGTGGCCAGAATCATCTGTGGTGATTGGAGAACCTACTGACAATAGCCTGTCAGGGCTTTGGAACCTCTGAGGGACCTCAGTCGTGGCCACTTGGCAGAGGCCCCTTCAGAGCCTCTGCCCTAGGCCCATGAGAGAAAAAACAGACTCAGAGAGGACAGATTTTGCTCAGAGCAGTCCAGTCAGCCCTGCCACAGAGGGGTCGGCCGCTAGACAACTCTTCCAGGCCTGGACTGGCCCCGGGGGTGGTTGGAGGGGGAGGGCAGCTGTGGGGAGGCTGCCCTGGTCTGGCATTCCCTTGCAGTCTGAAGGAATGTTGTAGAAATGGACCCTTATTTGGGCTTGTTTTTAATCCCCCAGGAGCTTTGGAGATGCCTGGCTTTTCCCAGGCTTTCCTGCTGCTCAAGGGATAGAAGTAGGACCTTGGGGAATGTCCCAGGCCTGGTGTGGAGAGAAGGGCACCCATCCCCCACCTGGGGTACAAAGCCAGAGGTCCAGGCATTCCTGTTAATTTGTAGGAGGCCTGTGCTGCTGCTGCTGGAGTCTCTGGGAAAAGAAGGGAGTGGATGTTTACCTCTGAAGCTTCCTCGTGGCTCTGGGCTCCCTGAGGGTACTCATTCTCCTTGGGGGTGGCTGAGCTGGCAGTTCCAGCTCGGTCCTTCAGGGAACAGCGGCTGGAGGAGATCAGTTAAGGTCTGGAGCAAATTGCAGAAAGGGTGGTGCAGGGCAGTGAGGCATCTTCCCTTCACCCCCTTCCTCTTCTGACATCCAGTCACCTCGGGCTGCATGCTTCCCTTTCCTGATTCTTGGCTCACAGGCAGTTAGAGCTACCATGGGGTCTACTCCAGTGATAGTTAGATCTGGGGAAACTAAGGCCCACAAATGGTTAGGGTCTTATCCAAGGCCATGGAGTGAGTCAATGGCTGGGCCAAAAATGGTGCCTAGGACTCCTGACTTGAGTCAGATACAAGAGTGTGACAGTTTCACAGCTGCCTCTGCTCATCCTTCTCATGACAAGAAGCCTTCCAGAAGGGACTCTGTGTTAGCTATCTACTGCACTGTAACAAATTATTCCAAAAACTCAGCAGTTTAAAACAATGAACACTTCTTATGCGATTCCTGTGGGTCAGGAAACCAGGCAGACCGAGCTTAGCTGGATCCTCATGGGAATCAGGGTCTCTCAC
This sequence comes from Procyon lotor, assembly GCA_028646535.1. Classification (NCBI taxonomy): domain Eukaryota; kingdom Metazoa; phylum Chordata; class Mammalia; order Carnivora; family Procyonidae; genus Procyon; species Procyon lotor. The sequence continues at coordinate 33,863,960 of CM053613.1, forward strand.
AAGGACATTCTTAGTGTGTCAGCTGGGGTTACAGTCATTTCAAGGCTCGATGGGGGGAAAATAGCTGTTCCAGCCTCACTTGTGTATTTGGTGACAGACCTTGGGTCCCCACTGGCTATTGGCCAGAGACCTCCTTGCCAGAAGGGCTCTACACAGGAAAGCTCACAACATGGTACCTCAGATGGAGGGTGGAGAGAGATCAAGTAAGAGAGGATGAGCAAAGCAGAAGTAGGACCTTTTGAAATTTCATTTATCTATCTATTTGTTTATTTATATTATAACTGGAATTCTGTACCTCTTAATCCCCTTCACCTATTTGCCTATCTCCCTGCCTCCTCCCCTCTGGTAACCATCAGTTTGTTCTCTATATTTATGAGACTGTTTCTGTTTTTTGTTATTGTTGTTTGTTTTGTTTGTTCATTTGTTTTGGTTTTTTAGATTCCACATGTAAGTGAAACCATGTGCCATTTGTCTTTTTCTCTATGATATATTTCACTTAGCTTAATACCTTCTAAGTCCATCCATGTCGTCATGGATGGCAAGATTTCAATGTTTTTTATGGCTAATATTCTATTGTGTATATTTACCACCTCTTCTTTATCCATTCATCTAACAGTGGCATTTAGGTTGCTTCTGTATCTTGGCTACTGTAAATAATATTGCAATAAACATAGAGGCACATATATCTTTTTGAACTAGTGTTTTTGTTTTTTTCTGGTAAATAACCCAGAAGTAGAATTACTAGGTCATGTGATAATTCTATTTTTAATTTTTTGAGGAACCTCCATACTGTTTTCTATAGTTGTTTAGAATCTCCTTTTTTATAACCTCAACTTGGAGTGACGTCTCATCACTTTTGCCATATTCTGTTTGTTAGAAGTCACGAGGTCCAACCCCCACTAAGGGGGTAGTTACACAAGGGTGTGATACCAGGAACCAGGGATGCCTCAGGAGATGGAGTCCAAGTTTCTTTCCAGTTGTACTACCTAGATTTTAAACTCATCAAAGAAAGGGCAGAGCATTTGGATGTGGGTCAGAAATGTCAGGTCCCTAGTCTTAGTTCACAAATGTTCTTACCTGTAAAAGAAGGAGTCAGGTTAGGGGAATTCTCTTGGAGCCTTCTTTTGTGCTGAAACTTTCTCTCATTCTGGGGACAGAAACTCCCACATTCCTGCCTTCCCTTAACCCTTCCTGGAATGCCACACCTGGAAGATGACTGTGAATCAGGGAAGGGTTGTTGCATTTCCAGATGAGTCTCGAGGGAGGGAGAGGACCATGGCAGTGTGGAGAAGATGCTGGCACCTGGGCCTGGGTCTCTAAAACCAGGACACCCACCCAGGCAGCTACCTGAACCTAGTGATTGTGTCTGGGCTCCCTGGAGGTCGGGGAGGGACTCGGGCAGAGAACAGTAGAAAGCTGTATGCCCAGGAGGCCCTCAGGAAGGCAGGGGCTGTCCCCAGTGGCCTCCCCCACGAGCCACATCCCAGGTTTGCTTCTTTGTTTCCCCCAGCTTCCCTTGCCATTGCCTAGTCTTGGCATTTCCTGCCCCAGCTCCTTACCCACACCTTGTGCTCAGCCCTCCTTCAGCCCCATGGCTCCCACACCAGCCTCTTGGGCCAGAGCCAGTGCATCGCTGTGGAGGATGGTGGTGTTGTGGGGAGCATGTGGGCCTGGGCTCCCACATTCAGGCTGGAAGCCTCTGCTGGCCTGGGGGCAGGGAGGAGTCAGTGAAGGCCGCTGCAAGCGTCTCAAATTCATTTCTAATACACTTTCCTTCTGAAGTGGTTTTGAGGAAGCGCGATATCTGAAAAGGCAGCTAATGTAGGCCCTGTAAATAGTACATCCAAGGGCTGTAATGGAGGGGGAGAGAGAGAGAGCAAAAGATGGATTAAGTGCCCACCTTGGGCTTGGAAAAAAAAATCCTTTTGATCTCGCAGCACTGCACAATGCCCTATTACCTTGTTGGCTTGCATCAGCCAGAGAGAGGATGTTTCTTATTGTGATTGCTGCAAATTGGCACCTGTTTCCCAGAGAGTAGCTTTCTCCTGAATTAAGTAGAGCATCCGGCTCCATCCCAGGTGATAAGGACCTTCTATTAGTGGATAATGTCAGCTGAGCCGCCTTCAGTCCGCCTCGCCTGCCTTGGGGAACCCTGGCTAGCCACACTCTCTGAGTGCTGCCTCACTGGCCAGGGGCAGCCGGGGGCACCTCTGCAGGGGCCTCATCTTTCCTAGTCCAGCCGTGTGTTCCTCGCTCCTGCCAGATCTTTCTGCCAACTACAGGGGCCACAGAGCCGCTTGGAAGCACGGTCTTGACCTTTGAATTCATCATTTTTTTCCACACTTGGCCATCCTCACTTCTCCCTTGTATTTAATTAATGAATTAATTCAACAAATATTTACTGAACACCTACTATGTTCCAGGCATTCTGATGGGTGCTAGAGACACAGCAGTGAATGAGACAGCCCTGCCCTCACAAGGCCTGCACAGTAAAGATCCTTGTGATTATCGGACTCATCCCGATAATCCAGGATAATCTCCCTCTTTTAAGGTTAACTGACCAGTAACCTTAATTCCATCTGTAAACTTATGTCTTGTTTGCCATATAACCTAACAAGTTCATAGATACAGGGATGGGGCTGTGGACATCTTGGGGGTCAGGGATGTTAACTTTTATCTATCCTACCTCTGAACTGGTCTCCTTGCCTTTACTCTTGTCTCCTGTAACCCAGTTTCCAAATAGTAGGAAAAGGGATCTTTTATTTTTAATTTTTGATTTTTTTTTTTAATTTGAGGCTAGTTGACCCACACTAACGTCACAGGTGTACCACATGTGATTCAGCATCTCTATACCTTACACTTGCTCACCATGTGTGTAGCTACCCTCTGTCACCATGCACTGCGATTACAATATCATTGACCATATTCCTTATTCCGTGTCCTTTATCCCCATGACCTAGTCATTCCATAATTGGAAGCCTGTATCCCCCACTCCCCTTTGGAAACTTAGTAATTGGCTTCCCAACCTCCTGCCCATCCCCCCAACCTCCTGCCCTTTAGCAACCGTCAGTTTGCTCTCTGTATTTAAAGGCCTAATTTTGCTTTTTGTTTGTGTGTTTATTAATTTCCTTTGTTTTTTAGATTCCACATAAGAGTAAAATGATAGGGTATTTGTCCTCCTCAGTCCAACTTATTTCACTTAGTGTAATACCCTCTAGGTCCATCCATGTTGTTGCAAATGGCAAGATCTTGTCTTTTTTAATGGCTGTGTAATATTCCTGTGTGTGTGTGTGTGTGTGTGTGTACGTACGTACCCAATAGATCCAGCCATCTGTTGATGGATGCTTCCATACCTTGGCCATTGTAAATAATGCTACAGTAAAGTAGGTGAGAATATACAATGGGGGAAAGACAGTCGTTCAATAAATGGTGCTGGGAATGGCATGCCTGGGTGGCTCAGTCATTAAGCGTCTGCCTTCAGCTCAGGTCATGATTCGAGGGTCCTGTGATCGAACCCTGCATTAGATTCCCCACTCAGTGGGAAGCCTGCTTCTCCCTCTTCCACTCTCCCTGCTTGTGTTCCCTCTCTCACTGTCTCTCTCTGTCAACTAAATAAATAAAATCTTTAAAAAAAAAATGGTGCTGGAAAAACTGGACAGCCATGTGCACAAGAGTGACACTGGACCACTTTCTAACACCATATACAAAAATAAACTTAGAATGGGTGAAAGACCCAAATATGAGACCTCAAACCATAAAAATCCTAGAAGATAGCACAGACAGTAATTTCTTTGATATGGACCAAAGCAACATTTTTCTAGATATGTCTCCTAAGACTAGGGAAACAAAAGCAAAAATGAACTATTGAGACTGTATCAAAATACAAAGCTTTTGCACAGCAAAAGAAACCATCAGCAAAGCAAAAAGGCAACCTACTGAATGGGGAGAAGATACTGCAAATGATATATCTGATAAAGGATTAATATCCAGACTATATAAAGAATTTTTAAAACTCAACACCAAAAAAAAAAAAAATCTCATTAAAAAATAGGCAGAGGACCTCCCCAGTAGACATTTTTTTCAAAGCAGACATACAAATGGTCAACAGAAACGTGAAAAGATGCTTGACATCACTCATCAATAGGGAAATGCAAATCAAAGCTACAATGAGCTATCACCTCACACCTGTCCGAGTGGCTAAAATAAAAAAGATAAGAAATAACAAGCATTGGCAAGAAGATACAGAGGGTTCTCTTAAAAACAGGAGTCAGGTAATACCATTCTCCAGCCTAAAACCCTCTTGTTCTTAGAACAAGATCAGAATTCATTCCCTCCACTTGCAGGGCCTTGCAGGTTCCAGCCCACTGCCCTTCCCACCCCTCTCCTGCCTCCCGGCATCCCGTAGGGCCTGGGCTCTTTGGGGGTGACTTGGTACCGGGTTCTTTCCTCTGGCTCCTCCTGTCACTCCTGTTTTAAATCTCAGCTTGAATGTTTTGAGAGAAAGCACCCATGTGACTGAAGGACACCCATTCTTGTTTCATGCAGCACCCATCACAACCCTCTTTGCAGTCTGTAATCACTCAATGTTGGCCCGTGGACGCTGTGTGGGCAGGAGCCTGACTTCCCTGTGCTCTGCTGTGCTCTGCTCAGCCTCCTGTCCCTGGGGCCTGGCACACAGTAGGATCCCAATGAGTATTCACTGATGGGTGAATGATATTTGCCAGATATTTGTCAGAGTGAAAAAAAATCATGATGCCAAAGAGTGTGTGTAGCTCTTAAGTAAGGAAAAAAAAAAAAATATATATATATATGTATATATATATGAATAGCCAGATATGTTTGTGTAGCTAGAAGAGTTCAGGAAGAACCAAATTTATTGCAGGGATGATCTCTAGGAAGGGAAGCCATTGGGGATATAGAGAGATGCTATTTCCCCTTTTTTACTTCATATACTTTTGTTTAAAAAATGTTATTGTTGGTGTGACTCAGTGGGTTAAAGCCCCTGCCTTCGGCTCAGGTCATGATCTTAGGGTCCTGGGATGGAGCCCTGCATCGGGCTCTCTGCTCAGCAGGGAGCCCCCACCCCACCCCCCCTCCTGCCTCTCTGCCTACTTGTGATTTCTCCCTCTCTGTCAAATAAATGAAATCTTAAAAAAAAAATGTTTTTGTTATAAGTGCATCTAAACACGTTTAAAGGAAAAAAATGAACAAAAAAAATCTTCTAATGAATATGATCAAATACCAGAGAAACTGGACAAAAATTATATTTTTAAATGTTGTATCTCCTGAATGCCTCCCAGAGGTGTCCTTCTGCCTCTCAGCATTGCTTCTGTGGCCCCCATGACTGGCCCTGACCCACCCTGACCAGGCCCCAGGGGGTCTGTGAGCGGTGGGTCTCCAGTCAGACCTGAGCAGCATTCCCTCTCCCTCCTATATCACAGCCCTGGTGTTTCCCTGCCTGCAGAACATAGGCCGAGACCCTGGGCCTAGTGGGGTGTGTGTGTGGGGGGTGGAGTTGTGGTTTGGTGGTGCTGCCAGAGTCTGGCCCGACTTTCCAGCCCTGTTCTTCATGTCTCTCCTCACACCCCACATGTAAGAACCCTTAGCCAAATATCCAAGTCTCAGATATTTGTCAGAGTGAAAAAGCCCTCTGCCATTTTGCCTTTCTAGGCCTTTGTACCTGCTGTGCTTTCCATTGGGAATACTCTTTGTATTTACCTGAGAAATGTCTATGCATCCTTTACTACCTGGATCCTCTGTGGAAATTTCCATTCTGCACTTTCCAATTTATCCTTCTCCCCCAGCAGAGCTGGTCTCTCCCTATCTCGGGAGAGATAGGAAAAATGGTTCAGGGGAAAGCCTCTGGTTCCAGCCTGCCTGCTGCCTGATTCCAAATCCCAGCTCCAGTACCCCCCAGCTGTGACTTTGGGCAAGGACTTAACCCTTCTGAGCCTCACTGTTTCTGTCTGTGACATGAGTGATGACACTCGTAACGTAATGGTGCCTTGAAATGCGGGGACCTATCTGAAGCTCTCTTCTCAGAGCCCAGTACCTGTAAGGGGCTCAGCAAACAGCAGTCCCGAGGAGCGTGTGGCACAATGAGTGTATCAGGACAGGCAGCGGGATGTCTGGGAAGGCCAGGGAAGCTTTTCAGAGGAAGCGGTGTCCAAGCTGGGTTCTAAAGGACAAGGAGATGGCCCCAGCCGGTGGGTGGTACCAGGAGCATCAACCACACACAATGGGAGTCCAGAAAAGTGGAGTCGTGGAAGAGAGAACGTGCCCAGTGGCCCAGAGGATGAAAACCCCAGGCATCAGGCCAGTTCCCTGCTGGAGGGATGTGGGGACTTACAGGCTTTGTGCTGCTTCAGTCCAAGCTGTTTGGGGTTTGGCGTGAACACACAATAGTGCCTGAAGAGGTGGCTGCAATTTTCCCCTTGAGCTCTCAGATGTCTTGAAATTGGTCTGAATAATTTTTTCCTCTCAAATTGTTCAAAACGTTCCGTTTCTGGCCCGAGTGCTTGGGTTTCCTGTCGCCTCACGGAAAGCGCCCTGGGGCACATTTGGAGGTCTTGGGGAACTTAGTGAGTCAGGGCACCCTCGTCCACGCGCCCTGCTTCTCTGCCAAGCCCACACCCCTGGGGCTGGAGCGGCCGGTGGCCGGTGGGTGCTAGCGGGCTGAGCTCCGAGGCCCCACACTCCGGCTGCGGCCAGCGCCTGTGGGCAGGCTGGGCTGCGGGCCAGTGAGGGCCAGCAGGAGCTGCCGGGAGCCTAGCCAGCTGAAGCCTGATACCTGGCTCCCGGCTCTGTGGGTAGCTGCCCAAGAGGGTGGGACGGAGGCGTGGGCCTCCTCGGCGGCCGGGCCTGGGGGCGGCTCTGTGGTCCTGTTTGTGTTGGCTCCGGCGGAGCCAGAGTGAGGAGCTGCCGATAGCATCCCGGAGCCGAGCCGGCCTCCAGAGAGATAGGGCTTGTGCTTCCCCAGCATGGGTGGGCGCGCATGGACACACAGCCGCACGCGCACACACACACACACGCAGGCACATCATTCACCCATTAGCCCTCTTCCCATACTGCTCCTGAAACAAACTCACATGTAGACAATGTGGTGAAGGAGAAGGTGGCCGGGGCAGGGGCACATGTGAGGCGGAGACGTCCAGGCCGGGGGAGTCACTCGGACTGTGACGTCTGGGGTGGGCCGCAGAGATGTGGGCGCTGGCAGGCCACCAGCTTTGGGAGGGTGGGAACGCTCGGAGGGTAGGAAAGTCCTTTGATGCTCCCAGCCCGCGTGTTCTGTGGGTCTTCACTCAGAACTCTACTGCCCCGTGACAGCCAGGCCGCTGGCTTGCATTGCACAGCCCGGGGGCAGCTACCCCCTGAGCTTCATAGATCGTGTCACCAGCAGCAAGAGTGAGCTGTAAACACGCCCCTTGGGCTGTGCAGCAAGGTGGCACAGAGAGCCCCGGGAACCCACAAAAGGCTGCTGTGGGGAAGGGGACACTAGCTTTCCCTCAGCCTCAGAACCTGGGGCTTCTATGGCATCCTGCAGATGAAATTCAGGAAGTCAGGAATTTGTCCTGTTGTGTGTTGTGCCAGAGAAAGGGGTGGAGTGGGGAGAGGGGTCTTGTTTGCTGATGCTGATAACCAGTGGACAGTACTCAGTCCTCCATAGGGCGACACATCTGTGGCAGCTTGTCACTTCCTGAGAACCTTCCGCCTTCCTGTCCCTCCTGAGCCCAAACACACACAGGCCTCTGATTCAGGCCTGGCTTCTGCCTTGCAAACACAGAAACCAGTTCTGACTAATTTGGTTAAAATGGTGATTTATGAAAGGCTTTTGGGAACTTACAGAATCTCTGGGAGGGCCAGGGCCCCTGGCCTGGAGGCCTCCCAGCCAGAAACAACACCCAAATCACTTTGTAGAGCTGACAAGTCTGGGGAGGGCTGCATGGGTGTCACTGCAGGATGCTGATGCTGCTGTGGACCCTGCATCACTGCCATCACCTGGTACTGTGTGCCCCAGAGCTGGCGCTCTGGTTCTTCTAGAACCTGCTATGGGAACTGCCGCACGCTCACTGGAATGGACCCCGTGCAGCATCTTTGTTACATCATTTCCCTTCCATTCCAAGTTTGATGTGGGTGAGTCTGGTCACCAGAGTGAGGTCACAGGCTTGAGCTTTGGCTGCAAGGAGGCTGGGAAGGCAGGAGCCCGAGTTCCATACAGAGAGGCGATCTCTGCCTCAAACCAAGACTCGGGATTTACCCAAAAACACAAGGGGGGCGGGTCAAAGGTGAGAAATGACCACTGCAGAAGTGTACAGAGCCCATCTCAAGAGAGCAGCAGCACGAAGGTCTTTTTCTTTCTTTTCCTTTCTTTTTTGTCTCCTAAAGGCAGGGACAGGAAGCTCAGGATGCATAGATGTCTCAGCTTCCCCTCCTTTCACACAGCTCTTCTGCCTAGACCTGCAGTCAGGCGTCCCAACCTTTACCCCTGGAAGATGAGGTCTGGCCCCAACCCTATCCACTCTGGTCTTCTTTCCTCCCTTTTTTTTTTTTTGGTGAACTTGGGCACCTTACAGCTTTTAGCAGATGGAAGGTGAGAGAGGTCCTCCCCTCTCTTCCATCCTGCAGCTCAGGGGTGGCCTTGGGGTGGCAGAGGACGAGGCATGCCTTCAGAGTGTGCTGATTCGCAGCTGCCTCCCTCCTGGCTGATACTGACAATAGCACACCTGGCCCAGGTGAGCATTCCTCTTTCCTGAAGGTAACATGGTCTGGTTGTCACGTGGAGGATAGCTATTAGCCCTGTTAACTTGACTTTGACCCTGCCTCCCCATGTGGCCCTCCAGAGTGGACCCTTCCCTCAACTGGCTCACATAAGGGTAGTCAGTGTTCTGGCTGGGAATGAGTCACCCTGTGTCAGGGGATGTGGCCTCAGGGGCACAACACCTGTGGAATTGAATACCTACCCCCTCCCCCAACACCCACTGCTATCATCCTTTTCTCTCTCTGTGCCACTGCTCCACCTTATAAAGGGGTTTCTTTTTTTAAACAATCTTTATATTTTGGAATAGAAATGTCCTTATTGTTCTTAATTAGAAAAGTAATGCATATCCTGTATAAATTCAAGCAATATGTAAATTCATAAATTAAGATGAAAAGTCTTCTTAAATGGAATCCCACTTAGATAACCATCACTAAATTTTTTTTTTAAGTCTACATAGGAAACTTCTCATAAATATATCTAAGGATGAAATGAGTGTGTACATGGAAAGATATTCCAATATAGTATGGATTTAAAAAGCCAGCTTCCATCAGAGTCTGATTGTAGGTGAGGTGGGAAGGGCTGTCTAACCAATGCCCAGCTCTCAGGTAGAGCTCCCGGCACTGGAGCTGTGTTAGCCGAGGCTGACCAACCAGGCACCCATCGTGAAGCTGACCCGAACGGCAGTTCTTGTCTCGTTAGCACAGTTGCTCCTGGAGTCCAGTAGCCGGCAGGGCCAGGGATGGCCAGCCATGGTCACCCCTATGGAAGGAAGTGAAGAGAGCAGAGGGTACACCTGCTCTGAGGGGCTTGGCCCTGGGTCCCCTTCTCCCCCCACAAGACCAACCTTGGGGAGGAGCTGCTGCTCCTTGGGATCCCATGGAAATGGCAGGGCCTGTTGGCCTCCTGGAGGTATTGTCCTCTGGGGCATTTACAGTTCCACGGGCCAGCCTGGGGAGTTTATCAGGGTCCTGGGGCAGGACAGAAGGTGGGGAGTCAGGAACTGCTTATCATTAGGACCTCACTGGCTTCTTCCCCAGGGGACACTGAATATTCGAATATCTGCTGAATGAACAAATGAATGGCGACATGCTGGGTCTCAGGGAGCCTCCCCACCCTGTCTTCTTTAGAAAGTGGCCTGTTCCTAGGAAATCACAGAGTCCTTGGCTCATGGAACTCCTGGAGCTCGCCTGTCCTGTCCCCTCCTGTGCAGGCCTCTGACCTGTAATTGCAGCTCTGGGAGCAGAGACTGTTTCGCACTCAGCTTCCCACAAGGGACACAGCAACCTACCCTGCAGGGAGAAGTGAGCCTGCTCTTCATGGAGGTGTATGAACAGGTCTTCGACCTAGAGGTTGCAGGGCCCACGCTGCCCTGACTGGGACCCCGTCTTCATAGTTCAGGGGCATGGTGTGGTTGGGGAGGGGGCATCTCTCACAGTCTTGGAGTCTAAAGTCCATTGCCAAGGTTTCCCACGTGTTGTGAGAAGGTCTGCTGGGGCCTTGCTCTCACCCTGAGGAGTCTCCCTTCCTTGGTCTTGCTCAATAGGCCTCCCTCCCCTGCTTCGCCTCCTCCCCGCCCATCTCTCTCCCCTCTCCACAGTTCCCAGAAGTAGGACCCAGGCCACCAGCTGCAGCCTGTCCAGGTTCCCTATCGGATTATGAAGCTTAACATTTTTGTGAAGGAAGAAGAAAGCCTTCCCTCTGGGAAGTGATAAGAACATTCCATCCTCCTCTGGCTCCAGGGAGCCTGGGAAACAATCACTAAAGGGAGAGAGACTCCCCAGGGACAGACTCTCCGGGCACAAGGCTGGGCCGCCCTCTGCCTGTTCCCCCTTTTCTTCTTCTGCCCCCGCTAGGGGGCTTGTCTTGCCTGTGATCAGCCAGGGAGACCCCGAGGCAGTGAGCCTAGAGAGTAGGGCAGGCCTCGGGCCTCAGGGACTGGAGCCACTCTGTGTGGTTGGCCTCTTCCCAGCCTGGGGCCGCCACTGGGAACCTTGGGAACCAGCTCTCTTGAAGAAATGTTGTCCAGTCTGGGAGGTAGGGAGCTTCTATCCAGAGGAGTACCAGAAGAGATGGCCAGGGCGGGAGCTGATTCACAGTGGGGGATGGGCCACATGCCTGGGGATGACCGGGGGTCCCAGACACGTGAGGTAAAAAGCTAAGCTAATCACCAGATGGGCACTTGGGCCTAAGAGGAACCTCTGGTTGACACCTAACCAATGTTCCCCCTGTCTTTCCTCGTCTTCCTTCTCTCTCTTTCATTGTTAACTAAAATATATTTTACTTATTAATCACAGTTCTTGCCAGTGTCTTCCCACTAAAACATAAGTTCCCTGAGGGCAAGAATTTCCTCCCTTGCTCAGTGACTAGAAGACTGCCTAGAAGAGCAGGCTGTGGGGCTTGAGGACTTGGCAAAAACCAGGTGACGCCGTGCACCACATGCTGGGGGCTAAAATGGGAGAGTGGGTTCTGAAGAATTTAATGAAGAGACTGTGTATAAGCCACAGGCATGGTTAAGAAGTACCAACAAGGGTGTGAAGCACCCTGGGGCTAGCAATTGAGGGCTGCTCACAAGCCCAGGGTGGGAGACAGCAGTTACTAGAATGCTTTGGTCTGTTCTTGCCTTTTGGTCTTTTGAAGCCAAAGGACAAGGGCACCTGGATAATGTGGGACATGGAAGTCAGCCCCTGGGGACCTGGAGTGGGGTAAAGCCCAGATCTGGAGGAATGCTGGAGAAGCACTTGAGAAGATTCACATACAGTAAGTCTGTCAAATAATGAATGACCTTAATAAACCCAAATGTTAGTGGAGAAGACACTCTCATTCTTTTCTTTTTTTTTCCTTTTTCCTTTTTTTTTTTTTTTTTAGCTTTTATTTATTTATTTGAGAAAGCATGGTAGAGGAGAGGGTCAGAGGGAGAAGCAGACTCCCTGCTGAGCAGGGAGCCTGACCCTGGGACTCCAGAATAATGACCTGAGCCGAAGGCAAGTTGCTTAACCAACTGAGCCACCCAGGTGCCCAAGACACACTCATTCTTTTATTCATTTCCTTTATGCATATATTCATTCATTCACTTAAGGCCTACCTGCTGAGCAATGGGTGGGTATTAGGACCCATCAGAGACCAGGGTGGAGATATTCCTAGCGCCCCCTGAGCCCACCCCCGGGAGCAGTTTCCTGGGAAGATGGACACAGGGCAGATTTCAGGACTTGGAACTGCCGCCGTTGCCTACATTCTCATGTCTCATGGCTTACCTGCTGGCGCCATGCTGCGGGAGTGGCCAGAGAGCACACCTGGGTGGGGGTGCGCTGGGCCTGGTACAGGATGGGACAGGCAAGAAAGCCTTGGTTCATCAGGGGACTTGTTAAGTCAGGCCAGATGGCATGAAGGCATTGGGTGTGGGGAGACATCATTTGTCATTTGTTTTTCTAAACCCTGGGGATGTGAAGCTTGGTGAGGAGGTCACAGAGAAGGGCAGCCTATGGGCCCTTTAATCCTCTAACCACACTGGGGAGCACTCTGTGCCAAGGCTCTAGCACTTGTCCTCAATCTATCCAAGTCACATTATTATGCCCATGTGACTGTTGAGGGACCTGAAGCACAGAGAGGTGAAGCAACTTGCCTCAGGTTCCACAGCTATTAAATGGTGGAGTTGGCATTTGCACCCTGGCCATCTGTGTCCAGAGTCTGTGCTACCATCCTTTATGCAGAGACCTTTGATGGAAGGTCTGTAATGGGGGAGAGTGGCAGTCCTCTAAGGATCTCGGTGATTCCCTGCACAACTGGGGAAGGGACCCTCTGCAGGAAGAGTCCTAGAAGGAGGGGACTTGGTCAGAGACAAGTGTGGACTCCAGGTTGGGTGCTCCTCCTGGCCTGATGAGTCAGAACTGAGTGGGAGTCCCAGGCTCTAGAAGCCAGCCATCACCTTCATCCTCACTGCCACCATCTCTCATACTTGTTCTGGAGCAGCTCCCCCCGGGGGCCACCTGGCTTCTTGTCTTACCCTTGCCCCATTCATTCTCCATGCTGTATGTTTCCAGAACTCAAACATTGTCATGCTGACACCAGCATAAAAAATTCCTTCTCCCCGTGGCCTAGAATGCCCTGCATGGTCTTCCCTGTATACCAGTGAGGTATTCTGTTTCTGGTTATTTCTCCCCTGGCTTCTCCACTCCAGCCCACTGGCCTTTTTGCTGGTTCTAGAGCACACCGCGTCATCCCATCCTTGGGACCATTCTACCTGCTGTGCCCTGTGCAGGGATTACTGTTCTCCTAGAACCTCAAATGCCTCATTCCTTCATGTCACTCAGATTTCATATCAAGTGTCACCCCTTGAGGCCTTTTGTCACCATACCAGCTGAATGGATGTCCCTCTCTTCTCACACAGCCCCACCTCATCCCCTTCTGTGGGGGTTTACTTACTTTCTCACCTTTATCACTATCTGAAATTATCTTTTTAAGGTGTATTTGTTTTACTTAGTGTCTGTCTTCCTCCCTTAGAATATGAGCTTCAGGAAAAGAGATTTGTGTTTTGATTATTATTCCATCCTCAGTGCCTACAACAGTGTCTGACATATGGTCTCTGCTAAATACATAACTCTTTAAGGACTTGCCCTGCCATTTCTCATTGCTGGGCCTTTCAACATGCTGATCCTTCTGCCACCTTCTTCACTCAGCTAATTCCACTCACCCCTTAGTTCTGAGCTCAGAGGTGCTTCAGAGAGCCTTCTCCCCTGCCTACACTGGCCCATGTACCCCTAACCCCCCTGCAATTCTGCCCTCCCAGAGCACTGGACTTCCATTGTTACATCTTTCTCCCAGCCTTGTATGTCAATTTCTATCTCTCTAGGGAAAAGTAAACTTTGTGAGGGCAAGGACTGACTGCTTTGTTTACTTCTGTGTCCTTGGTGCTTAGTACAAAACCTGACATACAGTATGTCCTCCAAAAGTATGTGTTGAGGGGCGCATGGGTGGCTCAGTGGGTTAAAGCCTCTGCCTTCAGCTCGGGTCCTGATCCCAGGGTCCTGGGATCGAGCCCCGCATCGGGCTCTCTGCTCAGGGGGGCCTGCTTCCCCTCACCCCTGCCGACCGCCTGCCTCTCTGCCTGCTTGTGATCTCTCTCCTCTCTATCAAATCAATAAATAAAATCTTAAAAAAAAAAAAGTAGGTGTTGAATCATCAAAGGGACAGCTGGGGCCCTCAGGTGGCCATCAGAGTAAGGGCACAGGTCTCTGTCATCTGCTTCTACCTTGACAGGTCTGAAAAACTCTGTCAGGCATTTTCACATACATGATTTCAGTCTTTCTCACACACTTATGAGGTAGGTAGGCATTGTGATCTTTCTTTATAGACAAAGAGACAGAGGCTTGGAGGGGTTAAGGAACCTTCCCAAGAGTATATGTTTGAGAGGAGCAGAGCTAGGACTCAAACCCAGACCTCCTGACTTGAGTCTTTTTTTCTGATATCCCTTGCAGCAGTGAGCTACAGGTGGGATCCCAGGCAAGGTGGGAGGCAGCCCGACCCCCGCCCCAGCTCCTTCCTTTCGCTCACAGCCTGTACTAGTTATCTGGTGCCTGTGTAACTAACTAACCAAAGCTTAGTGGCTTGGAATAACAACATTAATTATCTCACTGTTTCTGTAAGTTAGGAATCTGGGTGCAGTTAAAGCGGGTCCTCAGTTTCAGGCTCTTTCTCAGATTCAGTCAAGAGTCTAGGTGCTGGCCAAAGCTGCAGTCATCTGCAGGCTCAACTGGGGAAGGACCTACTCCGAGCTCACATGGCCGTGGGCAGGATGCAGTTTCTTGCCGGCTGTTGGCCAGAAGCTGTCCCCGGTCCTTTGCCACAGGGGTCTCTTCATCAAAACAAGCAAACTGAGAAGGCAAGAGGGAGCCAGAGAGATGGAAGTCACAGTCTGTATCACTTAATCCTGGAAGTGACATCCCATCACAGTTTGCCGTATTCTGTCATGAGGAGCGTGTACCTAGGTCCCCCCCACCCACGGGATAGGACTACACAAGGCTATGAACACCAGCAGGTGGGGGCTGCTGGGAACCATTCCAGAAGCTGCCACTACATAGCACTGTTCTCTTTGGCAGCTCTCATCGTGAATCCCTGCAGGGCAGCTAACTTTGTCCTGTTCACAAACATCTTTGGGGATGCTGCATGCATTCATTCACTTACTGACTCATTTATTGGATGGACATTTATGCTACCTCCTGTGTGCTAACTCTTTTTTTCCTTTTAAAAATAATTATCTTCAGCTAATAGTATATGTGCTTAGTTTACTTAGATTTATTATTAGAGTATAATTAACATACAGTATTATATTAGTTTAAAGCATAAAACATAATGGTTCAACAATTCCATATATTACTCGGAGCTCACCGCAGTAAGTATAGTCACCATCTGTCACCATATGTTGTTATAATCTTACTGACTATATTCCCTATGCTGTACTTTTCATCTTCATGAGTTATTCATTTTGTAACTGAAGGTTTGTACCTCTTAGTTCCCTCTCTCTATTTCATTCATCCCTCCACTTGCCTTTCCTCTGGCAATCACTAGTTCTTTGTATTTAAGAGTCTGTTCATTTATTTCTTTTTTTTCCTGTTTATTTGTTTTGTTTCTTAAATTCCATATATGAGTGAAATCATATGGTGTCTGCCTTTCTGACTCATTTCACTTAGGATTATACCCTTTATGTCCATCCATCTTGTTATAAGTGGCCAGATCTCATTCTTTTTTATGGCTGAGTAATATTCCATTGTATATATGTACACCGCTTCTTCTTTATCCATTTATCTACTGATGGACACTTTGGTTGCTTCCTTATCTTTTATAAATAATGCTACAATAAACGTAGGGATGCATATATCTTTTCAGATTAGTGTTTAGTATTCTTTGGGTATATACCTAGTAGTTGAATTACTGGATAGTACAGTAATTCTATATTTAATTTTTTGAGAAATCTTTATGCTGTTTTCCACAGTGGCTTTACCAATTTGCATTCCCACCAGCAGTCATCTGGGTACTAAATCTGGATTACCGGAGTTGCCAAACTGAATAAGCTCATTTCCTGCCTCAAAAGAGACAGGTCTGTAAAGAAATAAATGAGATTTAGTGCTTGCTCGGGGAGACTTCGGGAAATAACAGTGCTAATGCTCATTAACACTAACTGTGTACCAGGCATCAGTCTAAATGCTTTCTATGTATTCTCTCTTTTAAATCTCACAGTAACCTATAAGGTAGGTCCTATTAGTATCACTCCATTTTATAGAAGACGAAATTGAGGCACAAATAGGTGAACTGTTTGCTCCAGGTCACCCAGCTGGCGAGGCAGGGCTGGGATTCAAGCCCGGGCAGTCTGACCTCGGAGTCCTTACACTTAGTCCCTGTGCCATTTTTCTCTTGAAAGACGGGCTCATGGGGATGGGCTGTCAGAGTGACAGGTGTCGGGGGGCATCCTCCAGGGCAGTCCTTCCTTGTTCTTAGGAGCAGTCTGTAGACGGATATTTTTTTGTGGGTCTCGGTGAAGCTGCCCGCTGGATTATCTGGGACGGGAAGAGTGGCTGGGAAGCCCACTGGCAATCTAGGGAAGAGAGTTGTTTTGGTTTAAAAGATTGACATTTTAATAAACTGCTCTTAATTAACAGCACTTTGAAATTCTGAGTGGTGTGCTCTCCATCTTAAAATACATGGGCGGGTGGCTTCTTAGAGAGTGTGATGCTTGTGGGTGATCTCCTTTTTTGAAACAAACCCAGACCCTCCAGTCACAATGTATTTTTCATTCCAAAAATGATCTTTACTGCAAATGTTGCTTTGGTTCGAGCGAATTAGAAAGCCTTATTACACAGGCAGGCACTTCAAACAGTGCCCGGCTCGCCGCGCCGGCTGTGGCATCAAAGGCTCGGCTGGAATCCCTGATTACCACCCAGGCTGTGGGCCACTCGGGAGCAGGCGGCATCTGAGGCGGGGCCCTGGCTCCGGGACCCAGCGGGCTCCGGGAGCCCAGAAGCTGGGCAGCGGCCTCCACGCCGGGCTCAGTGCTTCCTCATTCAGAGGACGTGGAGGAGGTGCTGCGGGCTGCAGGGGAGAATGGCTTAGCTGTCCTTGACTGAGCACCTTCTGTGTCCCAGACACATGCTAAGAACTTTTACGTGCATTGTCTTACTTAAATTTTCCAACAGCTACCTACAGTAGTTGTCACACTGAAAGATGATACCCGTCTTGTTCTCCCTTATTCTGACCTAATTAAGAAATAAGACAAAAGAGCAAGGCAAATAAGAGACCACAGATCATGCTTATTACTGACACTGCAGCTGATACTGGAGAAGGTGGCTTGTATCTGCGGGCACGCTGACTTCTCCTTCTGAACCTTACAGTTATCTAGTTCCTTCCCTGGACACGTGCACACTTACTGCGGCAGGCTGCCTCGGTCAAGAGCAGGGATCTCTAAATTGTTAGCAGAGAGCAAAACAGGACCTCACTGGCTTCTTCCAGCCGGTGGAAGGGAGGCAGGCCAGCTCCCCAGAGAAAGAGAGAAGGGCTGAAGGGGGCGTGGCCACATTTGGCCTACCAAACTGACCAATCAGATCAATCAGGTAATTCCTTCTCACTTTTTGAGGCTGAGTGAGTGAGGACAGAGGAAGGGGTCTGTGGGCCCCTCCACAAGTCAGGAAACACAGAACCTCCCAGCCCCTTCACTGGCTTCTGGTATTATTTTCTTTGTTCTTTGGACAGGGAAGGAAGGCTGAGTTTCACAGCTGCCTAGTTAGTTGGTGGCAAAGCTAAGATTCTGTCTAACTCTACTTCCCCTCCAAAGCTTAAGCTCCTCAAGTTCAGAGGGAAGTCCCACTCATTCAGTGTCCATAGGAACTGGCACAGGGTCTAGCTCAGGGTCATGTCTTTGAAGTGAACAGAGCAGATTCATCCTTTCATTCATTTCATTCAACTTGTTGTCTTTACTCTATGTTGGAGGCTGTTCTTGCTGTTGGTGGTGTTAAACTGGTGAAGTGGGTGAATAGTGGCCCACCCCCCAAAAGATATGCCCTCATACTAATCTCTGAAATCTGTGAATGTGACCTTATTTGGAAAAAGGATTTTTTTTGCAGATGTCATTAAGGATCTTATGATGAGATCATCCTGGATTACCTGGGAGGGCCCTAAATCCAATGACAACTGTCCTTATCAGAGACTAAAGGGAAGGCTGAAGGGGACAAGGCCATGTAAAGAAAGCCACAAGCTGGAAGAGGCAAGAAAGAATTCTTTCTTGAGAGGGAGTGTGGCTTGGCTGACACCTTGATTTTGGATGACTGGCCTTCAGAACCAGGATAGAATGAATTTCTCCTGTTTTAAGCTCACCAGTTGGTGGTAACAAAGTACCTCATAGGCAGCAGTAGGAAACTACTATGCTGTCATTGGAGGATTGAAAGACACCTTGGGTCCCTTCCCCTCATTTCTGAAACACATGGGGGGCATGGGAAGAGGGGGCCGGTCATCCCATCATGACCTTGATCTGAGCCACTTTTCCTCCCCCCAGTGCTTGACTCTCCCCAGCTTAGGCACGAAGGCAGGAGGCCTCTCTGCAACTTGGACATCATTGTACATAACATTTTACTGAGTCGAGTAAACATAAATGAAAAAGAACAGCCACACATGCACATGGACCCTTCTGGACCAGGCCATGGAGATATGGAGCTGGGGGTTTGGTTAAAGCTCTCATGGGTTTTCTTTGTAGCCCCAGCTGTTGAGATCTCTTGGCGTCCAGAAAGGAAAAATAAAGAATTGCCAACTGTTCTTCGGTGGGAACTTCAGGAGCCACCAGGTCTCGTTGCCATCCTTCTTCTCAGGGAGACATCCACTTGCTGTCCCAGTGCCTCAGAGTTGGCACAGCATTAGGCCACCCTTGCTGGGGTACCTTCCCTGCATGGAACCTGCATCTGTCTTTCCATCTTGGCTACTCTCACCCTCATTTCACAAAAGAAAAACGGAGTCTTGGCAGCTTTCGTGGGTCACACTATAGTTAATTGCTGAAGTGAGTTCTCTGACAGATTGGAGAACCTCAACTCTCTGCCTGGCAGTGAGAAGAACAAAGCATAATACATAAGGAAGGGTGTGTGCTTGTTGCCATTATGCTGCATTGTTGGTCCTTATAACAAGCACTGTCATAACTGATCCAGGGCTTAGCTGTGGTCCTTGGGACCTATAGCAATGGTACCTATATCAGGGGTTACCTGTATCAGTGGCGTTCTCTCTGTACCTCCACAGATAGATGTATTTTGGGTGGGATTTTTTTCAGAATATTTCCTGACTTTTGGCCTCCTGGGTCCATCCAGAAGCACAGACTGCCTAATATGGATCATCCATCTGCAACCTGTTGGCTCTTTCAAGGGTAACCTTGAGCATACCAATATCAGTGAGTGCTTAAATATCCAATATCAGTGAGTTTAAATAACCAATATCAGTTATATAAATATATAATATATAAATAACCAATATCAGTGAGTGCTTAAATACAAATGCAGTTAGTGAGGGGGAGTGGGGTAATAAGGATTATATTCGAGCCTGCATTCTGACCGGCTCCTCACCCCTCCTCCCACCTGGGCTGTTTGCAGAGGCCTGGCAAGGCATGGCTGAACGGTGGGCCCCCTGTCCCGCCACTAAAGTCAGATCTAAACTCTAGCACTAGCCACATATGCGTCCAAAGGGAGCCGTGTCCTGTGGCACACTAATGCACGACAGAGGCCTCCATGGACTGTTACCCTTCTTCAGTGAGATAAGCATTGAACGCAGAATGTCAATCAACACCCTCTTGCCTTCATCCAGAAAATCTTGCTGGGAAAAAAGTCAGCTGAACTGAACAGTGATGTAGTGATGTAGGATAATTTAGGTCTTGCGCCTAATCTCATTGCAGACCAGTAAAAACCAGCACACAGACTGACACTGGTTCGGGGACCACACTGAAGCAGCGGTGCAGGGGAGAAATGCAAAGAGAGAAAAGAGGCAGGGTCTGCCCTAAGGAGAGGCAAGCGCTGGTCCCCACCCGAGCCTTCCCAGAAGTCACGGGGGGCAGGAGAGAGGCCTCGTGGGGGTCAGGTCTCTCTGGGCAGCGGGCCTGCTGATTAGGAGACTCGGCCCATCTAGCCATGAGTTACTTTCTTCTTGGCAGCTTCCTCTTAGCAACAGAGAGTGAGGACAGGGCTGGTCAGAGAGATGAAGAGAGGGATAGAAGCTTTCCTTTCCCTGCAGAGAGGTCTTCCCGTGGTGCTATAGAGCTCTAGCAACAAGAGGGAAATAAATTCCTGGCAATCATACTGCAGCCCTTACATGTTCTTGAATTTTACTGTTCTTGATAAATGTAACAGCAGAAGGCCTGCAGGCATCTTCCAGCCTTCCTGGAAAATGCGAGGTTTTATTTCCAGGGTGCTGGGATGCAGGTTTTTGGACTGGCAGGCTCCCAGGAAAGGCTGAGATGAACACACCTGATCCAGTTCTTCTGCTGGTCAGGGGGCCAGGGAAGGGGCACAGGGGGGCAGACAGCAGGGAGGCCTTGAGGGGCTTCCCCTGACATTGGCCGGAATGGCCAGCATTTGAGGAGTTGGGATGCCTGGATTTGTGTCCTGAGAACACATCAGGGACACTCTTGGGTTTGGGGGTCCTCTGGGGGGTGGGGGTATTCTGTGACAGGACAGCCCATCCTGTGGGGAGGTGGGAACAAGAAGACAGAGGGGTCCTGGGGTTGCCTTAAGATCATCCCCCCTCCCCGATCCACACTTGAGCTGCTGGTGAGAGGGTGTGCCAGAGAGGACCCAAGTTGCCAACCTGCTGAGGAGAGAGGGTGAGTTCTCAGGGGAGCCTCAGAGAGATCCGGCCAAGGCTGGGCTCTGCCTGGGCAGTGCTTGGCTGCCCAAGGAGCTCAATTAACTGCTTCTAATGCAACCTTACCTCTCGACACCTGTTTTGTGGTGGGCCCCGTGAGGGGACATGGAGCTGAATCAAGCACACGGCACCTAAAGCAATACTAATGAGAGTGAATACTGAGTGTTTACCACATGCAGTGCTTCTGCTCCGAGCTTCGTGCACACTAATAACGTAAGTCCCCCAGCGGTCCTCAGAGGAGGTGCTCTGTGATCCCCTTTGACAGTCTCAGGTGCTGAGACTTGGTGACTTAGCCTGCCTGAAGTCACCCAGCTAGTGACAGCGGAGCTGGGACGTGAGCTCCACAGTCGGGTTCTGGATCAGTGGTTTTCACCTTGGCTGCCCATCTGCGTCACCTGGGGAGCTTTTACGACATACCCGTGTCTACATCTCTCCCTAAGCCAATAAAACTGGAATCTCTGAGGGGGAGGCTAGCACCGATACTTAGTAACTTCACCCCAACGCTGCGCGTGTTCAGCCAGGTTGAGAACCTTGTCTCTGGAACCTGTGAGTGTAAGCACTGTCCCGCACTGCCCTGCCCTGCTCATGTCCACTGCGGCCCCTAATACCATGCATCATCATGGCCCCTGAGCACTTGCTTTTTCTCGCTGGGCTGTGCTGGCCTCAGAGTGGGGCTCTCATGGAGGTCTCTGACATAGGAGGACCATTACCATGCCATAAGAGAGGTACCCTCTTAGGGAAGAATCAAGGAGAGCTTCGTGGAGAAGACCGGAGAATCTGGGGAAGAGTGAGAGGTCAGAGAGGCTGCTGGGAGATTAGTAGGAGCCCCTAGTCTTTGTGCATTCATCCGAACTTGATTCTCTGGATACTGGGGAACTGTGGAGGGTGACTGAGCATGGCAGTGCCCCCAGCAGAAAGCCATTCCCTTGCTCAAGCCCCTGTAACTCCTCCTGTACTCTCTTGCCCCAGGAGGAGGCTAGGAAATAGAATTCACTGAAAGATCGGAGTGTAAACATATTATTGAAAAAAGCCATATCCTTGTTTCTCCCTACTTCCCTGTCCACACTAGCAACGCCAAGGTCCCCCAGCCCATACACTTAGTGCTTCATTCCTCTTGGCTTTTGTCCCCATGGTTTCCTCTGGCTGGACAGCCCTTCTCTCTTCATCAGCCATGTGAACGCATTATACTTTAAACTTTTTTCTGAAGCTTTTCTGGGCCCTCCCCAGATGGACTTCACCCCTTCCTCCTTAACCATCCTGTAGCATGTACAGAATTCTAGGGCTGCACGGGTCACCCTGTCATCATAGTTGTGTGCCTGGTTCTCTGCAAGACTGACAGCTCCTTGAGCAGAGTGTCTGTACATAATAGGTGCCTAAATCATGATCAGATTAAATTTCTCTCCAATGTCAAGTCTTGGGATAGCAGAATTTTAGAAATTACCCCTAACCTCCTCTTGTAATCCCTTTCTCTACGCCTGGCAGGCTAAGCAGGTTTCTCCATTGTCTTCACTGCCTTGGACCAACCAGTTGTCTAGGAAGGTCTCTGAAAGGCAAAAGGATTACCTGTGATTTGGGTATCAATAACTTCTGGCAGCTATTCACAACCGAGCCCAGCCCGGCTTGTCAGACACAGGAGACACAGATGTACATTTTGAAGCAGGTGTGAGAGCAGAAGAGGGCTAGATCTGAGGGTGCAGGGTTTTTGTGAGAGGTAGAACGTGTGTGGGTGTGTTACTAAGGCCAGGGGTAGCATTTTGGGGGCTGCCGAGCGGCCTGAGGGAGGCCCTTGGCTGTGTGTGCATAGAGGAGAGAGGGAGGCTGAGGGGCCCTCTGATGAGGAAGAGGGAGAGGGAGACATCCAGAGCTCACCGAGGGTTGCCATCGTTCGGATGGGTCGGGGATCCACCGGGGTTAGTGGGCAGACGGTGTGCACATGCGCTCTTGTGCAAATGTGAGCTACCAAGTCTCCCCCACAACTGTGGGCAGACCCAGGCTCCCAGAGCCAGCCAAAGAGGGGATTACTTTCTGGTTTAGTAGATTAAATGCTGAAGTTTCTGTGAATTAAATCCCAAAGCAGCTTTGGAATGTTTTCACTATCTCCACTGAGAAAATGAGATCTTTTTCATCTGGTAACACAGGGATAATAATACCCAGATCCCTGGGCTGCAGTGAGGATTAAATGAGATTCTGATCATCCAAACCCTGGCCTGTGCCTGGGACACAGTGACAGCCTGATCAATGGTTGTTCTCAGGTGAATGGAAGCCCAAGGGGGCTGGTTAGGGGAAGCCTGAAATAAAAGAGCTTTATTCCTTAAAGATAAGCAGCCTGCCCTTGTCCTGGTGTCTTTTTGTCTGTGAGTCTTCAGTTGTAGGGCAGCTCAGGCTTGGAGTCAGATGCGGGCTCATTCCCAGGCTGTCCATGTCCCAGAATAAGACCTGAAGGAAGTTCTTGAATCTCTCTGAGGTTACCTGACTCATAATATTAGGACTTCAAGTGTTGCCCAAGGATTTAATCATCTCACTTACCCCTCACTCAGCTTCCAGCCTCTGCCCATGACCTCCTCCAAACTGTTCTCCAAGAGTGGCCAGCTAAGCTCTTTAAAACTGAAATCAGAACTTGTTTTCCTGAGCACACAAGTCAGAGTGTTTAAGGTCTGTAGTCCTCACTGTGGGCCGGCAGGCCCTGAACGATCAGCCCTCTGTCGCCTCTCATCTCATAGATGCCCCTTACACACTGGGCCAGCAGCCAGCTTCCTTGACATCCCTAAACATACCAGGCTCCTGCCGCAGAGCCTTTGTACTTGCTCTTCCCTCCACCTGAATGCCTTTCCCCCAAATAATGGCATAACCTGTCTCAGGACTTAATCTCTGCTCAAGCCTCGGCTATTTCCCTGTTTACACAACCCTCTCAGTCCTTCTCTGTTCCCTTATCTGGGTACAATTTTTTTCATGTCACTGAGCTGTGGTTGCCATTGTCTTACATGTTTGTCTATTGTTGGCTCCCAGGCTAGAATACAAACTTCCAGGGAGCAAGGGCTTGGTTTGGCTCCCTGCTGTAGGCCCAGCAACTA
This sequence comes from Procyon lotor, assembly GCA_028646535.1. NCBI lineage: Eukaryota > Metazoa > Chordata > Mammalia > Carnivora > Procyonidae > Procyon > Procyon lotor. Next base: position 33,887,663 of record CM053613.1, read on the forward strand.
GGTAACTCGCGCTCAGTGGCAATTTGGTAAAGGAATAAATGAATGAGTGATTGCCTACAAAGCATTGCTCCCACCACCCAGTGAGCCCTCAGAATTATTAGCAATGAAATGAAATGACCTTGAGTCTCTAGCCCTAGGATTCAGTTCTCGCCTTGTTGCCAACTTACTGTGCAACCTTAAGCAGTGAACTTGCCCTCTCTGGACCCCTGGGAGAGCGTTGGGCAGAAAGGGATTCCAGCTCCTGCCTTAGCTGATGGAGATTCAGGGGTCATAGAAGGGTCAAGTTGATAAGGGGACGGTTTGCCAGCAAAAGAAGCCGCAAGAATATAAAGTAGAGGCTTTTTCTGAAGAAAGGTATTCTCTAATTTCTCAGTATGCTTCCAGCTAGGCTCTGTCAGGTGGCCGTGCATAAGAGAAAAAAATCCTTTTGACTGAAATGGTGATATTTTACTAAGGTCACTTGGTTTTGCTTTCAAATAATTTCTTCAGGGCTCCCAAATGCCTCCTCTTTCTTACTCATTAGCAGTCTACAGAACTTAAAGGGAGACTCTAATTAGGAAGAACTTTCTTATCATTTGCTAGGGAAAGAATGAGGAGGGGCTTCCTTATAGGCCAGAGAGAACTTTCTGAATCTACATGGAGACCCTTTGGCTCCAGGCCTTTGACTTGAGCTCAGGAGCAAAACCTAAAGCCACAGGACAGGAGGACGAATCTGCTATTTAGAATAGGCAATCATCATTATTTTTTTAATATAAATTCTGGAAGAGTTCACAGGTCTGGGGCATCTGGGGTGCCTAGGGATGGGTCTGACTCTTGCTTGTCGAAGAAGTGCAATTATTGACTCTGCTATTAATGAGGAATGTGGAGTTTACAGGCTCAGGGCAAAGGAAGAGCAGTGGGGACAGCCTCAACTGGCAGAAAAGATTCTGGAGATTGCTCTGTCATACCCTAACTCAGACCCCATAGGAAAGGGGATAAGCCCACAATCTGTGTCCCTCTGGAAATCTATGAAGATGAAAAATATTTAGGTTTTGTGATAGTGTTAACTCAGTTTGTGTCAGCAGTGCAGGAAGATTGCTTAGAGTGCTGATGTCTTGGTCATTTCAGTGTAGATAGAGTGGGCTGAATGACGGAGGTCATAGTCCTGCCAACCACCATATTAATCATCTCCACTGAAATTGGGGTGTTTGGCTATGGTTCCCATAATTGAGCAAGGATATAGAGAAAGTGTAATGAAAGGGAGAAGGTGGTAGAGTGATATGATTATTTTTTAAAACCACTTAATTAATGGTTAAGCAGCAGAACTAAGAAGGGGAGGGAGGATCTTTTTGACAATGACCATGCTTTGGGCAGTGCACAGAGCAGTGTCAGGGAGGTGAGTCCTGGTCTGTGCAGGTCTACTCAGGTTGCTCTGCTGCCTCTACTTAGCCTTCTGACTCTGTCAAGATGGTACTTGCGTGTGACGTTTGTCCCATGGGTGGGAGGCAAGGGCTATTCTTAGATGTGGTCCTTGAAAGCCTCCCTGGGACCTTTTTGACTCTGTTAGGCCAGGATGTGGGAAGCAGTGGCTTAGAGGGTGTTTGGGAATGACACGGACAGTGCCAACCCAGAACAAGATTACCTGGGGGCTGCTCACTCTAATTGAAGAAGCAAAGGACTCTGGGCCCTGTGTCTCCTTTGGTCTGATCTATACCATCAGCCCAGCTGAGACAGGTCCAACTGGAGAGCCATCAGGGCTCTAGAAGAGATATGTTCCTGAGCCCTTCCTGCAGCCATTAGCATGAGTCCATGCAGAAGGGGACTGGGCTGTGGTTTGAACACATGCAGTGATGGGAATGAGATAGTTTAGATCTCGGGTATCTGAAGCCCTTGTGACAATCCCATGGCATTCTTCTAGGATTAGAGTCAGCAGCCCTCAGGTGACCTTGTATTGGGCTGGCATCATCCACATCATTCCCAAATGCCTGAGCCCCAGGCCTCCTGGTCACTGATAGAAAGTGGTCAGAGAAGGGAACAATATGTTAGACATCAGGCACATTATCTCATCAGTTTGTGAGATAGATATTCTCATCTCCATTTGACTGGTAAAGAAGATGCAGCTCAGAGAGGTTAAGCACCCTGCCCAAGGTCACACAGGTAGGAAGTAATGAAACTGATTTTTGCACCTGAGTCTTTGGGACTTCAAAGCCTGTGCTGGCTCCATCAAGACGTGCTCTGTCCCTGAAGAGATTACTGATGGAGGGAGTGTGGGCTGGCGAGCATCCGACCCTAGGTTTTGGGTTGAGACAGGAAAGTCCCCTTACGAGTGGGAACTGAGGTTAGTGAGTGAGGTGTCAGGGACTATTCCTGTCCCCCACCCAGTAAAGGTTGATATGGAAGCCAGAGGCTGCCTTCCTTTGGAAGGGGTCCGTGCAGGGGAGTCGGCTGTGGAGGAGCCTGGGGGAACAACACAGTGGCTGCCTCCTATCATCAGACTGATTCCAGAGTGAAAAGAAAGGCCACAGCCCCAACTTGGCTGTCACAGCACAGATGGCGAGACATTGTAACTGGCTCTCTTCTGGCTTTCTCTGTGGCCTTGGGCATGCCACTCATATTGCCTCCAGGCCTCATGTTGCCTCTTCTGTTCTGTCCCAGGACCTCCCTGACTTGACAGTGCCTGGGAGTCATCAGGGGGCTTGTTAAAAATGAGATTCTGTTTCAGGAAGACCGCAGCATCAGGTCTGAGCATCTGTCTCTCTGACCAGCTCCCAGACAAGGCTGATGCTCTGTCTGGGGATCACACTGAGTAACCCTGTTCTTGTGCTCTGGATTCTGAGCCACCCCGTGTAGATGGCGGCAGGGGCCGGGTATTTTTCTTCCCCTGTGTAGTAGACAGGGCTCGTGCTCCAGGAGCTTCCGTCAGGCAGTCCTCTCTAACCTGCTCCCCACCCTCAGCTCTTTGGGGTGCACAGTGGTGACGACTGTGGACCCTGGAGCTAGGTGTTCTGAGTTCAAATGCTGACTCTGCCTGTGTGACCTTGGGCAAGTGACTTGAATTCTCTGTGCCTTGGTTTCATCATCTGTAAATTAGGGCTGATGATAATACCTATCTCACAGGATTGAGGATTGAAGGAGTTGTCATTTAGCAAGCTTTCAGGGTGAGCCCATTATGTTAGTTTTCTCCGCTTCATTGTTTCTGTCATTATCATGTTCTCTTTGCTCTCAGCCTCCCTCCAGCTCCATCTTGTTCCTCTCTGACCCCAGTGCCTAGCGCAGAGGAATTGCTCAGGAGTCAAGTGGGGAGCGCTTTTGGGCCGGCCAAGCAGGGTCACTTCTCACAGGATGCAGATTTATGGCCCAGAGGCCAACATTAGGGCCGCTGGAGGGATTCAGTGGGGATTACCGGCTCCTCCCAGCAGGGCCGACCTTTTCTCATCTTATCTGGTTGCTGACAGAAAACAGAGGGTGTCCCAGTTCCAGCCGCACCCTGCTCTGGGCCTTTGTGTTCTGGGCCTTCGCCTGTCTCCTGAGTTTTGCTCTGAGGGCAGATGTCTCCCATAAACCAAACCTAGTGAGGGAGGGATCTATAGGCACGGGCTGGGGGTGAGCTTCAAAGCTGCCAAGACAAGGCCCCTGAAGAGGTCTGTTTCATCACGGATTCTCCTGTCTTCCTGCCAAATGTTGGGGATGCCATGCCCCGCTGGGGGCTTGAGGCGTCGGTGCCACACTTTGACAGAATGCAGTCCTCTCTTTAGATCCCTGGCTAAAAAGAAAAATGCACACACACAAAACAAAAGCCTTGCTGCCTACCATAAAATACTGCTTCCTAATCCCAAGTGTGGCCAAGTGGGCTGTTAAGATATTTAGAAGGCCTTTAAATTATTTCCACTTTAGAAATGGTTTTAATGTCTCCCATTTTGTTCATTTGGTTGGCTAAGGTGTAATTGCTCTGCTGGCCCAGACTTGGCTTCCTCACCAGCGGGGACCCTGGTTTTGCGTCTTGATATTAAGAACAGATATTGAGAGCTGAATGGGGCATTGTTTCCTGGCCAGATCAGTAGCTGCTGCCTGCTTTTAGCAAGCGAGCAGTCCAAGATCGGCAGCCCGACCTAGCCCGTGTTGTGGCTTGCTTTGATTACTTGGTTCCATCCAGCTCCAATCAGGAGCCGATCACACACATCCAGACTTTCATTTGCTCTTCCTCCCTCTATCCGTTTTCCACAGTTGCAGGTTAAAGGAGTCGGTTTGGAGATTGGTGGCCTGTGCTGATTTTTAAAGAAACTGTGTTCGGGTAGCTGGGCTGGAGGGGCTGGGGGGTGCACCTGGATGTCCCTGGGTGCCCCCCTATCGCTTGTTAGATCTTTGAGCCAAAACAGAGGCCTGGAATCTAAGTATCTTCTGCTCTGTTCCCTTACCTGAGACCTGTAAAGGTTCTATAAACTTCTCTCAAACTCCATACGATGAGGAACACCCATTCTTTCGTCAGAACACAGAAATCACTTGATATTTTGCTCTTTTCACATTTTAACCAGATCGGTTGAAATATAGAAAACCACAGCATCTCGTTTTAAAAGGATTTAGGAAAACATTCTACTGGTTACTTAAAAACTTTGTAAGTCTTTATTATCCTGCCCCAGCGCCCCACAGCTTTCCCCTCCTTGCTCATCATGATGTTTTGTCTTAAACTCCAAGAACCCAAATAGAACCCCTTGAGCGGTGGGACCCAGCTGAAGAACAATGACAGGATGTTGGCTCGCAAAGCGTCGGCATTTGCCAAATAAGTTTATCCTTTATTTATTATTTTCATTGTGGCTTAAAACACGCAGCCCCCAAAGCCAAGTCTCTAAACTGAAACGTATGGCAGTCCTGCCTTGGCCCAGAGTGCACGGTAAACTCAGAGACTTTTTCCCTCCCTCCTCACCAGTGATCAGGACTGAAGATAGTATGTTTTGAATTTACTGAGAGATCTACTGCTTTGGGCTCAGTTTTAGTACTTTTAAAAAGCAATCAATAATGGCCAGTTTGTAATAAGAAAAATTTATGAACTGACAGGCAAAATGTAATTACGGAGGGGATTCTTTGCAAGAAAAAAGAGGTGATGTTAACAGACATCCCGACAATCTGTTTGCACTCATTTCATTCATATAAATGATGAAGTGCTTCTGGGTTAAAGCAGCATTCTCCAAAGGCTTCCCGGGAGCCTGGAAAAGTCACTGCCAAAGTTTTTGCTAACGGAGGGCAATGAGTCTTTGCATTAACTTCTCATTGTTACCCGCAAAATGGGTTTTTCACGGTGTTACTTTTATGACTGTGACTGTTCCCCAGCAGCAGCTTACACACCTCATCTTCTGGGTCCCCAAGGAGACTCAGGGTGCTTGAGAACCTTCTGGAAACCAGGTGGTGTTGCAGGCACCTCGGGAACCTTTGGTTCCTCCCAGGCCTCATCCTCTAGTGGCTTTCTCCTTTCAGCCACCACCTTTGAGGACAGCCGTGGAGCTTCCTGAGTCTAACAGGTGCCTGGAGAAAGAGAAGGCAGAGGTTCTCGGGAAAACAGCAGAAGTTGCTCCCTAACTGCCTGGTCCTGATCCTATAGATCATCAAGCCAATGATAGGTCTCAGCAAATTCTTGAAAGATGGTAAGAGTGGCATCCGACACGTACCCATCAAGTACCACCGATGAGAATCTCCACTTCGACCGTCACAGCAATCTGAAGGGGACCTTTGTTGTTATACCCATTCTAAAGATGAGGAAGTTCAGGCTCAGTGAAATTACTTTACCTGCCCACGGTCACACAGCTTACTAGTATCTGAACCAGGATTTGGAGCCACATTTCTCTATCTCCTAAGCCTATGTTCTTTTGAAAATGCCAAGAAGAGAGACACTGGTTCTTTTAGAAAGAATAAAGAACAGGACGCTCTTGTCAGAGAAATACAGTCCAGTGAAATTTTAGTCAAATATGTTGACTTTTAAAATGAGACCAAGGTTGCCAGAAGTGAGAACTCTTCTACTGTTTTGTATTTGCGGACAGATGATTTCCCAGGTTTTTCCACATCATGACTTTATGTCATGTGCTGTTCTGTAGGGGAGGCAGGGAAACCTCTCACCAGGCCCACACTGTGCACGAGAAGCTCAGAGAGGCCAGGTTACCTGCCTGGAGTGAGAAAGGGCACCCTGGGGAAACGGGAGGCTCCTGACGACATCTTCATGGCTCGTGGCCATATAAGGGGGTCCTTTTAATTGCTTGTGTAGGAAAACCTCACCATGCTAGAAACAAATAGTAGATTCCTTAGTTACTTGCTTATTTTCTTCCATGTTTACCTCTGTGTTGAAAGTTGAATGATCACAAATCAGATTGCGATCCAGGAGTCTTAAAGGGCAAGAGGCATCCAAAAAGGGGGCAGTAACTAGAGTCACTCTGGAGACTAGTCCCAGGGCCACACAACCCCGATCCTGACATTCAGTCCCAGTCCTGATGCTATGGTCTCAGCAGTGCTGAGTCATGGACGTGGAGGGTCACATTTCACAGGGATTTTTAGGAACATAAATGGAGTTGGAAGGGGCCTGAGCCTTCAGTTACCTGAGGGTCCAAACACACAGCATCTGCCACTTCTCTGGGCATGGCTACTATTACAGGTTTGGAGGTGTTGCACTCGGTGCCACCTCTCCCAACACAGTAATGGGTGATGAGGGTGGCCAGAGACCGGTGTGGCTGTGGGGGAGGAAGTCAGGATTATCCATTCAGCCTTGCCAATTAGAAATTTAGGTTTTGGATCTCTATCTGTATCTCTTATTTGTTGCCATAATAAAGCTACAAACCTTGTAACTTCGTGGTTTAAAACAACACTTTCTTCTTCCTCCTGTAGCTGTGGGTCTTCTGGGGGTTGGCTGATCTCATGGGGCTGGCCCCAAGGCTAGAGGTTGGGTTCAGATCTGCTCCCTGTATCTCTCCTTCCTCCAGGGCCAGGGAACAACCCAGGACAGGAGCCATGGTGATGGCAGAGGCCCAAGACCCCAGCCAAAACTGCTCAGCACATGAAGGCCTCTTTTTAGGTCACTTTTGTAAATATTCCACTGGCTAAAGCCAGTCAAGTCTCCCAAGCCCAGCGTCAGCAGACCAGGGAAATCCATTCCACCCTGTCCAATGAGCTGAGAGGGGAGTGAATATTTTCTGAATTATCCAAAGTAGTTACACCATCTGCCTGACTCTAGCATCCCATTTGTTAATTGACTCTAACTCCGAGGGAGAAGAGATGTGACTAATAATTATCGAAATTCCCCTGAAGCCCCTGCATGGGAGAGAGGGACCATGAGAGCCCATGACAGAGAGGCTTAGAGAAGTGGTCCTGGCAGGTGTGACTGCCTCCCCCTGAGGAGCAGGGGTGTGGAGCTTGGGACCAGCACATCCTGGGGAGTGGCTTGAGGAGTTGCAGGGCAGGAGGACAGGACAGGGATGAAGAGGAGAAACACTGGAGCCTGACTGAGCCGGGTTCCTATCCCCATTTCCCTGTTCTTTGAGCATGCTACTCCCTCGCTAGGCCATGGGTTCCCTATATGTCACAGGAGGATAATGCCATACACCTCAAGGCGGGTGAGCGTGCAGGGCCGAGAGGCAAAAAGCAAGGACCCCTTGGTGAAAGAGTTTGACTCTGATGGGAAGGAGAGGAAAGTAATAGTATTTGAGAATATTCGTGTTTGTCTGTAGGAAGGGGGCTCTAGGAGTCTGTAAGTAAAACAGAAGGAGTTAGTGAGAGAGGTTGAATGGGTGGGCTTCTGTTTCAGCTCATTAGAATGTCTTCTCAGTTTCTTCATTCCTTCAGGAAATGTTTGCCGAGCTGCTAACAGGCACTAGCCTGGGTACAGTGACAGTGGATAAAACAGATGGAGACCTCCGCCCTCGTGGTGGAGTGAGGGCTGCATTTAGTCAGCACTTACCATCTTTCAGGCACTGTGCTGGGCGCGACATCCGCCATTGCAAGATGGCTGCTACCCTGTCTGATTCGAGTACAAGAACACGGAGATTTAGGAGTAAAGACCATCCCTCCCAGTGAACAGCAGCAAATAGGTGGTAGAGCTGGCACTCTTTGACCCCAGGACCTTCCTACTCTGTGACAGGCCTGGCCCCAGGATAGCAGTTTGCAAGCAAGCCTGAGACTCTCAGAAGACAGGGAGACCAGAAGTGAGGGGACAGGCAACCGCATATTAAAGTGGTTTCCAAAGACTACGGATGGGGGCTATTTGCTGTTGTGAGCAGAGGCACTGGGCTGGGTTCCCTGGTAGGTGTGTGAGCATGAGGGGGCATCCTGACTGCAGGACAGTCGCTCTCCTGGCCTGGCCAGAGAGGCCAGAGGGGCCCGGTGGCCCTTTCTTAAAAGTTAGGGAGCAGGAGTGGCTCCAGGGACCACTGTGAGTGGCTTCGCCATTAAAGACCAGCCAGCTCCCATCACTGGTGTCAAATGCACAAAGATAATGGGAGCAAGGCTTGCCTGAAATCAAAAAGAAATCTTGAACAGATGTTAGTTAGGAAACTTTTTTTTTTTTTCTTCACTTTGAGCAGTAGCATAAGCCTAACAATTACTGGCAGAACTCTGGCCCATATCAGAAGTAATCAGCTACCTGGCCTGAGACTAAATAGAATCTCCAGCTTCCTTCTCCTTCCTTCCCTGCTCAAGTTAGACATGCCTCAAAGGCCTGGATGTGTCCTGCCTGTGGGGAGGATGGGGACCCCACACCTCCAATTCAGTCTGACCCTCAGGCTTTCTGCTCTGCCCCTCCTGACCCATTATCTTTTTCTCTTCTTGACCTTTTCTCTCTATTCCCTCCTGTGAATCGTGTGAATTTGCCAGGTGCGCACATACACACACACACCAGATGCAGGCAACTTCCAATCTTGGCAACTGCCAGGTGTTCATAATGGGGGTCATTCCCAAATACACAGGGCCAGCCAGAGACTTAAATCTCCTATTCGCCAAGGCCCTCAAAGAACCTTTCTGTGGACTTCGCTCTCAGGCCCTCCAACTGAATGGGCTTTTGGCTGGGGTCCTGCTATGGAAATTCCAAGAGTGTAGGGTTCAACGACACCATTAGTTGAGCCCCTACCATGTTCCAGACACTGTGCAAGCATAGTCCAACTTTTTTCAGGATCTCTGTAGTCCATAGCCTGGATGAGGGTCTCTGGGGTGGTCTTCTGTTTCTTTGGCTCCTGCCCCATCCTGCCAAATGCCCTGGTCCTGTTTGGAGGGGCCCTAGGATGCTTACCTAACAACTCCTGAACCAGCTGGTTGGCTGTTATTGCCATGCTTTCCTCTCCTGCCTTCCTGCCTATGACAGTCATTAGAGCTTTGACATCAGTGACTGGGGCCAGATCTCTAAATGCTCCTCAGTCTGCTACTCTTCAGAGCCTCGAATGTGACTGTGCTTGACAAAAAAGACCCTCCACACAGTCTGTGTGGCTTGGGTCCCCAAATGTGTTCGTTATAGACCATGTTTCATTGAGTCTCTCTGGAAATTCACTCTTCTCTCTTTTGCCTGCAGCTGCTCTCTCCATGGGGTTTACACGAAAGCCCTCCTAGCTAGATTGGGTGACCAAGATCTCCAACACATATCATGTTTTCATCCCCTTCCATGTTTTTGCTGCTACCTCCTTCCAGTTTATATTCCCCTTCTCTCCATTCAAAGAGCAGTCTGTGTTCCTTGCCCCCATGCTTTTGGACAGGCCAGGATGTGTCTGACTCTGAGTCCCAGTGGTATGCACCACTTAATCTCAGGATTACTGACTTCACAACAATCCTGTGAGGGGGTTGACAATATAACCTCCAAATCAGAGGCTCCATTCATAAGACTGAAAGTCATTGAGTAAAGATCACTGAACTAGTTCTAAGAGTCCCAGGTTCTAGGGCTGGTCTTGCCACGAATCCTGAAATGGCCTTGGGCAGATGGGTTCCCCTCTGTGGTTTTCTTGAGCTCCAACTCATAACCTGGAGACAGCAAGAAGATGGCTCTCCAAATTCCCTTCCTGCTCTAAGAGGAGAGATGCCTTGTTCAAGAATAGGCTGGTTTTCTTGCCCACCAGCAACTGGCTATGCTCTCCTTGAACATCTTCACCAAGGACATTTCAGTACTCAGAGGACTGAGTCAAGTCAATACCTGTCTGCCCAGATGGCCTTGTTGATCTCATCTCTTACAGCTCTCCCTTGCTCTCTCCACTTCAGCCATAGTGGACTCTCTGTTGATCCTTGACTCATAGACATGCTCTAGGCCCAGGGCTGCTACCTCTCCCTGAAATACTCTTACCCTGGATACCTGCGCAGATCAATCCCTCCTCCTTCTGGTCTTTGCTCAGATTATACTTTATCAGCAACACCTTCTCTTCAGCCTTTTTCTAAGTACTCCCCACACCACCGCTCCTCTCATCTTCCCTAGATTTATTTCTCGCATCCCCTATTAACACCTGGCATACTTATATTTTACTTATATTTTTGAAGTTTATTTTTGGTCTTTGCACATTGGGGGATAAGCTCCAAAAGGCAGGGGTTTTGGTCATCTTTGTTCAGTTTTGCAGCCCTCGCATCTAGAACTGGGGCCAAGACATTGCACAGTTCTAGGAGTCACCTTTCATATAGAATATAATGTAGAATATGGGGTAGTGGTTCTATCTGAAACAGCTGGCACACAGTTGGGCCTTCATAGGTTTCTGTGGCATGAATAAGCCATCTGTCCTTGGCACAATTGCCCATATTTGAGTTCCCCATTCAAAGAAAATAGAAGCATGAATTGGAAGACACAGCCTCAGAAGTTTAAATAGAATTTTTTCCCCTCAAAGATTTAAGCCAGTTTCTTGCTCCTTCTCCATCCTTACCTCTGAACCAAGAGATTTAATAATCAGGGCATTGGAGGAATGGGCTGGAGACCAATGAGAATGACAGTTACTGCAGTTTACTCTTTTTTTTTTTTTTTTT
>CM053613.1:33899097-33995987 GCA_028646535.1 Procyon lotor
GAGAGAGGGCACACAAGCAGGGGAAGAGGGAGAGGGGGAAGCAGGCTCCCCGCTGAGCAGGGATCCCGATGTGGGGCTCGATCCCAGAACCCTGGGATCATGACCTGAGCTGAAGGCAGAGGCTTTAACCCACTGAGCCACCCAGGTGCCCCTACTGCAGTTTACTCTTTAAGTCATCCTCGGAAAACAGTTCTCTTGAGTCTCTTGCATTTCTGTGTGTCTGGTGAGTAGAGGCACCGACTGCTCTTATTCTGGATTCTCTTTCCCGGGATGTTTGTACAACTCCCAGCCTTGCGGGACAGAGATAGCACCTCCTTCTGGATGGGACCAAGGTGAGGCAGGCGGGGTGTCCCTCATAAAAGACTCAGGTTCCCTATGCTGAGGGTTGCTCTCCTGTGGCTCACTGCAGTGGTATGTAGCTGTCATCTCGCCCACTTTATATCACCTCGTGAGAACTGGGGCTCAGGGAAATGCACAAATGCGAATCCTCTGTCTGTTCTGTTCTTGGGAGTCCCTTCTCTTCCAGCAGCATCCACGGAACAGTGGCAGCCTAGCTCTTAGCTTGTTAGCTCACAAGTAAGATAACGTCTCAGTCCTTGGTACTTGCTCATTCTTTTATCGGCTTAGCATTTCAAACATCTTTTATAGAGTTAATTACAAAATTAACACCTGCTTGCTGTGAAAATTTTAAATAATACAGAAATACAAATAATTTTAAAAAACAAAAAACACCTTTTCCCATTTGTTAGTAGATGGTACCTATTTTTCCAAGCTCTTGTGCATACATACTTTATCTCCTTCTCACATGCATGCCATCTCTCTTCCTCTCTGACTCATGCTCACACTCAATGACTGGAATTTGGATTTTTTTTTTTAATTTTTTTTTTTTTTTTTTGGAATTTGGATTTTTCAATTAAGAAAATAGGCACCAAATCTATCTTCTTCCTTTGTACAGTGACATATTCTTCCACCCTGTTGATCTGCACAGGGAGGTGGTTTCCCTGGACTGAGTTTTTGTTTTGTTTTGTTTTTTTAAAGATTTTCTATTTGTTTATTTGACAGAGGGAGAGAGATCACAAGTAGGCAGAGAAGCAGGCAGGGAGAGAGGGAAGCAGGCTCCCCACTGAGCAGAGAGCCCGATGCAGGGCTCAATCCCAGGACCCTGAGATCATGACCCGAGCCGAAGGCAGAAGCTTTAACCCACTGAGCCACTCAGGCGCCCCTGGACTGAGTTCTTATACAAAGTACTGGAGGCGTGCCTGGTGGGCTCAGATAGATAGATAGATAGATAGATAGATAGATAGATAGATAGATAGATAGACAGACAAAATCTTTAAAAAAACACACAAAGCACTGGAGATACACAAAGTGGAGAATGTTCAAATATTCCATTTTGATCCAGGCATTTTGAATATAAATATTTAAATCAGAATTATATAACAATGATGAATTTCTTTTTTTAAAAATAAAGATCACATCTATTTAAACAAAAATATACACACAGTGTACAATGAATATGGTTTACATGGAACAACAAAATAAAATGATTGATGATGAATTTCTTTTTTTTTTTTTTTTTTTTTTTAAAGATTTTATTTATTTGACAGCAAGAAACACAGCGAGAGAGGGAACACAAGCAGAGGGAATGGTAGCGGGAGAAGCAGGCTCCCTGCTGCGCAGAGAGCCCGATGCGGGGCTCGATCCCAGGACCCTGGGATCTGACCTGGGCCAAAGGCAGACGCTTAACGACTGAGCCACCCAGGCGCCCCTGATGATGAATTTCTATTGTAAAAATATTTTCTAGCACCAAAAGGTCTTAGGCCAACTCAAATCTTTGATTTATTTTTGTAGTTAAACTATTAATTATCTCTATTTTTTCAGTCACAATCGTAGATTACTAAAATAATGCTTATTTTTGTTCACTCCCTTTCCATGAAAATTTCACAATAGAGATCTAGTTTATGGATCAGTTTTTTATCCATATCAAGTTATCTTGATTATTGACTTGGGCTTGGTGTGTTTTCTTTTCTAGACCTTATTTCTATTAAGTTCAGTTTTCCTGGGTCCACTTGCATATATCTGCATGTTACCATTTTTATTTTTATCCACTGTCCATTTTATTTTCTGTTTTATTTTTACAGATAATTATTTTTACAGATAATGTTAAGATTTGGATAAAGACTCCATAATAATTATTTAAAGCAAATCCTAGAGAAGAAGCAATTTCCCTTGGGCTTCCACAGCAGCTTTCTGGCCCTGGCCTGGTCTATTGTATGGCTAGTCCAAATCACCTCTGTGTTTCCCATCGCTTGCTTTATGGTATGTTCTTACTATGCCCTTGTCTAGGCCAGTAGCAAATGGAGGCTGTGACATGTAGCATTAAATATCCTCACGGCCAAAATTGGGGATCCAAAACATCTTGCTTTTGGTACATATATATAAGACAAGGTACCTGCTCTCTAGGTGTAGAAGAGTAAGGAGGGATATGAAGAGCAATAAATCACCTGAGCTGAGGGCTAACACAATCGAACTCAGTGCTCTGGGAACATAGAGTAAGATTCAACTACTCCTTAAGGAAGTTAAGATGGGAGCAACAACCATGTTCACCAGCTCACCCTAATATGGAAACGCATGATTTCATGAAGTGTTTCAGGAAAAAAGTTTAAATGTAGATTGGGTGGGTTAACTTTCTGTAAGCTAGAACTTTGCAGGTACCTATAATCCACCCCCTCCCAATCCCCTTGCCCTTTCCTGAATACTCTAGTTAATCAAGGTTGAACTGTGCCTCCCAGGGGGTCTCAGAGAAGTGCCCTTAAGCTTACTGAACATTTGGTTTCAGGGAAAGGAGACACTTATACAGTGCTGTGTCTTTCAGACACAACAGGCTAAGTCATCTTTCTTTGTCTCTTTTTTTAAACCGAATATCTATTAGTACAAACCTTGCCCAGTGCTGGGGCACAGAGGGCTGGGCAGGAGAGGCTGCACGTGCCGCCGAGAAAGCTTTCGAGGCCATTATCTCCTGGGGCGCAGCAGGAACCAAAGTGGGTGTCATTAGAGGCCTCTAAAGGGCTGGTCTGCATCCCTCCAGGGACATAAAAAACGGTTAATTACGAAGAGGAGCTGGCTGGACAAAGGACCAAAGACAAGAAATTGTAAACGGTAGAGAAAAGGACACAGTGAAGACAAGATAACTTGGGAGCAGATCGCAGTTCCCCAAACAATCGATGCAGTGGGAAGTTTCTGGGCCCTTCTGTAATTGTGGGAGTCAGGAGGGAAAAAGGAGCTTTTAGAATAGCATTAAGATAGGAATCTTCAAACCACAGCTGGTCCTAAATCCTGCAGAGTCAGACCTGGAACGAAATGGGGCACCCCCAGACTTTGAGCAGGGTTCTTTCTGTACATCCCACAGGCTCCCTTATCTCTTTCAATGTTTAAGGACAATACTGTGCATTTTTCATCTTTTGAAATTAGCCGATTCAATAAGAATAACTAACTGTATTACCTCTCCTGACTTGCTTGTATGTGACATTTGCAATAGGGCCCCCTCTTAGCAACCATTTCACAGATGTGCCTGGGACAGACCAACCGGAGCAGCCACAGCCTGACCCTGCGAACTGAGTCAGGTACCAGGACACAGGCCCAGGCTGAGATCATTACTGGTCCCTGTGCTGTAGCAAATCTAAGACACAACGAATCATGCAATCAAAAAAGACTTGGATTTGAATTTCAGCTTTGTTACTTGTTACCCGTGCGAATGTGGGTAGTCACTTCACCTCTCAGAGCCTTTGTCTTCTTTGTAAAGTAGGCATAATGGGAGCTGCCTCAAGGGCTGGTGGGATGATGCAGGGAAAAGCCTCCAAGTCTAAGACTCTTCTCATTGCGTCACGGCCATCCTCCCCCGCTGTCGGGGTTCCAGTCACACTCACTGCAGTAAGGGCGCTCTTTAAACATGGCGATGATGCTGTCTTCCTAGCAATTGTGATGACCAGGAGAGGGGCACAACCTCAACCTTAGGTTTAGCTCCCAAAGCAGTATAGTATATGACTAGGACAATCAGGTAGATGGAGACGCTTCTGAGATTCCATGGGTTTATTAAACCAGGAAGTTTTAGCGTGATCTCTATCACTCACTCAGCTGGTGAGTGGCTGTTCATATTCATGCTCATTGTCTATACAGGTAGACACCTGTCTCCGTGGGATTTCTCAGGGATTGGCCGGATAATTAATTCTGTGGCATATGTCATTTACCAATGCTCCTGAGAAATCTGAAATACAGATAAGTGTTTTTACTGGAGTTATATTAGATTTAATATTTGATTAAGTGGTAAATAGATATCTAACATTACATGGCAAGTATAGAGATAAACCTTGAGGATTTCTGGGTAACTTTGAGTCTGTCAATTTCTTTATAATTCATGACATTTTCTTTCTTTTCCTAGGGGCATTTAAGCACATAAGACACCTTTACTCTTTCCCCTCAACCTGGGCATCTGCCACAGGCTCTGTTTCCCATGGGACAGAGAGCTTGAGGCAACTGTGCCTGAGGTCAGCCTCTCTCTGCCCTGTCAGCACCTCCCACCACACCCGTGATGTCCTCAAGTCTTCCCAGTTGCCTGATGTAGGGGGTTGAATAGTGGACCCCAGAAGTTATGCCCACCCAGAACCTGCAGATATGAGCTTATTTGGACAAATGGTCTTTGCAGATATAATTAAGTTAAAAATCCTAAGATAAGATGATCCTGGATTACCCCAGTGGACCTAAATCCAATGTCAAGCATCCTTACAGGAGACAGAAGATATGGCAGAAAAGACGGGGAAGTCATGGGAAGAGGGAGACAGAGTTTGGAACAGTGTAGCCACAACGAATGGGGACAACTACCCGGTTCAGAAGGGCAAGGGAGGATTCTCTGCTAGGGCCTCCAGAGGGGTGCTGCCCGGCCAACACCTTGATTTGGGACTTTACACTCAGAATATGAGAGCATACCTTTCCGTTGCTCCAAGCCACCAGTTGGCAGTAATTTGTTGTGGCAGTCCTAGGACACCAACTAGTTCACCAGCCTCGCCTGCTTTCCACCCTGCACTGGTCTCCTAATCCTCTCCCCATAGTGCCCCAGAGAGGCTGATCTGGGCACTCGGCGGTCCTCTGGGCATCCCGTCTCCTTTCTGCTCACTTTCAATTTTCCTGTTACCTCGGAAAATTGTTCTCGCAATGTTTCATTTGCTCACCTGGTTCTCCTAGTCCCTTCTTTCCTCTGTGACATCCCTACATTCAGCTGTATTTACTTTAGCTTTTAATATTCAGGGTTTCAGACACATGCCTCTTGCCACCCCTCCTTCAACCTAAAGATACCTGTGGTCTGAGGCAGCAGTTAACAGGTGACTCCCCCATCCCTGTGCGCAGCAGTAGAGGTCCTCAAGAGCATCCTCTCTCCCTTTTCTTATTTCTCCTCCGGAGCATCCTGGCAGGGGCATTTCTAGCACCTGTTCACCTGCTTGCATTTATTTATAGGTGAGAAGCTCACCAACCCCAGGGCAGCTTGTCTGGTTAGATTCCATCTGCCTGTTAAGACCTTGAATTGGCCAGATATTGAGCCAAAGTTGCTTGTTTGCCTGTAACTTCACCCTCTGCTGTTTCCCCCTCTGGCGTGACACAGGATAAGCAGGCCTCCAAGCTTTGCAAAGAGCTGTCATCATCCCCAAGCCCTGTTGGTGCCACGGTGAACAGCCCTTCTTCCTCCAGCTTGTTTGTGCCAGATGGGCTTCCTGGCTCAGTCTGAACAGGGCACTCTCCTCTGCAGTGTCTTCTCGAGCCCGGGTACCCCCATCACGGCTCCCGATGACAGTAAGTGTCCTCTGGTCCCTCACACCACAACCCTGGCTGAAGGGCTGGCCAACCACTGCCCTTTTGCCTGTTTGCCTCTCTTCCTTCTGGGAAGAGTCTATATCCCACTCCTTGTGATTCTGACAAGGCTGATCAACAGGAGTCTCACCCTTTTCACCACAGGCACAGCACGGGTCCCGGCAGAGTACCCCACATCCCTGGATGCCCTCTTGCAGGGATTCACTTGTGATCATGAACTGTTATCATGTAAGCCTGTGCCCATCTTTCCCACCCCTGGGAGAGGTCTGAGGAGAGCACGCTGCTAGCATAATGGAAGATGAGAAAGGTGGGGAAATTGATTCTCTGGTGATACAGTTGGAGCATCTAGATTCATCTGTGTTGGGTGCTACCCCTGGATTTTTCAGTTGTGTGAACCCCAAAACTCCATCTTTGCTTGAGCTAGTTTGACTTCTGTTGCTGCTTTTGCAAGCAGGAGTATTGACCCGTACATCCAGTGCAGCCAGTGTTTCCCTATGGGCCACTTAGGAAGGACCAGCTCTGTTTGGTCATGGCCATTGCCAAACCTCCTTCTTTCTGACCACATTCAGCCATGGTCACACAGCTTCCTTACTTTCTTCATGACATCGCAGCCATCGTTTCACATTGGTCACCGGCAGCCCAGCCTTCAGTCTGGGAGTCCCATCTTCCCTGCCTCCTATGCTTCATCTCTGGGCTCTGCTCCCTTAGATGGATCTCTTGGGCAGAGGCATGTCCCTATGTCATCACCAATGTCCTGCCCTCCTCACACCCAGGAGTCCCTTTGGCCTCATTTATATTTCTGCATTCCTCCCACGGGACCCACACAGTGGAGACTCCAAGAAAGATTGTTCACACAACTCAAGAAGGATCCCCTTCACTCCAATTTAACCAGAAGAGTAACAGCATGGAAAAACAATCTTTAACAGTCAATGCTGCACTGAATTATGCAGCAAATCATAAGCCTCACCCCTAAATATTAGGTCTACAAGAAATGGCCTTATACAGCTAATTGTTAACTGGGAAACTTTCATTAATTCAGACAGGTCACCATTTTAAATGATACTGTCACATAAATGCAGTATGAAGGTTTACGTGCAGATCACTCGAAGGTATGCCTTTTTTTTTTTGGTGAAGCAGACTAATGCTGCATTATGTTTTATTGTGCAATAAAATTATGTGCTAAAATTATGCTCATAAATGTACGCAAATGTAAACCAAGCTATTAGTTATGTTTTCACAGATAAAAGTCATTAGCATAGCTATCAAACTCTTCTCCCATTTGAATAACAGAATTATGTCTGGAGTCTCTGGCTGGCTTGCTGGGGTTCAGTCCCGGGGAGAACAAGCGTAAATCTTGCTGCCTGTCGGGTCTGTGGGAGCAAGTATCCCGACCTGACTTCCGCCCACCCGAAGCTGACTCTGTTCCGAGCCTGCTGGGGTCACCGGCTGAGGAGGGACCCTTTCAGCATCTCTCAGCATCTTCCATCCCTGGGAAGTCATTCTTAACACCTCCCCACCTACTTCCTGCTAATTAGACTTATCGAAAAACAATTGCAGATCTTTTGAGATTTCAGGAGGCTGACAGCATCTTTTAGCAACAGTCACAGGGAAACAAAGTTTCATGTATAATTCATGAGGTGGTGGTCATCCTGGTGGGAAATTATCTCCTGACAGGCTCTGCGGTGGTGGTGTCCTGTCAGAATGGCCTACAGTGTATAATTAAAACCTGAACAGAACAAATTAACGCTGATTACTTTATAAACAGTTTGAAAGCTTGAATTCTGTTCCCTGTCTTGCGAGAAGAAAACAGATATTTCAGAAATGTGTAGATCTCCCCCACCTCACTAATAGTTCTGCTAATAAAGGCCCCTTGAATAGATATTACAGTCCACGTTCTTTGTCCTCCAGTTTGCTTCCGTGAAGCTCAACTGCACTAAGTCAGAGGCACCAAACCCAAAATTTGGCAGGTGCTAAATTTCCATGCTGACAGTATCTGCCTCTCTTCTGGAAATGCATATTTGTCTGTCTGAGCTGACAGAATCTCTAGCATTTGCAGAATATGAGCCCTGTAAGGGCCCTGCCAGGTCAGCTAGTCACACCTCTTACTTTAGAGACTGGGGAACTGAGACCATTGAAGGGGAGCGACCGGCCCAGGGTCAGCCAGAGCTGTGATGAGATACCAATGTTGCCAATCCAGAGCTCCTTCCAGAGCCCTGTATTTGGAGCAACAGCAGCTGCAATATTAAACTAACATTTTTAAATACTGATCAGGCATAAGGGGGACGGTGTGACTGGGTGAAGCAAGCCCAGGACTGGGCCAAATATGGATTCAGGTTCTAGCCCAGCCTCTTAGCAGTTGGCTGAACTTGGACATGTTACTTGCCCTGAGCCTTAGTTTGTTCGTAGGTAAAAGGGGGCTTTCTGGTTTGATGTAGTCCCTCTTGTTTACTTTTGCTTTTGGTGTCAGATTAACAAAATCATCACTAGGACCTACATCAGAGAGCTTACTACTTGTGTTTTCCTCTGAGAATTTTATCGTTTCAGGTCTTAGGTTGAAAACTTCAATCCATTTTGAGTTAATTCTTGTATACAGTGTAAAAAAGTGGGTCCAGTTTCATTCTTTTGCATATGGCTGTCCAGTTTTCCCAGCAGCAGTCATCCCAGCAGACTGTCCTATTAAAAAAAAAAAAAGAAGAAGAAAAGACTATCCTTTCCCCATTGTATATTCTTGCCTCCTTTGTCATAGATTAATGGATTTATTTCTGGGCTCTCCTTTCTGTTCCGTTGATTTATATATGTCTGTTTTTAGGCTGGCACCATACTGTTTTGATGACTACAACTTTGTAACGTAGTTTGAAACCAGGACATTTCTTTTTCATTGTTTTATTCTCTTGACCTTCAGTATGCACTCTTCAGGAAATGCAGACCCGTGGAAGAGGGCCCACTTGCAGTCATCTCCATTTCACAGAGGTCAGTGGCAGTGTGGCCTTGCCTGCCATGGTCAAGGAAGTCCGGGCCAACTCCAGGCTTGTGGAATCCACTTTTTGCTCGTGCTTTGGCAAGGGGCTAGGATCTGGCATAGGCAAGCCTTGGTTTTCTTGCAGTGTTTTCTGATGGGTGATGTCTGAATCTCGTAGAAGATCAGAGGTCACACCCAGGTGGGCAGAGAAGCACCATGACTGATGTCTTGGAATTAGACTATCTTTGGCTCCATTGGTTCCAGAAGCAACACCTATGTAGCTAGATTGAGGGGAATAAGGGTGGCTCACAGGCTGACTAGACAATCGTTCTGGGTGTGCCTTACACAACTCGAGGGTGTGCCATTTATATCCTATTCATTGTAGACTTGTGTATTTATTTACTTTTCTGGCAGATGGCAGGTGGGGTATCTCAATAAAGAAGTGCCTTTTTCGAACCTGTATGAAATATTCCATAAGCTGGTGATGGTGCTGATCAGATACTGATTCCTTGATTCCTTTACCCATCTCCTAACTACAGCATCTCTGCCCCACCTCTCCTCCTCGTCTGATATGTGGTTGTCCTTCCGCTCAAAGCAGCACCTGCCCCTGCTGTACCAGACCGAGTGGACTGGGTTCAGACACTGCTTATGTAGAGCCGGCCCTTGCCCGGGGGGAGAGCGGGTTCAGGGTCCAAACAGCCTGAGTAAAGTTCCCAACTACAAGGTTTCAAAAAACCCCTTTCCCCGGGACAGTCTGGGGAGTAAAAGCTAAATGTCAGTGCCACTTCATCCCCCAACTTCCGCAAGAGCAAGAGCATCTCACTGTGTGTTCTAGAATGGGGGCTGTGATATTCATCCCTCCCCTTGGAGCCGGGACTCCTTCTCGAATTCACATCCTCCAGCTTTGTGGAAAGAGCCCTGACCAGGGAAGGTGGCACCTGACTTCATGTCCATGTGTGGGTCACCGTTGTAGGTGGTGTTTGCCACACAGACAACCTCTCCCCACGTTGTGTCTTCTACAATTTTAATTGATGCTGGCATTTTTACATTTCTTGGCACTGAATCCTTACCAACACTTTAAGTGAAATCTTCTGACATTTTTATTCTTTTTTTTTTTTTTTTCTTTTAGGGCGTGAGATCTTCGGCACACCAGGATGATTTAGTGCCAATACTATAGCTTTTGAGGAATGTGTGAGCTCGTTCGATTGTCGGGGATGATGGGAGAAAGTTGCAGAAGGGGCAGGAAGGGTGTCTGTTCTGTGTCTTAGCAAAGAGCAAGCAGAGATAGGCACACAACTTCAGCCCAGAATGGAGATTGAACACCAGGGAGAATTTACTAAGAGAAAGGAATGCAGACCTGCACAGGCCATCTGCCTGAAATGCCTTCAAGCATTCCTGAATGCCAGCTCCCTGCAAGCCACTGTATTCAGGGACCATGGATCCAGAAATGAGCAAGACTCAGAGCCCCTGCCCTCATGGAACTTACGGTGGAGCTCGGGAGAAAGAAGTAAACAATTATATGTTTCCAACTCTGCGGGAGCAAAGGTCTTTTTAAACAAGAAATTTCAAAGTCATAGAAAAAAAGACTGATATACTTGAAGACATCAAAAGTTTAAAGTTCTATATAATAAAAGACACAAATCAAAAGACTGGTAGAAAATAATTATGACATATACCACACACAAAGATTTTCAACTGTAATGCTCAGAAGGCTTACCTATCAGAAAAATAGAAAATGGGCAAAGGATATGTATTAGTGATCTCTTGCCACTTAACAAATTACCCCCCAGATTTATGGCTTAAATAGTGATCGTCTCACCGCTCGTGTAGGTCAGGAATGCAGGCCCGGCTTCCTGGTCTTCTTGCTCAAGGTCTCTCCTAGGCTGCAGTGAGGTGTTGGCTGAAGCTGAGTCATCTTCAGCTTGACTGGGGAAGGACCCATTTCCAAGCTCATTCACATGATTGTTGATGAGATTCTGTACCTCAGGGGCTATTGGCTGGCAGCTATGTGGGCCTCTCCAGAAGATAGCTAGATACGCGGCAGCTCGTTTCGCCAGACTGAGGAGGAGCCAGGAAAACTGAGAAAGAGTGCTAACAAGATGCAAGTCACAGTCTCTGTAAGCTAACATTGGAAGTGACAAACTATCATCTTTGCCGATTCTGTTCAGTAGTAGCAAGTCACTAAATCATTAAAGGAAGGAGATTATATAAGGGCACGAACACCAAGGGATGTGGACCATTGGGGGCCATTTAGAAGCCTGCCTGCCACAGGATACAAGTGGGCAGTCCATAGACAGAGAAATGACCCACGAACTTACGAAAAGATGCTCAGCTTCACCAGTAATGAGGAAAAATGCAAATTCAGATGGTAAAAAGAAGTCATGCTTTATCTATCACATTAAGGACGATTAGATACTGATGACATCTGGTTTGGGTAAGGGTTTGGGGAAACGGGTATTATTATGCAGTACTGGTGGAAGAGCAGATTGTTATTGGACATGAAGAGGCACATAGCTCTTTACCCAACAAGGGAACGTCTAAGACTCTAGTGCAGGAAAATACGGGTGCACCAAGCCTTATGTTCAAGAATGCTCATGGAAATAGTGTCTGTAGTAATGAAAAATGAAACCACAGGCATACAACCCACCTGTAAGGATGCTTAAGTAAATTATGAGACAGCTAATCTGTGGGATTCAAGGCAGAGATAACAAGAATGAGATAGATGAAAAGATCCTCAAAACATATTTTTAAGTAAACAAAACAAATTGCAGAATAGTGTCATGCTAGGTGAAAACAAAACAAAAGCACACCGCAGAGCAAAACTATCATTTTTGTATATGCACACGTATGTATGAAGTTACTTATTGAGAGTATGGAAGGACACAGACCAAAATGATGCTAGTGGTTACCTTGGGGTTGAGGGGAAGAGTTAGAAGTCAGGACTGATGACTAAAGGGGGTTTTCCTTTTATCTGTGTAGTCTTAGCTTTTACAGTAAGAATGGGTATATGTATTATTTAATAAAAAAGTAACAGAAGAGAATGGATATTTTTTGAAACACAGTTACCATCAGTGGAAATAACATAATCAGAGTTATGCTGGGATTGAAAGTCCTTCCTCCAAGGAAAAGAGAGCGTACTGTAGCCATAATTCTCAACCTGAGCCCTGAATGTCATTGAGGGATATAAACCAGATCGGGTTACACAGACTTACAGCCAGACCAGCTTCATATGAAATAGAAGAAGTCCAACAGGCGAACGAATTTGAAGGGAAATCTGCTCCCCACCCCCTTCTCTGACATTATCTCCTCAAGGAGAAATATAAAACAGTTTAGAAATGCCATGGATCCTAAAGGTCTATAGGTACTGTAGCTTGGGATCATCTAGAGCCTCAGTAAATAATGAGATCAGATGTGAATTTAAATCCTTTTCTGGTCTATTAACATCCACAAGGCTGTCATTTCTGGCAAACTGAAGTTAAAATATTGGAGTATTTCCATACTGGTTAGTAAATAGCCACTGTCACGTGGACCAGACGCCTCCCCATCTACCCCCTCCTACCTGACACTGTTGGCTCCCCCCGGACCTGCAACTCCTCACAAAGCAGCAAGAAAAGAGGACATGTCTGGCATACCAGGAGCCCCAGGACCTTGCTTGACAGGCCAGCATCAGTCTAGTTGGCCAATGCCGGGCTGTTGTAGGTGGTGAATATACATGTTTACATATATAATTTTAGGTAATTCAGGATGTCTGATGCACGGCATCAGGTGAGAAGGTGCCAAACTATGTAGAACATTAAAAGCAGGTACAGGATTAGTGTGAATAATAAAACCTCTTTCCATCTCCCTTAGGCCATGATGGTGATGGGCGGAATAGAATTGGAAAGAGAATGGAGAAGTTCTTATAATATCGCAGCTTATGAAATTTTGAAAATGTGCCCCCTCTGGCTTGACCTGGCTTAGACGTGTCAGGTTATAGATTCCATGCTATTAAGAACACATCCTAAGATTTCTTTGCTTGGGTCAATATAGACAGAATGGCAGTGTAACAGGGGAATGTTGTAGTGAAAGCCTGTATGGGCATTGAGTGCCATGGGAGCCCAGATGACAGGATGGATCAGGGAAGGCTTCTTGGAGGAGGTGATGCCTACATCTACTTGGCCTTTGGAAGACAAATAAGAGTTAACCAGCTGAAGAGAGGGAGGAGTATTGAAGGCAATGAGAAGAAAAGTGACGGGACTGGGAGAAGAAGCAGCCTTGAAAGAGAAGTTTCACAAGGTTGGAGAAAAGAGCGTGGATCATGGGCTGGGAGGAGCCTGGGCATAGAGGCCAGGTAGATGTAGGTGGGAGATCTTGGGGACAAAATTAATTCAGGGACAAATGCACCTTGCTGGGCCTAAGGAAAAGTGCCACATTTCCCACCTTTTCTGTGCTGCCTGAAAGTATCTATTCTTAATTCTTGATTCTCCTTCTCCAAAATCACACTCTGTGCCTTGCCACCTCCCACCC
This sequence comes from Procyon lotor, assembly GCA_028646535.1. Lineage (NCBI taxonomy): Eukaryota > Metazoa > Chordata > Mammalia > Carnivora > Procyonidae > Procyon > Procyon lotor. The sequence continues at coordinate 33,912,422 of CM053613.1, forward strand.
CAGGGAACAGATTGACTTTTGTGCAAAAGCACTAGCAGAATGGGAATCTTGAGCAGCAGGGACATTGGATCTTCCCTGGGAAAGATGAAGCCCGTGGCTTGAAGATGACAGACTTGGGAACACAGGCTCTTGGTCTTTGACCCCAAGGGGCAGACTGGAGTCACCTGAGACAGATGAATAATCACAGAATATGGAACTCCAGGTCCAGAAGGGCTGGTCTCAGGGGACCGAGATGGACACCCTGCCCCCTCACTCTCACACCGAGAGTCTTGGAGGCCACCCCATCACCTTCAGCTCCTTCACCCTCTCCTACTGGTGAAGGTGCTGGGACAGGCAGGACTCACCCGGTTCTCAGGAGGCCTGGGGGTGTGGTTCATGTCTTCTAAGAAGAATTGTGGGGCGAGAATTCTGATTTTGTGTCTGTTAGCTGCTTGAACGGTTATTGGCGTGGATACTGTGGACAAGGTGTTTATGTTCTCTGAGCCTGAGATTCCTCATGTACAATATGAGGAAAAAACAGTGCCCCTCTCTGGGTGTCCTGGGACTCCTTTCACTTTCTCCTTTCATAATACTTACCCATCGTCTTTCTTGCGGCTCCTGGGGATAGAGTCATTTTTGCAGGAAACTTGTGCTGTTGGTCTTAGACAAACCTTTTGATGGACTTTTGGGTCACATGAAGGGACACCCAGCTCCTGTTCCCAAATGGTGAGGTTGAGAAGACAATCAGATAAACTGCTTTGTGTTGGGAATGCTTCTCTGTGCATGGTTTGCTGGACTGGTGCCAACTCAGGATTTGGCTGGTGTGGGGGAAATGGTTTGTTTTCTTTGATTGTTTGTTTCTTTTCTTGGAGGTCCAGAGAGGAAGTTGAAGTGCCCAGGTGAAGCGGCACCCCAGAGGATGACTTGAATACTGATGGTACCAGTGAGGAAGCTAGAGGTAAGGAATTTTTCTCCTTTCCTTATTGAGTCCAAAAAAGTTTTGAGAGGTGCATTTCAGGATAGAAACACATGGCCAAAGGTTCTCCCTGGCAAGGGGATCCCTGCAATATGGTGGCAGGCAGGGAAAGGGGGCTAAGGACAGGGGACCGCAGGGGCTCCCCATGGAGGGCATGCCTGGCGGTCTTCAGGAGCTATGATGCCCGATGTTCAGCTGAAGGTATTTTTCTCTTTTTCCTTTTTTTTTTTTTTTCATGTTTTCTGTTCTGATTATACTCAAATCCTCACCAACATTCTGCTAAATGTTTCGTTTTTCCTAGTCTTACAATGTGTAGGAAAATCAAGTCAGAGCCAAAGTCCACATGGGGCAAAGAGTCCTGCTGATAATGCAGCTGTGGCGGGCTGAGGCTGGTGTGGGGGAATGGCTGGCAACCCCCCGGGCCCCGACAGTAGCCGGGAGGCCCAGCAGGAACACGGGAACCTGCTGGAAGGACAGGCCTTTCCTCCGGTTGCCTAGGGACAGACCTTCAACTCTGGAGCTGGGAGTTGTTTGTGTTTTACAGAGCTAATTCCTCAGCTCCTCCCCTTTCTGGATTCTGAGAAACAGACACAGAGTCAAGGTGCACTGTCAGCAGCCCGGCTGACAGGCACCAGACACCAGAACGAGAATCCTAATCCACATTTTACTCTAGATGTCAGCTGCCTGAGGGGAGAGTTGGGTTCCTCAGATACACCTTCACTGAGCAGCTTGAGTGGAGAATCATAGCGCCCTCGCCTGACATAGGAAAGATTCAACAGCCCTAACCAGTGAAGGCACCGTCACTTTCTTGTTACAAAGGGATGGACCAATGGAAGTCACATTCCCGCCACCCTCCCCCCCCAACCACCAGTCCCCAGGCAGGAAGCTTAGCAGAGAGTTAAGCAAAGGGCAAAAGGTTTCTTCCTAACATCCTGAGGGAGAGAAAGAATGGTTCCCCCTGTAGATGTTCAGATTAAAGACCATTAAAGAGGTCAGATTAAAGAGGGAGGACCCAGAGACCGATACTTATAATGAATAGTAAATTACGAGACGCAGATGTGGGACTGTTAAAAGTGCACACAGGGGAATCATCCTGGCTCCACCACTTAGTAGCTGTGTGACCTTGTACATGTCACTTAACATATCTGGGACTCAGCGTTCTCATCTATAAAATGAGGGGTGATGACAATATCAACTTAATTTTGGTCGGATTGAATCTGCATTGTTATAAGGATCAAATAAATCGGTACACAGAAAGCTACCGGGTCACTGTTGACTCGGTTGCTGTGACTCTTCTGATGCTTATGTGCTCTACACGGCCACTGGCACACAGCTGGCAGTTGGTAAACAGTGGCTGAATCCTCCGTTTTATCTTTGGGGTAAAAATCGTCACTGACAGTGAGTGGGAGCGGTCAGTGGACGGAACAGTGGTTCTGGGCACAGTCTACTTTTCATAGAAAATATAATAGATTGTTGCAATAATAGCATTTGGAGAGAAATTCCTGTCCCAAGTGGAGCCAGTGATTTACTCTCTCGTTATGAGTATATAATGTTACTAATGTAGTGTGTGTGACCCTGGCTCTTCTAAACTTTCAGTTTCTGTGGGTTTTAGCAATCCCCAGCCTCCCCTAAACGTCAGGGGTGGGGGTGGGGGCTGTCTCCCTTGCCCCCCACCCCCTCAGCTCTTCCCTGCAGCCCCTCCCTGCAACGCTCTCATGAAATGGCAGCCCTTGGGTGGAAATTCTGAGCTTTCAAGGGAGGCTGGCTCGGCTTGCCCACTTCTTTACTGAAGGCAGGATGAGGCAAGAGGCCAAGGCGATTTCCTCTCTTTTACTGCATCATAAAAAAAGCATCTCATTCTGCATGTGACACCTCTCAAGTGCTCATGCCCAGGCCATGATTAGCAGATAATCTCATAAAGGCCTGTGGTCCAGCTGCCAAGACCCACCTGGGGAGAAAGTGAAGGCCTACAACAGAGACCCCTTCCTACAGCCTTGAAGACTTGTTTCCTTGAAGTCCCTCTTTTCCCATCTGGCGATGATCTAGGCCCTTCTGCTCTTTGCTGGCTTGGCTCCCTGGCCTCCATTTTCCTTTCTCTGAGAGAAGCTTGCTCCCAACTGCTCAGACCCTTCTAAGAGAGGACCTCATTCTCTGACTACCTTGCAGAAGTATTGATCTGGAGACTGTGGGAATCGTCCAGTAGTAAAACCCTTTCATTATAGCGGTGGGGCAGATGAGGCTCAGAGACATCAAATGACTACACCAGCATCACACCACAAAGGAATGGTAGAAGTGGGCTTGGAATCCAGATCTCCTGACGCTCCTTTGAAGGAGCCAGTGTCTACATTCCTGCTGACCATAAGTCAGGCCCCTGTCCTGAGTGTTTATTGTGTCAGAGCAGCCCAAGAACTACCTGCTGAGATGGGGCCATCTCAGCCTGTCCACTGACATCCCATGTCAGTAGACAGACATCCACTGTCCAGATGGCCCTGGAGCCATCTCAGGAACTCATCAGGCTTGCCTTTTGCCTGTTCAGCTCAGCAGGGACACCCAGGAGGGGACAAGGAAATTCATGGACTGGCTGGCAGCAGAGCCCCCCGAGGGAGCCTGACTCTCCACTAGATTTGGGTGACCAGCTTGGGCCACTCCTCTTCCAGCCTAGAAGGAGCACAGGGCCAGGGAAATGGTGTGGGTGTGGGTGTGGGACAGACCTGTGTTCCAGTCCTGACACTGCATCTCTCTCTAGCTGTGTGACATTTACCATACAGTTCTCTCTCAACCACATGTCAAAAATAAGAGTAAAAATTGCTAGCATCTTAGGCTGTTTTGAGAGCTAAAAGGGCTTCTTCCTGGATGCACCCAGCATGGAGCCTGACTCAGGGTGTGAGCTCCGTGCACAGTTATTGCCACTATTATTATCATCCCTCTGACTGTACAAAATCAAGCAAATCACCCCCTATCTGGGCTTGAAATTTTTCATTATTTTCTCTAAAATAGTGAGAGTATTACTACCCCACAAGCTTAACCAAAAGTTTATGGGAAAACACCTAGTGGGTTCTCCAGTCAGCTTTAATTTCCTTCCTTCCATCTGGCAAGTCCACGAGGGAGTTGTGATAGACAGAAAGAAGGGCATGTTGACCAAAGGTTAAGGCTCAAGTTCTGTTATTTCTGTCATGAGTGCTAAACATCTGTACTTGCATCTGCATCTGATGCGTCTCTGTGTCTCCCTCTGTATCTCTATCGCCATGACATATGCTTCTAGTCTTTCTCTTTTCTTTTTTTTTTCTTAAGATTGATTGATTGATTTCAGATAGAGAAAGAGAGCATGCGCACAGGGCTGGGAGGGGCAGAGGGAGAGAGAAACTCAAGCAGACTCCCCACTGAGCAGAGAGTCTGATGCGGGGCTCTATCCCATGACCCTGAGACCACAACCCCAAGACCACAACCCGAGCTGACACTCAACTGACTGAGCCACCCAGGAGCCCCTCTCTTTCTTTCTTAAAGGCAAACCATTCAATTGTGTTTGAAAAGAAATATTTGTGCTCCTTATAAATAATTAATAAAGATTAGACACGAAAGTAATAAAATAACCCAAATAATACTACTCAGAGATAACCTATATTGAGAATAAGTAAACATCATCACTGTTGTCTTTGTATTTGCATACTGAGATAGAAAAATAAATATCTAAAAGAAAAACTTGAATGAAAATAAATCATACCTCGAAACACTATTGTAAACTGTGAAGTATTTCCTTTAACTTTCCTGGAATTTAACAGAAGAAAATATATCAAAGTAAAACTACAGATTACTGAATATATGCTTCTTTGCTCTTTTTGTTTGTTTTTTAAAATATAGCATTTCATGAAAAATCCTTTTAAAGTTTGATGGAAGTGATTATAGAAAGCATCAAGAGATGGCAGTCATTATGTCTTTTGAAATTCCACGTTTCACTGTTACCAGCAATTGTGTTGGGCCATGAAAGGTAAGACATTAACTCCCTCACACATCCTCAGCTCCCCTCCCCTCAAAATTTGGATTTTGTTATATGATTATCTGTACTTTGTTCAGACTTACAGCCCTGCTCCAGAACTAGAATAGTTCCTGTATTTCTTGAAACTGTTCAACCCCAACTCCCCTGACTTACTTACCTTCTATGGTAAGTAGGGCAGGGGCAAGTAAGAAGCCACAAAGAGTAAAACATATGATGTATTAGAAAAGGCTACACGCTCGAGAATGAAAGCAAAACATAAAGCAGAGGAAGGGAGGTCCAGCACACGGGAGTGGGACGAGCGGATCTGTAGCCGTAGTAAATAAGGCGGTCAGGGTGGGCTTCACTGCAGACATCGCTCCTCACCAGTAGGGATGGTAACTAAACCTACCGCCCACCACTAACGCTCTTTCATGGTGTTTCTGGCCCTAAGTTTTGTTTTGTTTTGTTTCTTTATTGCTTAATTGCCTGAATGTCATTGTCACATAGTTTTGTTCAAGAAGGGCCCATAGGTGCTGTCTTACTGGTTTGTCAGCTTTGAGAAAGTCTGTTGGTTTTTTCTATTTCACAACATTCTTGTGTGGCTCTAACACCTGGCGTGCATTTTCTCTCTTATTGTGAACACTGCCTTTTGGCCTTAAATGTTCCTGTGGAGAAAGCTGAGGCCAGACATATTTTAATCCTTCATAATGATTTGCTTTTCCTGATTGAACGCTTGAAGCATCATTTTTTAAACTCATAGAGATTTATCTTGAGCTGTCTGTATTAAATTTTCCTGGAACATGGTATATCTTTCAATTTGCATATTCAATTTTTTATTTATTTAGATAATTTTTAAAATTTTGCCATTGGGTTTGGGAGCTCATTTTTTTTATTTATTGGGCTTTTAAAAAATCTACTGGTTTCCCTGTACTTGTTTCTAATAGAGTTGTTTTAATCTGCATTTTCTGTGATTATCTCTAACTCTTATCCATCTAATTTCTTTTTAGTGGAATATACCTGTTCCTTGCTCTAATTTTTGTATTAGTTCTATAATGATGTGGTGCGTGTCCTCAATTTGTTTCCTTAGATCGTCCGTCTCCTTTGTTTGTTTTCAACCTCATTATCTTGTCTTTCAGCCCTTCTGTTCCTGAATTATATTCTTATTAAGATGTTCTATAGCCTGAAAGGACTGCAAAGATTTCCTTTTGTTCCTTTGATACATTTTCTCCTAGGTTGGTTTTCTGTCCCTCTTCCCTCCCCCCTTCCTTCCTCCCTCCCTCCTGCCTGTGTTCCCCTCTCCCTCCTTCCTTCCTTCTGTTTACTCCCTTCCTCCCCCTTCCTGCCTCCCCTGTACCTCCCTCCTTCCCTCCCTTCTTTCTTCCCTGCTCTGTCCCCTCACCTCACTTTCTTCTCTCACAATATGTTTGCATAGTTCTTTCATAAATAAGAGAGAAATCCTTATGATTCTGTTTCAACTCACCAACATAACATTTGTAGAAGCTCATTATAAAGTGTCTGATTCCACTTCCCTGCCTTAGAAAGTATCACCTGGGGAATACATTTGAATTTATGTTTGTTGTCTAAGACCCTGGAAGAGACTTGGGGACTCTGTTTATAACCGTTTTGCCTGCCTCCCGGGTGGTGCACTGAGGCAGTGGATTTAGAACAAGGAACTTCATGGGGTATCCTGGCTGCCTGGTGGGTTGGGACATAGACCAGTGGAGCTAATGCTAGGACTAGAAGCTGTGGGAACCAGAAGAAACTGACTTGAGGGAGCCAGTGTCCAACTTTTAGTATCCAAATTAAAAACTTGGAATCAGTATCTATGGAGACTGAGAGAGCTTATGGTCTCGAGAGAAACTGGTGTTTAGTCCAGGCTTTGTAACTTAGTGGTTTTATAACCTTGTTCCTCTGCCCTCCCGTCTATACAAGGGTGATGATGATGGTATCTTTCTCCTAGAATTGTGGGGATTAGATGAGGTAATGAAGTAACTCCTCGGTGCAGGCAGCTTTTGTAAATGCTAGCATTTTCTATCATAATTAATGAGACACAAAGTTCTGATAGGCATCGATATCACAGAGCATCTGATCAGAAGGCACTGAGCAGCAGAAGTATGTATCAAAAGCGACATGGGCACCTGGGTGGCTCAGTCAGTTAATCATCTGACTCGATTTCAGCTCAGGTCATGACCTCAGGATCATAGGATCAAGCCCCATGTGAGTCTCTGTACTGGGCATGGAGTCTGCTTAAGATTCTCTCTCTCCCTCTGCCCCTCCCCCCACTAGCATATTCTCTCAATCTCTCTTTCTCTCTCTAGATATGGAAGGGAGGGAGGGAATGAAGGAAGGAAGGGAGGGAGGGAGGGAGGGAAGAAAGGAAGGAAGGGAGGGAGGGAGGGAGGAAAGAAAGAAAGAAAAAAAGGTGACCCAATGTTCATTTGGTACCAGAACAATATTTAAGGCTGTTGGTTAATCACTCACAGTAGGACCCTAGGCTGTAGCTGGGAGACCATGGGGCTCAAACTCCTTCCTCTATGGTGCTGGTGAGAGGAGGAGAAAAGGGGAACCTATGAGAGCCAGACAGGGTGACTGGCCACAGTCTAGTGGTTTTCAAAACGTAGTCCCCAGAACAGTGGCATGAACATCACCTGGGAATTTGTTACAAATACAAGTTATTGGCCCCCACTTCACACCTACTGAATCAGAAACAGGAATTGAGACCTGGACATCTGTGTTTGAACTAGCCCTCCTGGTGATTCGGAGGTACTCTTAGGTTTGAGAACCATTCTGACTTCTCCTTTCAGGCGAGTGTTTGGGGAACTGAATGGCCAGGATGGGAAGACAGTAACCCTCGAGTGCCATGGCTAACATCTCAGAAACTTGAAGTAGGCCTGAAGTGATCCTGTGATCAGAATTAGACTGAGTTGTACTTGTTAACAGTGAGCATTTTAATAGGCATGTAATCAACCTGTAAATTTCTTCCTCTAAATATATGTCTTCTCTGTATGCTGTATATAGATAGATGTGGATACTGCTATGCTTAACTTGTTTTTTTAAGAACTGTAACTTTGATTATAAAAGGAAAAATACAGAGAAACACTTGACTCTCATAGTTACTGTAAAAATCTGGAGCTTACCCTTAAACAGAGTATCATCCGCCATCTGGTGCATCTGGTGGCAGCGTACCCCACTGACAGATTCCACCAGTGATAGCTATAAATCGAAGATGTCAGAGAGATAGGAATAGGGGGCGTCTTGGGTGTGAAAAAATTAGAGGAAGATTCACACTCATGTCAGGTAATTATAGTTCCCTCTCAGAGAAGTGAGGTGGCGTGATGACAAATATGGGCATTAACATCAGAGAGAACTGGGGTAGAGCCACTTCTGGAAAGATACTTAACATCTTTGAGCCTCAATTTCCTCATTTTCAAATGGAGATGAGAGTAAAATAATGCTTCCATTTCCAGATTAATGTGGGGGTCAAATGAGGGAATTGGTTGTAAACAGCTGGACCTGTTTGGAAAACTGTTAAGAGCTGCCCAGATGTGAGTTGTTTATTATTTATGTTTGAAACTTGGTCTTTCATTGTGGAATGTAATGTTCTCTGTTGGAGGAATTCTAGATATTAGCAAGCAGGTGGAGAGGGTATTCGGTGTTTGGGTTTGTCATGAAAAAAAATTTTTTAAAGAACCTAGGGGTGACAGATTCCACCCTGAGATTACCCCGACTGTGATTTAAGAAGGAAAGAGGAATGACCAACTCTACAGCCCACCAAGGTGGTGGGGCAAGAAGACCAAGAGTAACCTGGCCATAAGCCACTGTGGTGTCTTTTGTCCTTGTGTCATTTGGACTTGGGAGAAGTTCGGATGGAGACAAAAAGAGATGGATGGAAGTTTGCAGAGACAACAGTGGGAATGAGGGAAAGGGTTGGGGAAGAAAGAAACAGAGAGGAAGGAAGGAAGGAAAAAAGGAGGGAAGGAAGGAAGGGGACGAGACAGAGGGCAGGAAGGGAGTCAGCAACCAAGTGAATGAGAGAAGAAAGAATTCTTGGAGGAAACTAAGTTGAAAGAACCCTCACACAGAGGGAAGGAGGAAGGCCATGTGCCCTGGTGGGTTCCAGGCCTTTCCAACCGGCAGCACAGCACTTTTTGTGAGTACACTCTTGCCACTGAAACAATTTTTTCTTCAGGGACCTTGTGCTTTTGTACATGTGAAGTGTTTGGATCCAATGTGCTTAGTGAAAGAGAAGAGTCATACATTGCTGGAAAAAGAGACCAGATGTCTTTGAAATCATCTAAATTGTCTCTATTTAAAAAAAAAAAAAAGTTACTCTTTCCATTGCTGCCAGATCTGAAAGTCCAATTTGCCAGGATAATATATCCGGTGTGGATGAAGATTTCCAAACTTGAAGTGTTTGTTGCCTAGCAACCTGGAGGTGTGAAGGGCCCACTTGGGCTCCACCATTGAACCCTTCAGGAAACCAGGCCTCACTCAGCAGCAGGGACGGCTGAGTAGGAGCGAGGCCTCTCTCAGGCCTTGAGCCTGCTGTCCCTCCCCGCGCAGGTTTCTTCCCAGGTACTTGAGGCCAATAAAAATGTAAACAGAGGAGGAAGGGGAAGCAGAAAGAGGCAAAGAGAAAGGGAGCCACCTACAGAGAGAGGTCCCAGGGAATGACAGAGTCCAAAAGAAAAACGCCAGTTGTGCGTCTGACTTGATCCTGGGCTTTCAGCACGTGCTCCTTAGTGGTGTGGAGCAAGAATATTTTTGTAGTTTCAAAAGGCAATTTTTTAATATTAACTTTAAAGAAAACTCCATATGTTGTTATTGTTACTGTTGTTGTTATTGTTGTTGTTGCCATTTCCATGTCTCGGGTTTCAGTGGAGACTTGCCACCTACTCATCTGTGCTCCACTGGGGACCAGGAACCCGAGGGGTAGCCTTGCAGTAGTTCCCCCAATATCCATTACCCCTTCTTTTGGTAATTCCTCTGATGTTTGGTCCAGTTCCGCCCCCTTGCCTCTGCACAGTTCTAGCAACAGCAAAGAGGTGAACTCTATACCAAGGGCTTGTGGTCCAGACCAAGACCCTTATGCACAGTCCCATCCTGCAGCCATAGTTAACTGCTTGAGGGACAGGCCCGTGACTGCATTCTGGCTCCTAAGCTGCAACAAGAGAAGTTTGCTGAGGATTCTTAAAGGAGCTCTTCCTGAGGTACCTGGAGAAATTCGGAGCAGTGGCCCTGTGTTTTTCTCTCCAGATACTTGCAGCCCTTTTGGGGGCCATGAGAGCTGATTCTGGGAAGGGCAGCATGAAGGGAGAGGAAATAATGAACAACCGAACAGATTCTTTGCGGCACAGTCAGACCACTGAATCAAACTATTCCTGAAGCCCTGCTTGTTCTTCGGTCTCCAGTTATATAAGCCAATAATTGTCCTTTATTGTCTAAGCCAGTTTGAATTGGGTTTTCTATTACTTAAAATCCCACATTTTTTATTGATGCAGTAACATTTATTGAGCACCTACTCTGTGCCTGACACTCTATAAAATGCTCTTATGTGTATTATTCTCACCTAATCCCCATGGTAACCTGGCAGGGAAGGCTCAAGATCCCCATTCCTTCTGCTGAGGAAAACTCCAGTTCTAATACTGCAGTGGTTTGTAGCAGAGCTGGTGTTTGAAGCCAAGGCGGTCTGACTCCAAAACTCAGGCTCATCCCCCTGCTCGGATTCTGAGCTGGCAGGGGAGGAGATCTGCTTTGAATAGAGGGAGGAGGGAGAGCAAAAGGAGAAGTCAGGTGTCAGCTCTGAGCTGACAGGATCAACAAAGGTCAAGATGAGGGCCTGGAATAGAATCTGCAGTGGGGTTGGACAACCTGGCTGCTTTGGGGTCCTTTTGTGGTACACCGTCTTCTGACACCACGTGACCCCCTTCTGTGGCCAGGCCCCAGCTTGCCTTACCAGTACCCTGGACACCACAAGGAATAACAACCTAATGACAATTACTCATCCCTAAAAACATTTGCAAAGGCTTATGGAATTTTATTTTATTTAACTCACGTTTCCTAATTTCATATCTTCCTTTCAATGTCCCTCCTCCAAGTTAAGATGTATTAGCAAACCCTGGAATGACAAGACCATAGATGGGGAAATGAAGGTACGTTAACGTTCACAGAATATTTCTTCTGTGCCAGCTGCTCTTCTAAGAGCCTTCCATATGCAGCTTGTATGCTGTGGGTTAGTGTTGTCACCCCTCTACTGCAGATGTGAACAGGGAGGCTCGGAGAGGTTAAATACCTTCCCAAGGTCACATAGCTATATCCTGTGCTCTCAGCCACTACCCTCTATTGCCTTTTCATATAGAAAGAATAAGCAGAACCTCTCACTAAGGTTCTTGGCCAAGAGGACGTAATAGGTCTAGTGATAGATTGGGCCTGCTTCAACCTAAGTACCAGAGGTACCCGATTCAGTATGGAAATGAACTAAATGTGGCTATAAAGTTGTGAGACTGATTTTCTTAAAAACACCCACACTTTATCATGCATATTACTGCCACACTTTTAAAAGTTCTCCTCCACCCCATACCTCCACTTTTGAAAGAAAGAAAACCAGGGAAAAATCATATAAATAGCTTTGAGAGGTAAGAGACTAACATTGCCAGACATTCAATATACTACAGAGCAGTATTAATTAAAACAGTATGGTCCTGTGGGTAAAAATAGACAACTAGATCAGTGGAAAAGAATAGAAAACTCCTCCATACTATTATTTGGTATACAATAGAAGTAGTATTTCGTATGGGGAGGTTGGGCAAAAGGTGGTGCCTAGAAACATGTGGATTTGGATTCTTTTCTCCTACCATATACCACATTAAATTCTGGATAGATTAAAAAATAAGATATAAAAGGTGAGGCCACAAAATATCTTGGGGAAAATTTAGGGTCATGATTAGAAAAGGCTCTTCTATATATTGCATCAATAGCCAAAACTACGAACCAATTTATAGATTTCACTGTATAAAAATTAAATATTTCTGTATAACAAATATACCATAAAATATACAAAAGGCAAAAGATTCATAGCCTTGACATATAAAGACCTCTTACAAAATCAGTAAGATAAAATGGAGAACATAGCAATGTAAAAACAAATGGCAGGCCACTTTTGCAAATTGTAAATGGAAATAAATTCATACATGATGAAACACCATGGGGCCGCATGAAAAATTTGACCTAGTAATTCCCCTTCCAAAAATTTATCTTAAGAGAATGACTGGACAGGGGTGCCTGGGTGGCTAAGTCAGTTAAGTGTCTATCTTCGGCTCAGGTCATGATCCCAGGATCCTGGGATGGAGTCCCAGGGGGGACTCCCCAGGGAGACTCCATGGGGCATGGGGCTCCCTGCTCACCTGGGAGTCGTCTTCTCCCTTCCCTCTGCCCTTCCATCCTGCTCGTGCTCACTTTCTCAAATAGATAAAATCTTTTTTTTTTTTTTAAAGAGAGAATGATTGGACAAATACACAGAGACATTTGTGCAATGGATAATCATCATGTTATTAATGATAATTTTAGAAATTGAAATTAAGCTAGCCATCTGCAGAGAGAATTGGTTAAATAAATGATGGTATCTATCTATTTAAAGAACACTTTATAGTGATTAATAAAGATGGTATACATGTGTATATGATGACATGTTCTTGAGCTCTTGGGTAGAAAAAAGAACTTTTAAGTATGTTCTTGATCTGTTGTAAAGGGGAAAAAGGAATTTGTAAGTATGTATCAAAATGTGATATTTGGTATAGATATAACCCTTTTCCTCTAAGTGTAAAAATTCCTGGCATGCTATTTACCTAAAAAAAATATCTTATAAATACAAAAAATATAGGTAGATAGATATCTGTGTTTTCCAACATTTTCTAAAATAAATATGCATTTCTATGTAATAACCTTAAATATGTTAGCAAATCATTTTGTATATATGAAATATTGCATAATGAAAAACAAAACCTGGAGATGTGCCTATAAATAACAAGACCATTTCTTCCCTTTTTCTGGCCTGAGTGATTTTTGAATGGGCCCATTAGGTTGCAAGGAAAAGCATAGGCTTTGGGAACCCCATTAACCCAGTTTGAAATTTCAGTTATGGCAAACCAGTTGTAAGATTATAGGCACACTTCCTAACCTCCTTGAGACTCAGTATTCTCATCTACAAAATGAGAATAATATTTACCTTGCATAATGATTATGTGGAATACATTAAAAGGATAAAGCTCCTAGCTCAGTGACTGGTACCTAGAAGAGTCTTAGTAAATTGAAGCAAATACTATTCTCCTTCCATCAGTATTCAACTTGAATGCCTCTCTGGATATCTTCACTATTACCTCATACAGTTAGTTCTTTACTGAGCTTTCTCATAGCTCTTTATGGACACCTGCCCTTGCTCACTCTGCATTGACCCGCTAGATGTGAGCTCCTGGAAGCCAGGGATCACATGGCCCATCTCTGGATCCTAAGTGTTGGACACATAATAGGGGCACACAAATATCTGTTGGAAGGATAAAGGAATAGATGAATAACAAGATCAATGAGAGCAATGTTGAAATAAGGAAACATTTCCCTAAGAGAACAACTTTTGAGGCCTGCACTCACTGGTATGTATATTATGGTGCTTTAAAAAAAAAAAAAAACAACTCTCTGAATGTTATTTTGGAATGGAATCCCATATATATTCTAACATATAACGTTTCTAAGAAACATTATGACAATAGCAATTGCAAATATTTATTGAGTACTTAACCATGTGCCTGGCACTATGCTAGGCACTATTTTATTTATTCCTCTCAAAAGGCAAACAATGAAGAAACTAATGATTAGATAGTATAAGTCACTTGCCTCCAGTATCTAGAAATAGTAGCACCAGGATTGGAACTCACATCTTTCTGGCTAATTTGGCATCCTGTACTCTTAACCATGACTCTCCTCAGCATGGCATTTTAAAGTCTTTATTGAGAGAAATGTTGAAAACCCTGAAGCCACTGGACCGATAGGTCTCAATTGAGGGCACTCTCTAGATGCCTAAAGTGGGAGAAGGTGAGGAGGGTGTGAAAGGAGGGGTTACAAGGGAGGAATAAAAGAAAGGGGGTGATAGGGCAAAACAAGATGCAAGCGCCAGGTAGAGTGGGGAAAACCCTCCACTGACCACCATGACTTGCCATGTGGGGAGGCAGCATTTTTACTCTTCGGGCAAAATTTTGACACAGGCGATTCTAATGGCGTAACCAAGGCAGGGAAGGTGGGTCTGCACGTGAAATTTCGTTTTGTTTTACAGCTTTCAAAGATCAGCCATTATTGAAATAAGAATATTGATTTGTGTTGAATCAAAGCACATCGACTGTCTAGGAAAATGTTGGCCGTAGGAAGAGGTCTTTTACCTCGCTTCCCCACCAGCCCTAACCTTCCCCCCCACCCTCCAGCCTTTTTGGTGTTCTATTTCTGCTAATCCTTGCTAAGAAGTAACTGGTGAGCAAGAGGTTAGCTGGTGGGGTCTCAAGGTGTGACCTTTCCCAGGGGCATTTGCATGTTAATAGAGGATACTGGGAGCTCAGGAGCAGCCTTCAGGTCCCAAATGAAAGCAGTCCTGAAGGTGGAGGAGAGGCGTGGGCACAGCCCCCAGGCCCCCGCTGCGTAGGCCACATCGATTTGGCCTGTATGGATGGCCCTGCTCTGGGCTTCTCTCCAGCTGCTTTTACAAAGAAGTGGTTTGGAGAAGAACAAAGCGATTGTGTTTATCCCCAGGCAAGTGTTCCCTTGCCAGGCCTCTGTGCAGTGCCCAGCTCTGAGTCTGGACCCAGACTCTGCTTCGCTTAATGGTTATTCGTTGAATGATGAAGAAAGCCCTTTCCTCCTCCCGCCTCCCTCCCCCTCACACCTTTAGCCCCGCTGCTCAACCGTGAGCCCCTGCAGCCCAAGGGCCCAGGCCCAAGACCTGGGTCACTTCTTTCTAGTGATAAGAACATCGCCAAGAAAAAATTCCTACCATTTGCATTTTATTATTTTTCCTCCTTATAACTAGAAAACCTCAAAACTTGTGCTGAATTGCATGACCTCACTGACCACGTTTCATGTTCCTCGTTGAACTGTGGTTACAGCAATCTCCTTCTTAACTACGGCCAAACTGCAGAAAAGAAAATTCCTACGTGGACATGTTCTCGTGCACAGGCACATTTCAGGGTCCTGGGGAAGGAAGATGGTTGGGGGATGGGGAGGGAGCAATGAGGACAAGACTACTTTTCTGTTTGGCTGAATTCATCAAAAATGTCCAAACCCCATACCGAACATTCATCGCTAATTAAATCCTAGCACCATAATTCAGAGAAAACAATTACAGCATTTAGAATTTTTAAAGGAACTATTATTGCTGCCTTGGCCCTTTTAAAAATTATGCTCCCCAAAGGACAAAATGTGATCCATTAATATGTATGTATTATTACTTTTTTTGTAAGGGAAGATTGCTGATGCCTGTGAATATGGAAGCATTTATCGGTTGCCGACAGCCGCTTAGTTGACTTGCAGTTTTAAGTGCAGTATTTTCTAGAATCTAAAAGGCTGTTACATTAATTACCTTTTTGCCTTTTAGCTGGTGGCCTGCTAGTCTCTGTCCCGAGTTCTCGTCTCTCACCTTGTCACGCTGGCAACCTGCTTCTGGAGTGAAGGGGCCGGTCAGACCCAGGAGTCAAAATGATTACTGCGAAAGATCACACAATAATCCGTTCAATTGAGGGCAATTCCTCCCATTTACCCCTGGTGCCTGGATGAGTCCTTGTTTTACACTTTTCAGGCGAGGCCCCTTGCGTGTTGGTTCCTTTGCTTGCCACTGAGTGGAAGGCATTCTGAATTTCTAAGTCAGGTCCATGATTCTTCTCTGTCGTGTATGCCCAGCTAAACTGGGATCTGACTTTTTTTTCTCTTTCATTTCATCCTTCTTTGTCTTGATAATTTAACAGAGTTATTGAGAGGTGAGTTAGCTGAGTTTGGCACCAAGGACCACTGTTGGCCTCGGTTAAGGTATACCGGTTGCTTGACGTGTGTGTGCGCGTGCGTGTGCGTGGGCACAGGGTACACATAGGTATGTATATATGTATGTATGTATGTATGTACATATAAAAACACGACTCAGAAATTTCCATTTGGCTCCCTGATCAGTCTATTGTCACATGCATTTGGCATTCATTATCCATGAGCCTCCGGCGCCTCTGGTCCTGTGCCCTGGCTAACAGTGATTTGGTTTATAGAGATCATATGGCAGGGAAACAGACCTTGAAAGACAGAGCTCTGAGAAGCACACTTGATGAATTTCCTATGATTTGAGTCTGGGTTTATTCTTCCCTGTGGCGGGGCAGATACCCCAGAGCACACACAGCCGGCCTGGGAGCCCAGCGAGGAGTGGAGGCTATGACAATAAGCACACTGTTTTTTTCTTCACACATCTCGGGTTGCATTTCCTATCTGGGAAAAAAAGAAAAGAGAGCCTTGTAAAGGTTCCAGAATCTGGGCAGGAAACCACACAGAGTGAAGGTTGCCATTGTCATTAGCAATTAATGTAACCACCAGGGCTGGAAAGAGAAAGCCCTGCCAAGGCAGAGGGAGCAGGGAGGGGGCGGATAGGCTGCTGGAAGGCCGGGGGCTGCTCACCCTGTTCACCAGAGGAATGGGCAGGACATCTCCCTGGGCATTCTCCAGAGAGAACACAGTACTAGAAATTTTTATTTTAAAGCAAGGTGCCCAGGACTTGATAAGTGACTTATAAGATGTCTCTGCCACCCACTTGCAGTTTCTGTGGCTCCAGTTCCTTAGTCCCCTTGATAAGTGATTTTTTTTTTTCTTCTCTTTCAGTCTGTTGAGACTCATTTCTTTGACAGTATTTACTGAGTGCCTTCCCTGTGCCAAGTTCTTGGGGTGCTGGGCATGAAACTGACGCTAATCGGCAACATGTGTTGAGTATATGTGTACCGGGCACGGTGCTGGGTATTTTTTACTCATTACCTCATTCGGGCATCACTACAATGTCGTGAGCTGGGTTTCCTTCTTATCCCAATCTACAGATGGCACAGCTGAGGCCCAGGAAAATTCATTGACTCTCTCCAGGTCATAAAACCGATTCATGGGCTAACTGAGATCAGAGTCCAGATGAATTTGTCTCTTCAAACCTATGCCCCTAATCCTTGTTTTTTGCCCTTGAAGAGCCCACAGTCGGGGAGAATTTCCAGCAAGCTACTCGGTGATTAAATGACAAGGTGATGTGGACTGTGATGAGGATAAGCTTAGAGTCTTCAGGTGACCAGAGAATAGGCACCTAATCTAGCCTGGGGAGGCACTCAGGGAAGGCTGCCTGGAGGAGGTGAGTTTGACATTTCTCCTGCCCACTCTTGTGTCCCAGGAGTGTGTTGGGCAAACTAGTCAGTCTAAAAGTGGACATTAAAGTATTAGTATCTCTGCGGAGCTTCCTATATAGGCGTTAGAATGTTCTTCAGATCTGTCTGGTCACCAGAGATGTCTGCTTCTTGTGTCCTATGCAATGAAATCCCAGCTGGGTTGGTAAGAGCTGGGACTGCCAGTATTTCTTCTACACTTGGAATGGATTCCAGTGTCTCTCTTATTCCTCCTCCCCCTCCCTGCTTTGTCTCTCTTCCTCTTCATCCCTCCTCTTTCTACCCCCACCCTCTTTCTCTTTCTTTCTGGTAGTTTAAAAAATGCCACTTTTCATTAATGTGACCAAAATGTCATCAAGTAGTTTAATGCTCTTTAATGTCCTTGTATCGTTTACGTTTTGCGAACAGTGTGGAAATGAATCCCATCTGTGGGTTCAAGAACATCAAAAAAGTTGGACAGGCTATTTAGACGTGCTACTTCACATTGCATTAGCGTGTACAATGTCAGGGGGCCGAGCCAAGTACGGCCTGTCCCAGCCTCAGCCCGCCCCTTCCTCGGCCTGGGAGGGACAGATCGCTTACCTCTGAAACCCAGAGGCAATCCTGGGGATGGGTTCTGGAAGGCTGCCCAGAGGCCCCAGGAAAAGTGTGAAGTTTAAATAAAAAATGAGAAATGATTCAGGAAAATCTCTCTCTTCCTTTCTGGTGCCAAGATGCCCCAACAATGGCTTTTTCATCACTTGGATGAGACGCTGGTTATAATGCTGTCTGACTTCTTCAAAAGTGATTGTCTGGTCCCTCTGTCTCTCTGTCTCTGTCTCTTTCTCTCTTTCTCTCCCCTGCCCACCCCCACTCCAACTCCCCAGGGAAGGAAGCTCTGGGGCCCAAATTAAGCTGACAGTTTGTAAAAAGGTGGCTATAAACCAAAACTGAGCAGAGAGTATCAAGTTCAAGGCCAGCAGAGCTCATAAAAGAGGTGCTTTCTGGATGGCCTTGAGAGGGTCCCAAAACCTCAGTCAACAGGGTGGTGATTCCAGGATGAGCCTCCCAGGGAAGGGTGCTGATGTTGGAGTCACCCCTCTTGAATTCTTGCCCTCTGGCTGTCTAGAAATACGGTCATGGGCAAGGGAAGCCCTGTGTCTGTTTCCTTTCCTGCAAAATGAAGATACCAATCGTATCAGCCTACTTAGATGAGCTAATGATATGAAGTGCATAGACTAGTGTCTGGCCACAGTTAGTCCTCCATAATGGGTAACCATCAGTTGTCAATAGTATGACTTTGTTACCTGCTCTTGCCACCTCACCCCACCTACACTCTCTCTCTTGCCATGTGCTTCCAGGTGAAGTCAGCCCCTTCTGTCCTGCCAACAGAACTCTCAGCCCGAGCACTGACCTTACCCTCCTCTGCAAGGATGGCAGTGAGGGGGAGAGACAGGCGACCTTGACTCCAAAACATCCTGGCTCTTTTCCAGCTCTGTGGAAACTCCTCATTCTAATGCTTTCCCTAGAAAGAAACGTGGCTTTTGATTTCAGAAAAACAAAAAGCAAAAAAAAAAAACCCAAAAAACACCCCAAATCTCCTTTTCTACCCCAGATATGGGGACCAGCAGAGCGGATTTTGAACTGTTAATCCTAATAGCTGAATGAATAATGATCCACCTCTCCAAAGGCTCTTAATCCCTAGTCAGTATTGTAAACCACCCTCCTTATTTTGCATTTGCACTTATGGATGAATACCCCTCAATTTTAAATATAAATATAAGCAAATAACTTGATTGTTATTTCCCAATTTTCAAGACAAGGCCATTCAGTCTTAACTTCCAAGCTAAAGAAACAAACACATTCCTTCAATGCTACTGCCTGAAAAACAATTTGTTTCTGAGTTCTTTATAGGATGTGCTTTATAAGATGGGTGCCCATCAACCTGTTGGTTATTTATGCTAGAGTGATTGGGAGAATGCCAAGCAGTGTTACATCTGGACTTCCACAGAGGCTTGTGAACACAGCTCAGAGCAGCCGCTGTTCCAGCCTTTGCGCGGAGACTGATGGAAAGGACCCTGGATTCTAAGAATCCGCAGACCTGGCTCTAAGATGAATCATCCCTTTTTGCTGTGTGAACTTGCAACAAGTCAGGCACTCTCACCCAGCTCGGATTTTTCCATCAGTGTAGAAGGTGTCTGCCTTATGGGGATCTCTCTGTCTTGTTGTGATGTTAAAATGTGCTCATCCTTCAGGCTTCATTTAAGAAGATCTTTCCTGATCTCCTGACTGGATCAAATGTGGGAACCTTCCTTAACCCATCTGTGCCCATCTGAACTCTCGAGACTCTGTCGTTGGCTGGTGGTGTAGCACTATAGCTAATAGCAGGGATTTGGGCGCCAAGTTACATGGGTTTGATTTCTGGCTCTGTGGTTTGCCAGCTGGTGACCCTAGGTAAGTCACACAACTTCCAAGACTAAGAAAAATAGTACCTATCTATCCTAACAAGGACTATTGTAAGGATTAATTGACTTAATATGTGTCAGGCACTGAGCTGTGTGCCTGACACACAGTGAATGTTCTGTATAAGTACATCAGTCTTTATTCTCTCTTCAGTTGTTTACTCTCTGCAGTCTTTCACGGAGAGTTCTCTGAGGACAAGGACCGTGTCTGCTTCCACTGCCACAGCTCACCCACCACTGAGCACAGTGCCAGGTACCTGGAAGACTCTTAGGATTCTTTCTTGATTTGTGTTGAAGTGAAATCATGTAAAAATGCTTTGTAAACCAGCGTGCAAGGAATTTCTTTCTTACGAGCCCTGGAAGGAGTTTATTCGATGAAATATCTCCAGGCGGGTTCCTAATTGCTGCCGCCATTGAATGCAACAGCATGCGATCAGTTGACTAGTCGGTTTATGAGTCACATTTGTCACCGGTCTTCCCTACATTTAGTTCCTGTCTTCCTGGTTTGGGCTGAGTGGGTCTGCCAGAAAAAACCTTTGGGGTTACAAATACATACGACTCGACTGATGTTTACTGGGTGTCCCTCACAGGGTGGCCCCAGGCTGGGAGAGGCTGCAGACAGGAAGCAGAGTGGGACTCATTTCCAAGCTCATAGTCTAGGAAGGGAGGCAGATGTATGAATCCAGGCTTAGCTATGCATATTATAGTAAATGAACACTCGATTCAACCCGGGCCAAAGCCCTTCCTCAGGGTTTTGTATATGGTGCCTGAGAGATGCAAGCTCTCTCTTCCCTTTGGGGTCAGAGGCTGGTTAAATGTAAGCCTGAACAAGTCTGGAGACCATACTTCCTCTTTCCATGTTGCCTGGGGAGAGCCCATCTGACATAGCAAAGGATGAAGGCGACCCACAAAGTGAAATGGGGTGGGGAGTGAGGGAGAGCTTTGGGGATTCTCTGTCATTGCTGCCAAGCCAGCCTACTCAACTAATATAAATGCCATCTCGCCTAAAGGTCCTTCTGATGCCACATACCATGGCCTGAAATTCCCACCCCTTGCAAAGCTTGGGAAATGAGTTAAGGGATTCCAAAGCCATGGGATGTACAGGAATCTTAAGCAGGGTTCTATTTGTATCTGTCTTGTTGTTGACATCCTAGTCCCTAATGAGGTCATTCGAACATCTGTAGCATATCTGCCAAGAGCCAGTTAACTGGAAATGACATTAGTCACTGTTAGCACAGTGTCTCTTCCCCTTTCTCCCTTGGATCTGTGCCTTGGGGACACTCCGACACAGCTCAGAGGTTCTTAGGGGCCAGACATCAAAAGGAGGGATATAGTCACTAGCAGACCCCTGTCAAAACATTCAACATTTTGCTTGCTGACTCCCAACCTTTCTGATACTGAAGACCTCTTTTACTGATCCTTTTGAGTGTTGAAAGATCAAGTCTTCAAATAGAAAGCACTGATTAAATGATAATATACTTATGTGTCCATTTCCTATTACTCTGCCTTCGTATGTAGTACTGATCAGATCACACTAACAACCCAGAATTGATTTGATTTCAGACCAAAGAAATTTTAGTTAGGCTGGGTGGGCTTAACTATGGTAAGAGGAGTGTTTCTGGTAGGTCTGAGCAATTATTGTTATACTATTTAAATGAGTGAAATAGCTCAGGAATGCCTACTTTTGAGCACCTTAAAAATATGAGGTATAAAACTGCCTGATATCTGCCATTATTGCTCACTTTAGTAACTGGTACCTGTGGGGCATGGGACCTGACGTGCAACACAGTTTGCACACTCACTGCCTACCAGGTCTGGGCCGGGAGCTTTAAAGTCTTTAAGTCTTAATATCTTTTGCAATAGAACCACAAAGAGTGTCCCAGCAGGGCCAAGCTCTGGGATTCTTAGGGTAGGGTAGCTCTTAGCTCTTGGGGATAAAGTGCCAAAAGAGGCCAAGAGTCCCAAATACATCCAATTGGCTTCAAGAACCTTGTGACCCCTGTGACCAGACTCAGTCCTCAGAAGGAACATGGGCACAGCTGCTCTGGAAGAACAGATTGGTTCCCCTCCCAGGCTGTGTAGTATGTGTGTGTTTGCACTGAGGAGTTGGTTTCCTCATGGATTGCTTTCCTAGAGGTTTTCACTATTTCCATCAACACAAGTTACCAGGCAACTCTGCTGTAACTTAATGGAAGTGTTGGAAGGGGCCATAAATCTTCATCTCAGAGATGAGGAAACCGTAACAGAGAGGAGCTCTGAAGTGCCAGAGGTCATACGTCAAGAAGGGGAAAGTCAACATTTCTCTCAGAGCTTCTGGTTCCAAAGCTTGTGTTGGGTCCACAGAGACTAGCTCCATTTCCTCAGTGTGCAGATGGGGAAACTGAGGCTCAGAGAGGGTATGACCTGGCCCAGGGTCAGTTCATTAAAGAACCAGGGATAGAACACAGGCCTCCCAATTCCAGTGTACCTAAAGAATTTGCATGTCTATTACATGCAAATGTAATGTCTATTACATATACATATTACATGTCTATTACATTCCAGATGAATGGAAACTTGGAAATCCATTAATTTAATCATCCATTCATTCATTCCCCCAATTAGCCATTCATGACTTATTAGAAATGATGACACCTTTCCCAGAAGCCTCCTTCAGCCATATCTCTTTGGCTAGAATGGCATCCCATGCTGAAGCCTAACCCATGACTTTATCCTCAGTGTCTAGAACTATGTACAATACAAAACAGGTCTTCAGTAGTGTTTATTGAATGAATAAATGAGTGATTAAGGAATAAATGATTGGCTTAGACCCATGAGGATCCACTCATTGTGGATGGGGATGGGCCAGTCTTTTCTAGAGGAGGGTGCATACATGAGCAAAATTGGGTTCTGCTAGCTCAGGAGGAAGAGTAAATGGATATTGCGTAGAAGATCAGTAGTGTCTATTACATCATGCTTATCCAGTTTCTATTATTAGGGAGTCACTGAACGCTTTTGGATGGGCTCAGCATGTCCCACTCTGTTTTGTTTAAGCAAAACAGCCAGCAGGAGGGTGTGTATTGGCTCGCTGAGGCTGGGCTTGGCCACAGTGGGAGCACAGGGTGTCTATTCTCTAGGCCCACAGCAAAGCCAAGAAATGAATTGTGACTTCCTGGTCCAGTGGGAACTCAGGGCTGGGCTCCATTTGTTATCTCCCCTGGTGACAGGTTGGTCCCCAGTGATGTCATCTGAGCATCTGCAGGCATCTCTGCCAGGAGCCCACTAACTGGAAATGACATCAGCTACCAGCAGAGTGACTTGGGCACCCGGCAGACACGTCCCGCTGATCCCCTGTCTGGAGCTCATCTCCTGCCTACCTGGAAGTCTTCTGGCTGGCACTTTGGCAAACAAAGAGGCATTTGAGGGGGAATTAAGTTGACTTTAAAAGATAGCCTCAAAGTGTTTCCCAACACATTGATGCTTACATTGAATTATAGGTGCTAATAAAGCTGTCAGAGCCTTGGCTCAAGAACCAAACTCAAGCTGAAGGATCCCTGGGAAATGAAAATTCATTTGGGTCTGGAAAGTCGATCCCTGATCCAGCTGGAGGCTCACACACACACCGCAAACCTAAGAAAGGGCTGGGATTATCCATTCCAACTACCTTGTGTATTGGCCCAAAGGGCTTGCCATGGATTTAAAACAGAAGGCAGCTTTGGGGACTTCTCCGTGTCCTGTTCCACGCTGGGATGGTCCTGATCCCTTCCTTTCTAAGACACTCAGTGTGGCCATCAAGCCTGAGTGACTCTCAGACTTCGCATGTATGGAGTGTTGAGAGAAGGGCATACCGTAGAGCATTTGTTCTGGCTCTTGCCTAAGATCAAGGACTTTAGCATCTGTAATTTTGTTCAAAAGACACACAGGTTAAGTTCTAGCTCTATCTCATGTACAACGCAACGTACTAAGAACTTACATGGTGGTTCCTGTGCTAAGCGCTATACATTCAAGATGCCTTGAAAGCATCCAGTAGTCCTATGAGCAACTTAACTATGTGTGTGTGCATTCATTTCAACAAATTGTTATTGAGAATCTACAACATGCTAACCCCAGAGCTGGACTGTCGAGATGCAGTAGGGAACAAGACAGACACGTTCCTGTATCCTGTCACTTGGGCTTGGTTGTATGAGCAAGAACCATTAACAATTGTAAATGCAGTGAGTATTAAGGGGAACTGGGGTGCCATGTGAGGATATACTGGATGAACCTCAGGCATCCTGCCTTGAGAAGGTAAGATTGAAGCTAAAAGACAAAGAGTAAGTGGGACTTAAGGAAGATGAAGGGTGTGCCAGAAGAGCCAGGCTGTGCTAAGGCCACCCACCGTGTGAGTTTCCTCCGCAGCCATAACAAATCACCACAAATGGGATGGCTTCGAACAGCACAGATGCATTCTCTTACAAATTCTGGAGGTCAGAAGTCCAGCCCTGGTTTCCTAGGCTCATGCCAGGGTGTTGGCAGGCTGCTTCCTTCCGGAGGCTCCAGGGAACAGTCTTCCCTTGCTTCTTTCAGCTTCTGGCGGCAACTAGCATTCCTTGGCTTGTGGCTGCATCGCTCCGGCGTCCATCCTTGTGCTGCCATTGCCTTCTCCCCTTCTGTAGTCAGACCTCCCTGGCTTCCCTGGCCTGAAGACTCTCGTGATGACATTAGGGCCCACCCGAGAATCTGGGACCATCTCCTCATTTAAGGAATATAAGCATTTCAGGGTAGTCCCTTTTTCCATATAAGGTAACATTCACAGTTTCTGGGGATTAGGACATGAATATAGTTGGGGACCATTATTCAGTATATCACAGCCTCCACATGGAGAGAAGCCTGGGAATGCATTTAGGGAAGTAGCATAGTACAGTGATTAACAGGTGGTCTCTGAATGCTGACTCCTAGGTTTGCAACCTGGCCTTAGTGATTCTTTGCTGTCTGATAGTGGACAACTTATTTAACCTTTCTGCCTCTCAATTATTCCCATCTGTAAAGTGGGGCTACAAGAATACCTACTTTATAGGACTGGAATAAGGAGTAAATGTGTTATTTCAAGTAAAACATTTAGAGTAGTGCAAGTAGTACCTGGCATGTTGTATGTGCTTAATAAATGTTAATTTTTATTATTAAGTATTATTATTTATTAGCTATTTTTATTGATATATAATTGACATATGACATTGTGTTAGATAAATTATGTATAATTATATGACACTGTTGTATATAATTGACATATGTATATACTCATATGGCAGAATAATTATCATCATAGGTTAGCTAACACCTCTATCATATCACATAATTACCATTTCTTTTTTGTGGTGAGAACATTTAAGATCTACACTCTTGGAAAATTTCAAGTACATAATACAGTATGAGTAACCACAATCACCATGCTGTATATTAGATCCCCAGAACTTACTCATCTTGTAACTAGAAGTTTGTACTCTGACCAGCATCTCCCCATTTCCCCATGCCCCAGGTCCTGGTGATCACCATTCTTGTCTCTGTTTCTATGAGTTTGAATTTTTTACATTCCACATAAAATGGTAATCTACACTATTTGTCTTTCTCTGTCTGGCTTATTTGCTTAACATAATGCCCTCAAGTTCTATCCATGTTGTTTTAAGTTAATGGACCATATATGTGTGGATTTATTTCTGGATTCTCTGTTTTGTTCCATCGACCTGTGTGTCTGTTTTTATGCCAGTATCACACAGTTTTGATTACTCTAGCTCTGTAATATAGCTTGAAATCAGAAAGTGTAAATACTTCCAGCTTTATTCTTTCTCAAGATTACTTTGGCTATACAGGGTCCTTTGTGGTCCCATACCAATTTTAGGATTTCTTTTTTCTTTTTCCATGGAAAATATCATTGGAATTTTTATAGGAATTGCATTGAATCTGCAGATTGCTTTGGGTAGTATGGACATTTTAAGAATATTCATTCTTTTAATCCATGAACACAGAATCTCCACTTCTTCAATTTCTTTTATCAATGTCTTATATTTTTCAGTATGCAGATCTTTTACCTGCTTAGCTTAATTTATTCCTAATTATTTTACTCTTTTGGATGCTATTGTAAATAAGATTATTTTCTTAACTTCTCTTTTGGGTATTTTGTTTTGGTGTATAATAATGGAACTAATCTTTGTATATTGATTTTGCGTCATGCAACTTTACTGAATTTGTTTATTAGTTCTAACAGTATTTTGGTGGAGTCTTTTAGGATTTTCTATACACAATATGACACCTGCAAAAAGAGACAATTTTACTTCCTCCTTTCTGATTTGGATGCCTTTTGTTTCTTTTTGTTACCCAACTGCTCTGGCTAACTTCTAGTACTACACTGCATAAAGTGGCAAGAGTGGCCATCCTTGTCTTGTTTCTGATCTTAGAGAAAAAGCTTTCAGCTTTTCACCCTTGAGTATGATGTTAGCTGTGGGCTTGCCATATATGGTCTTTATTACTTTGAGGTATATGCCCTCTATACCCAGTTTGTTGAGTTTGGGGTTTTGTTTGTTTGTTTGTTTATCATGGAAAGATGTTTAGTTTTGTCAAATGCTTTTTCTAAATCTATTGAGGTGGTCACACCTTTATCTTTATCCTTCATGTTGTTAATGTGCTGTACCACATTTATTATTAATTAGTATAATTTTATCCCTAACGTTTTTTTTTTCAACAGAGAAAAACAAGAGAATATATAAGAGGTCAGAATGATAAACAGGATTTGATTGTGGGTGATACAGAGACTTACTTGAAGCCCATTGTATGAATTTGGATCACCATCCTAATGATGATAGGAATCATGGAAGCATTTTAAAGGGAGTGGGTGACACAATATGATTTATCCTTAAAAAGATCATTTTGGCTGCATGGTTGAAAATGAGTCAAGATCAATTAGGTCTCTCAAGTGAGAGATGATGGTCGGTATCACCCACATTTACTAAGGAGAGACTGAGTCTCAGAAAGATGAAGTTACTCATTAACATACCCTTAGCTTGAGCCTTTGCTTGTTAAGGTCACTGAGTTAACCAAAGTGGCAGTTAATAACTGGTGGTAGGAATTGAGACCAAGTGTCTGATTATGAAGTGCCTGCTCTTGACTCCAGGACATGGACACCATAGCCATGGCCATATGAAACACTTGCTGCCTCCAGACCCACCAAGAGCAGCTACTTGAGGACCTGATGGGAGACCCCTATATGGGGGAAGCCTTTACTTTCCTTGTCTCTTCCAGCTCAACTCCTCTCACATCGGCAGAGAAATGTTTCTTCAACTATAATAAACTGGCATGTCCATCTAACAAATCTTCCACTCTACTCCCAGGCTCACTATTGGACTTATCCTCCCCAATTAGGTTCTTGGTCCTTGACAGCTTGGGCCTTGTTCTAAAAGCCTACCCGTCCGTGGTTTCAGTGGCAGTCCTATTAGCCATAGCTAACATCACTAGGGCCCTTATATTATTACCAGATTCTTTGAGATGCTAGTGATAGAAATTCAGATCAAACTGGCTTAAGAATAAAAGGGAATTTTTTTTTTTAATTCATAAAACTAAAAATGTCAGAAGGCAAGGCTTTCAGGTATGGCTGGATCTAGGTGCTCACAGGATAATGCGAATTCACCTTATTTTATTTTTCAGAACTATTATTGTTTGTATTAACTTCTTTCTGAAGGTAATTCATTTCATGGCAGTACATCCACTGACTTGAACAGCTCCTAGCTAACATTCCATCACAGTCTTTTAAGTTTTCTTTTGTAATGGATCCAATGGAAGTTTCAATATGAGTCTCATTGGATGTACTTGAGTCACATGCCCATCCTTAAAGCAATCACTATGACAAGGGGAATAACATACCCTCATTGGCTAAGTTAGGATCCTATATTTCCTCTGGAGCTAGACAGGGTAGGATCAATCTTATCCAAACCAGATGGACTGAGAGTTGGGGAGTGGGTACTCCCCAAAGGTAAATTTAGGTGTTGTTAGCCAAAGAAGGGAAATTGGTGGTACCCAATAAATATCCACTATCTTTTACAAACCCCAAATGCTTTTCAGTCTTTTCACATCAACCTACCTGATCCCTTCTACTGAAATATCCTCTCTTGACACTCTACCAGTAGAAATCTTCTTAGAGCCAGACTCAGTTTCTTCTTCTCCCGAAAGAATTTCCTTCATCCCAAGGACAGGCTCCCTCTCTTACTCTTCCCTTAGACCCTTCTGTGTACATTTTTCTTAAGGCTAAACTGCATTACAGTTGCAATATACAGTTATCTACAATGCAGATAACTGCATTATAGTTATCTGATCTCTTCCCACCCCTCCTGACTGCGCATAGCCTGAGAATGGCCTGAGCAGGAACTAGAACATCTGCACGGAAGTTTTACCCCTGGACCAGGCACAGAAGAGATACTCACATGACATTTCCAAAATCAGTGATTGCCTCTGATATGGTCATGATAAAAAATATTCCAAAGACCCAATTAATAGTAATACTTTTAGTAATGAGTCAAAGTGAGATATTTCATTACTCCTCACCCCTGATCTTCCCATTCTGACTCATATTTTCTTTTTTCTTGTCTTTTTTTTTTTTTTTTGGAGCATACATTTGTCCTCACCACAATCTTGTAAATAAGGTATTCTTTTTTCTGTTTATGATGTGTCTAGTGAGGCTCAGAAAGATTAAATGCCTTTCTTGAGGTTTCATTTTATAATCCTACCTTTTATATTTGCCTCATTTCTCTGATCTTCTTAATATGTATATACCCTTTATTTTAATTTTATTTCCTTCTAGAATGTTAAAAATGTTTAGGTGAGCCACTTGGAAACAGTTTTATAAGAAGGTAGTGTATAAGCAAATGCTGATGTAAAGAAAAATGCACCCAGAGACCCACAGGCCAGAGCTGACTCCCTGCTGCCAGACTGTCCCCACACACAGGGGCTGAGAGTGGAGGTCCCCCAGAGGAGCACAGGAGGGTAGGGTTACACTTGGAGCCAAGAAACAATATGATTCACTTCCCATCACCCTCAGATGCCTCTTTCTTTCCCCCCTAGACATGAGCTCATGGAATTCTGTTTCACGTTCCTTTCGATAGATTTTCCTTTTCCTGGAGTAAGGTTAAATGGAACCATCATAGGGACGTATTCATCAAGAGCAGCCATTGGACAGTAATAGGATAATTGTGCCGACCCTGGTACCACAGAGATGATAACTAGCATTGCTTTAAGAATGTGCAGAGGCCGTATTTACGTTTGGGGCAGCCCCTTTGAAAACCTTGGCAAAGGTCCCCAGCGCTGTTTTCCTTGCCACAGTGTGATGTGAGAACACTGTTACAGTGCGTGCCTTGTTTAAGCACAAGCCAGGCACTGTGCGGCCTGGGAGGTGGATTATGTCCCAGATGATGGCGGAAAGCCTTGGCAGGGATGGATCCAGTTCCTCAAGGCTCAGTGTAGATATATTATGATAATGTGTGTTGCCCACAAACTGTGGTTATCATACCAATGTAAGGAGCAGCTAAATGTGGAAGACCAAGCAAATGTTTTGATTATTCATAGACTTGATCTTGACACTCAGAGCCCTCTGTATTTTGGTCCAGTCTTTTTTTCTACTACTACCTTATATATACCTGAAATCCAGAGGACAGAGAGGTTTCATTCTCTGTACCAACTGCGATTACTTGGGAGTGTCTGCCTGGGACAGTGTTGAGAAGGATTCTGAGGCCATCCTGAGTCAGCAAGATGAAGCTCTGTGATTGATTAGTGAGGTCTGCCCTAGGTGAGGGTGGTGAGTTAACAGCACACGTGTGCCCCCCCATCTCTGTCCAGCACATTCACTTCATTAGATAAGCTACAGTTATCTAACATCCCTGCCTTTTCCCATCTTCCCATTTGTTCGGAATTGTTTCCTTGTGAATATCTGTTGACATTCTTCAGGGATCATTGCAAACTTTAGCTTTTGGTATAAAGTTATTACAGGTCCCCCTAAGCAGGCTTTGGTAATACTCTTAGTTAAGTACCATTTCTGGCTTGAATTAAAGAGCTATGTATGTATGTACCTTATTTCTCCTGTAAACTCCTTGATGGTAGAAATCAGATCTCTTTTATCTCTATAACCCCATGGCCAGTTGCTCAAAGAAAGGCTGGAATCTGAGAATGGATCTTAACTACTTTGGTCTCGTATCCACATTTTACAGATGGGAAGACTGAGACTTCAGAGCAGTTAGGACAGTTTCCAGAGGTCACACTAAAAGTCAGAAATACTGGATCTGATGCTGAAATTCAGACTCCTGTAATGTTAGAGCTGGAAAGGTTCTCTGAGGTGTTTGGTTTAGCTTTGACAGCCAGGAAGCTCTGAGTGGAAGGACTTCACACTTCTGCTGGCTACTTCTTTATTCTGGGCTTTGATGGTCTAGGTTGATTGTGATCACTTTGTGGTAAACATGAATTTATTGTGAGCCACAACAAATCACTTTTGGAAACAAGCTGGGAGCAAACAGTGAACAAATAAATAAATAAATTGGTCTCTTCTATTCATTCATTTCTCCATGGAAAATTATTGACATTCTGTGTCCTGGGGATATAGTAGTACACGAAATAAACAAAAAGCTATGCCTTTTTGAAGCTTAAATTCTAAGAGAGAGAGAGTGTGTGTGTGTGTGTGTGTTTGGGTCTACTTGTATTAACTCATTAACTACAAACTATATATGATAGCTAATATTATCATCATCCCCATGTTGCAGATGAGGAAATAAAGGCCCAGAGAAGTTAAGTAATTTGCCCAGTGTTGCAGAGATAGAAAGTGATGAAGGTAGGATTTGAACTCAAGTGGTTTGACTATTTACAGACAGAAAACTGAGAATCAGAGAGGGTAGGCCAGTAAGTCAAGGTTACATGATTGGTTTGGGGGAGCAGTCGGGCTCTCTGTACTCTCAGATCTGGTTCTTCTCAGGCTACTGGTCTGCCTTCTCTTCCCAAGCTGTGGGAAGGGACAGCATAGACAGCATCAATGGGTACAATGGCCTGGTAAGATGTGAGAACACACAATTTCTCTTATAGGATAGACACGGGCTGTTTGTTTCTTACACTGGTGAGATGGCAGAAGGGTGGGGAACAGACTTCCAACACACCAAATATTACCCTAATTGGCTCAAAGGCCATGATTGTATCAAGTTCCAGAAATTATGAGTGAACCAGACAGTTAGGCCACCGCAGCTGGTCGGCAAATTATTGGCTCAAGTGTTGTAATTATTAAATGCAGCAGAGAGAGAGAGAGAGTGCACGCAAGACACTCAGACACTTAGTCCGGGATAATTGATCCAAAAATTATGGGTTCCAAGAAGGCCAACACTTGCTTAAATTTAGATTTGGACTCAACTCCTGTCACACGCACACAAATGACTACTGTTTCCTGGACACCCACTCAGCACACACAATCGGCCCCTCAGCTCTGCCAGCCCGCAGGAACAAAAGGGATTTTGATTCTGATTATTTTTAAACTTTAATGACAAATCCTTTCCTTCTCCACATTAAAAAATAAAGGCTGTGCGTAGTACCATTAAGGGACTGCTTGCTGCCGCTTGATTCTCGGAGGCACTTACGTTGTTTAAATTTTAATTTCCGGGTTAAAATTTTTATTGAAAACATCACTATCTTTCTAAACAACAAAAAAAAAGTTTCTTCTCTTGCCACTGGACTAGTTTGTTCTTTTTTACCTGCTCCCACTTCTTCTCCACGGGAAGTTTCCCTACCTCTCCGAGGCTCCATGCCTCCTGGAAGCCTCCCTCCAACTCAATGATCCAAACCGACTGTTCCTGTCCTGGACAAACGTTTTTAGTCTTTTTTTTTTTTCTTTAGTAAATGAGAGTTTTTGTCCTAGAAGCTGGCTGAGGACTTAAGTCTGCAGATCCTTGACCACTAGGGCATTGTGTCTCTGAGGGTCATGACTATGCAGATGGTGGTGAGATAATGGAAATGGTATGAGGAGACCCACTAACTGAGCACTTCCTGTGTACCAGGCACTGTGCTAGGCCCACTGCGTGAATTATCTCCTGTATGCTCAGCACACTGCAGGGAAGCTGTTTTTGCCCTGTCTCACAGAAACAGAGTCTGAGAAATCACTGCATCAGGGAAGGTGACATGTAATCCATTAGCTTTCTAGAATAATGCTGGCAGTGACAGATTCTATCACTAGAAGGTCAGATGGGAAGGACTGAGTGAGATCTGAAGAGGGCCATCTTTTAGTAGGTGCTGGGGTAAACCAGGGAGTCTTCATGGCAAAGAGGGCATTACAGCTAAACACGGGAAGCAGGTGGGCATTTGACATGCAGAGAAAAGGCCAGAAAATGTCCTTATTAAAGATAAAAAGTGGAGGTGTGTTTCGAATAACCGCTTTGGCCAATTGAGAAAATGAGGAATGGAGTTAATAGAAGATTTAAGGATGCGGTGGTCAGTTCTTGGAGGGCCTTGAATATCAGCCTGATGGTTACAGTCTTTTCCCCATGAGCAGAGGAATCATCCAAGGGTGTCCATCAAGGGAGTGACTGACTACCTTGCAGTTGTAGTTTTGAAAGATCACAGCAGCAAAGGGTGGAAATTGGAGGGGGTTAAGACAGGAGGCAAGGAGGCCAGAAGAATGGCTGTTGAGATAGACTGTTCCCAGCTCTATTTCTCATCTTGCCATGCTCTTCCTGGTGTCTGGCTTTGAGTCCCAGCCCCCCACCTGGGACTCCCAGGTTGCCCTCTGGTCCCAGCCTGCCCTCAGATAGCTCTCTGCTGCCCCCACCTGGTCCAGGAAGCCCCTGACACAATTTGCTTGCTGGCCTGGCCTGAAGATCCAACTCCCTGGCCAGTATCACCATGAATAATACAACTGCGTCTCTACTAGCCAAGACTCAGAACCCGTGTGATGTGCCAGGCATTATTCATGTTCTTTACAGGTACTAAATGCTTACCCCCCACAGGAATTCTACAAAGTGGCTACTATTATTACCTTTGTTTCCCTGGGAAGGAGTCTAAGGCGTAGATCTGCCCTATCTTAAGAATGTTCACAGGAGGGGAGCCTGGGTGGCTCAGTGGGTTAAAGCCTCTGCCTTCGGCTCAGGTCATGATCCCAGGGTCCTGGGATCGAGCCCCGCATCGGGCTCTCTGCTCTGTGGGAAGCCTGCTTCTCCTGCTACCAATCCCTCTGCTTGTGTTCCCTCTCTCGCTGTGTTTCTCTCTGTCAAATAAATAAAATCTTTAAAAAAAAAAAAAAAAAGAAGAAGAATTTTCACAGGATACTGCCTGGTAGTCTGAAGTTCCTGCATTCGAGTTACTTCTGTCTAGATCCTGTGGGAGGACCTGGTCAGAGCCCCAGTGAGGGGAGCTGCCCATGGGGTGAAATGAGGGTATGGCCATTTTAGGGACCTGATCTCGGCTGGAGAGGGCATGAGGAATTGGGGGAGGGGAGAAAGTAATCGTGTCCAGGCTCCTAGTGCTGAGAGCTGGGACTGAAGGGAGAGACAGAGTTTGAGCTTTCAGGGGCCATGGAGGCAGGAGACCTGGGAGACAGAAGCAGAGAAAGCCAGAAAGAAGCGGGAGGAAGCCAGAGCAAGGCTTCTGGTCCTCAGTTGTGGCTGGCATGTGGGTGTCCGACTGCCTTTTGTGTTTGTTGGCTTCCTTAAACAGACAAGGTTCTCACTGTCTAAAGTCATCTTTCTGACTTGACAATAATTTGGGGTTCAGGCTCTGACCCTTAGGAGATTCCTGTTAAGGAAAACCTGCGGGCATCTTTCAAGCTGAGAGGGGGCCCCTGAGGAGGCCAGAGATAGCCAGGGCAGTTTTTAATGGGAAGAAGCAGGGCTTGGGCGCAGCTGGCAGTCAGCAGGAGGGAGCAGCCCAGAGAGGTGTGTGGGGAGCCAGATGCAAACTTCTCCCACTTCCCCGTTTTGCCTGGGGCCAGCCCTGGGCCAAATGAGAGCATTGCTATAAAACAGTTCTCAGGAAGGCTGGCTTGAGAAGGCAGAGCGTACCTTTCCACACTTAAGTACGTCCTGCCAAATTAAAGACCTCTCTGGGATGCACTGAGCTTGTGATCCTGTTTCGAGGACGCACAAAGTATCAGACCACGGGCAGGAGTGAGAGCTGGGCAGGTATGGGTGTGCACACATTCTCAGTGTCGCATCTTCCTTGTGTCCAGTAGGACCTGTCACTTCCCCCAAACACGCCTTGGCTTCCGGCTGCTGGCAAAACGCAGCAGCAGCTGAGCCCTTCTAAGACAGGCTAATGAAAGGATGTGAATAAGAGTGGGAAGGAGACCATTCCAGGAGCACTACTTAGGTTATTGTTGGCAAGAAACAGACCATCTTCAGACAAGAGAGGTTCATTGTTAGGATGTGTGTAGACCAGAGCTGGCACTCGCTCATGCTTCAGACCAAGACAGCCTATAAACCCACTTCTCTCCTTCTCTCCTGGTATCTCATGGGCTGTGAGGTCCTGTGTTCATGGCTTCATAGGCCCCTGCTTCTGTTGGCTCTAATCAGATCCCAAGGTCAAGTGGACACATAATTGTTTCTGTATGCTACAGCCCAAGTTGTGGAGGGAGACCTTGTGATTGACTTAGCTAATTACTATTGGTTCCACTGGAGAATATCCTTTATGATAGCCTGGCGGGGAGGGGTTACTGTCCAGCCAATAGACAAGCCACCTTGTGGCTTGAGATGTCCACCTCTGAGCCAGTTGCTGGTCACATAAGACCGAGAACAGCTTATGGCTGCTTCTCACAGTTGTGGTGTGGACAGGTTGGTTTTAGACAAGAGACAGTGTAGAACTTGGGGGTCAAGCACCGCAAAAACATGGCTGAGGACAAGGATCCGTCTGATTTTGGTCTCTACGTAGGTCACCTTAGGAGTACGAGAAGGAATAGAAGAAAGAATAAAACAGAAGGACGTACACGGAAACAAAAAAGTATTTTCTGGAACCACAAAAGTCAGAGCTGAAACATGGCTTAAAGAGAAGCTGATCAAACATCCCTGTGTTACAAACAGGGATACTGAGCATCAGAGAAGGAAGCTGACATCGGGGTCATCAATCATCTCTTCCTTTATTTCTGGTTGTCTTCTCTCCTTCAAGCCACCCATCTAGGAGAAGTGATTTCTTGAAGCTGATGATTTAATGGGTCAGCCAACCTCTTTATATGTAAAGGACAAGTCTGTGCTATTACTGAGAAATGCTTAAGTAAAGACCTTGTCAAGGAAGGGCACTTGAAGTACATAGGATTAGGAGTTAAGTGTAAAAGGATCAAACCAAAGAAATGAAAGAAAAATTAAAATTTTGATTAAATTTCTGTATTAGAAATGGCTTTATAATCTTAAAACCAATGCAGATACCAAAAGGAAAGATTGATAGATTTGACTACATAAAAATACAATGCTTCTGTATGTGAAAATTAACATAAATTAAAGTGGAAAACTCAGAAAATTGGCACAAATGTCAAAGGATTAATATCTTTAGTATGGAGATTTCATAAAATTTTTAAGAAAAACATTACATTCTTAATGAATAATGGGGAGAGGAGATGAACATGCTTACAAAAGAGGAAATGGGCGGTTGGTCGATAAACATTTGAACAAAGTATCTGCTCTACTGTTGAAAGCAATGAAAATTAAACAGCAACCAGATGCCCCTCCCTTCTTCTTACCCAATTAGTAGCTCCTACAAACAGTACCTGGTGCTGGTATAAAGACAACGAAATAGCCGTCCACTTACACTGTGGAGAGGAATTGACAATCACATATGCGTTTTGGACATTAATTTGGGAATAGGTATCTGGGAATTTGTCCTACGGAAATAATCTAGAATTCAAAGATCTTCATTAAAGTATTATTTCTCAAAATGAATAATTAGGAAAGCCTGTTCCACCACAGAGGAACATTTAAGTAACACACGGTTCCTCGATATGCAAGAATACAGCTGGGAGAATATCTCCAACAACCTGTGGCGATGCTAACATCGTGGTGTTAAATCAAGCCCATGTGCGTGCAGTGTGAATATAGTCCCATACAAAACAAGGCACAGCAGAAAAGCACGCATGCCAGAATGTTTCCTTGGCTGAGTGGACATTCTGGAGCAGTCTATTTTTATTTTATTTTTATTCATTTTTTACTTTTCTCGGCAATCAAAATAAACATGTATTATTCTTATAACAAACGAAATAAATCAGAAAATACTGGGTGTGGGAATTCATTTGAACTCGAATGCAGCGAATAAAAGGAATTCAGAGAGTAAGGAAAGAAACACGCTGGGCAGTGTGTTGAGTCCCCCACGATGCGTCAGCCTTGCAGTCGAGGAGGGAATGATCCCACTCCCAACTCTGGGGGTGGGCCCTGATCGCTATATATCAATCAGTATAACCCCTCCTCCCTACCTTGCTATAATTTGGTTTCGGTAACCCAGGCTTAAGCCAAAGAGACTATGGCTGTTGTTCTGGGGTCCCAGGAGAGTGAAGTGAAGCAACTTGAACTAAGGTTTTTGGGATCCCCTCTTTCTGAGGAAGCACGTGGCCCCAACGGCTGCTGGTTGCCATCCTGCAAACTCGAGGAAAGCCACCTGCGAGCAAAGCCAACACCAAAAGGAGGGCAGGACCTGGAAGGCTGCAGAGGGACGGTGCTGCCACCCCCCTACCTAGAGCTTTTCTGTTAAGTGAACTTATGGTGCATTACATTGGTTTGATTGTTTTGGTTTATGTTTAACATTATTTAGAACTGTAAGACTTTCTGATTCAGGGAGACATCTGAGATTACTTCCCATGGACAGATTATACTGGAAATAGAAAGGAATACAGGAAAAGGTGGGGGCATGTGTCTGACTTCACTATTTGCAGAAAGGAGCCTGAGAAAGGAAGCTGGAAACCAAGCTAAGTCCTGGAAACACGTGATGTAGGGAAGAGTAGAAGGGCCCCCAGGGGAAGCACTTTAAAAAGAGGATCAGCACAACCCAAACACAGCTTTATCACTTCTCATCTTACTCCACCTTATTGTCCTGATGGTCCTGCCAAATAACCCAGACTGGAGGAGGAAAGACTGATGTCTCCTAAGAGATGTTTTTGTTCTGTCTGGACGCACTAACCAGATCCTAAATGGGGTCTGGAAGTTGGGGTGTGCGTGGCTGGTTATCTGGGTGAACCCCAGTGCAATGAAACACACAGTACCTTCCCTCATATGCCAGTGTCCATGCTCTGCTGGTGACTGATCCACCAAAGAGTTGCCCAGTTAGGGGGGAAGGCAGGGGAAGCTTTGCAAGGTCTGTGTCGTCCTTGACTTTGGATTTGAAACAGAAAATTCTCAGCTCTGGATTTGAGGAAGAAAATCCTCAGCTCATCTAAGCAATTCTCACTTTGAAATTAAATACAAGTTGCTGCCCAGATTTTGCTGAAGAGTTGAACACACACATGCACATGCACAAATGAAAAACAGTGATTTTCCTATTTGATATTAGGGTTTCCAGAAGGGATCTCTGTGTATCTGATAGATCTTCTCATTCTACTCAGTCACCCAAATGAACTCAACCATTCTTTTACCAAAGGTTTATCAGAGAGCTACTGTGAACCATACATGGTGCTAGGGCTGTGGAAAGTAAGAGCAAATAAAATAAATAAAATGTATTTATTCTACTCCTATTATGTGCCAAAATCATAGCAAGTACTTGCTTATCTCATTTGTTGTATTTCATCCACTGAAGTAAGCCTAAAGCCCAGCACTATTATTTATTTCAGTTTTACATATAAGAAAACTAAAAATTCAATAGGTAACTTTCCCTAAGACCATACAGTGTCCAAAGGATAGAATGAGCAAGCATTCAAACCAAGAGTTTAAACACACTTAACCCTAATGCCAAAGGGAAGACAGAAGACCCCTAAAAATGGGTTAAATTCCCATGGAATTATATGTATATGGTGCTGGGGAAGCTGGGAAGGTAGCTCTTAATTCTGTTGGGGAAGGCTGGAAGAAAAAAATTTTTGAGCTGGATCTTGCCAAATATGGAGAAAAATTGTAAGTACTGGAGAGGTAGTATATTCTAAGAGAAATCAGAGCTGAGCAAATGTGGAAGTGAATGGGCATGATGCACAGGTGCGTGGGAACTCTCCAGGTTCCATGTGATTGGAGAAACTGGTTCAGTGGGGCAGCAGCAGGAAAAAGGATGTTGAGAGAGGCTTTATTTGCCAAGCTAAGAAGTTTGAACTTGACTTTGCAGGTAAGAGGAGCCAACAGAGGTTTAACTCCAGCCTGGGGGTAACATCAGATTTGTGTTTTAGAAGATTCTTGTAGGTAGCCAGTGTGCTGGGAAGGGGATTAAATACGAGGAGACCAGGTATATAGCAGCTTGCTGGAGAGGCCTTTGAAAACTCGAAAAAGAAAACCTAAGCCAACCCAGGCTCCACTTCACAATCATTAGAAGCTAGTCCTGATTTGGAGTTCTGTTTTTCTAGAGTTACAGCTACAAATGGAAAGGAAGTATCCTATAATAAAGAGAGCTTTGGTGTCAGACATTCCTGCCTTCAAATCCTGACTCTGTCTCTTACCTAGTAGTAGTGTGTGACCCTCAAACCTCACTTTTCTCATGTATATCCTGGTAATAAGACCTAACTCATAAGATACTGAGAGGATAGGGTGCAGTAATTTATACAAAGTGCCTAGTGTAAAGAAATTCAACAAATTGTAGTTCTATCCTCTACCCCTTCATACTAGAAAATGACAGCTTGGGTACCCAGATTAGTTACAAGACCTGCCACATGCTGATAATTTCCAAGATGCTATTGTCACCTTCTGATATTTTTTTTCTACATTGATTTACTAAATTGATTAATTTTAGTACTTTGTCTACCACTCTAGTCAGGATAGACTAGGGTATGCCACAGTAACAAATTATCCCTGGAATCTCAATAGCTTAAAACCATAAGTTCACTTTAGATAATCAACACCAGTCCCTAGGGGACTTTACTCCATGTAGTCAACTTAAGGGCCCATGCTGACAAAGGCCCCACAGTCTTTTAACTGTACAATCTGGACTGCAAAGTCTCTGAGGATCCTGCAGAGATGGAGGAGAGAGAGGGAGGATGTGCACATATTTTTAACTGCCTTGAATCATGGGTGACACATGTCACTTCCACTCCTGGTCCTTTGTTCTGAACTAGCTGCATGGCCCAAGCCTAACTGCAAGAGAAGCTGGGAAATGGGAAAACGATGTGAATTTTCAGTGAACTCTAATTGCTGTTACACTAGTGATAGCCTTACAAAAACTATTTAAGAAAAAAAAAAAAAAAGCATTTCTTCCAGTTGAAATCCAACTTCTCCTGGATGCTTGAAGTCATTCTTCCTTTGTGTTAGTTCTCATGGCAATAGTTGGCTTCAGAGTAATTCATCACAGAAAGGTCTCCCACACTCTGAGTCTTCAAATAACAGAGCTGGAGGAATCTCAGAAAGAACTTCCAGGTCAACATTTACCTGGAAACCAGTGCTCTGAATTGGTAAGTGACCCACTAAAACATACATTTATTTTTTTCTTTGGACTCTTGCTGCTTTAACAAGACAGTGACAAGAAAGCTTCTATCAGTGCTTGGCATGGAGTGGGCTCAAGTGTAGATCATCTCTCTGCTCATGGAAGATATTTCCCCCTCCCCACATAAACTATGAAAGTAAATAGGCTTTGTGTGTGTGTTTCTAAATCACTGTCTCTCCAGTTTGGGGACCTAAAACACGCTGTACCAGAACCGTCTGTGGTATCCAAGTCCTACCCTAAATGTACTGAATCTGTGAACAAAAGCTCAGGGATCTTTAACAACGTTTAGTCTTTGACATTAAGCCCAAGACAACTTTATTCTTTTGTGTATTATAATCCATTCGTGAGCACAGCATCTGTAGGGCTGGGCAGGATGAAGGTGGGCTGGATGTATGTGATTGCACAGACTGGCCTTGAAGAGCCACCGTCTGTAGGATTCACTGAGAAGCAGCCCCTTGGGTCAAGGTGGCCTTGCAAGAGTAGAATCATGTAGGGTCCTCCCTTCCTTGAAGAATCACATTGGCCTGTGCCAGAGATGAGACAAGCCAGACATTATTTGGCATGCACCAGCAATGCCAGGGACAGGGAAGGAGGCCAGTGCTTTATGGCGGTGCTGTGTGGCAGGGAGAAGCTTTGCCAGCAAGTCTGACAGCTGAAGAGCAGACATGAGAGCACTTGCTCAAAAGTGGATATCTTGTAGACCCCTTTTAGACTGTGTGAGCCCTCAAGGTCCTTAGAAAATTGAAGGGTGGAGTGCTCAAGAGTATGATGCTGAGTATCTCTTTATCTGGTGGCAAGAACCCGTAGCCCATTTGAAACTGAGTTTGGAGAAATGAAGTAGATACGAAGGAACCTGGCCCAATAGATATGAAGGAACCTGGCCCAGGGAGTTGTGGAGTAACTCATACTGATTATAACCAGATGGGAAAGTTGAGATGCAGACAGGCTTACCTGAGCAAAAACAATGAAGAGTGGCAGAGTAAGCTTCGTATCCAAATCTCTTTTCTCCTGGTTCAGTGCTTTTGCTATAGAACCAAACTGCTCACAACAAAATTTTAAAGGTCCAGAAAGTCTCAAGTTTCAATTCTATCCTCTTCTTTTCTTCTCTAGTACCCACTTCTGTTTCTTTTCCTACCTTTCTTATCTTTCTTTACTTGCACTTGATTCAAACAGGCTACTCTGGACCTGAGCAGGGATAGCTATGGGCAAGACAAGGGTAAAGAATATACCTTGGGGATTTAGGGACATCTGTAGGACAAAATTGGAATGATGACATCCAAGATGCCAAATTAGGATAGATGAACTCATTTGATATATCCGATGCCATTGCTCAAATCTGGCCCCATAGGCTTCCTTAAATCACTAAGGTCAAGTCTTAGTTTAATAGCAGCTTTGTTTACACAGTTTATATTCCTTCTTATCAGACACGGAAAAATCATGTACATGAAGTTATATACATGAGAACAATGTGTGAAAAGCATTTAACCTCTCTGAGCCTAATTCCACTGTCTGTAAAATGAACGTACTATCCCATGGGATGAAGTAAGACAGTGTAATATTGTGCCTCTGAGGGCCTGACATATGGTAGATACTTAAACAATCCTAGATTTCCTTCTTTTTCTCTCCCATTCATGAGGAATGCTGACACACAGAATCCAGGAAACAGAAACCCCAGGATTCTTGTTGCACTCTTGCCAGCCCACCTGGGTACTTGGCAAATGTCTTAACACTTGACATGGCTAATTCTCAAAGTCAGATACTATGATAAAACAGTGTGGGAGGAAAAAACTGTTGACCTATTTCCTGGAGAATAGAGAAAATTCTGCCAAAACAAAGATGTTTCCAGAGAGTGGGTTGGTTTTGATAAATAATTAACTTGGTTTGGTTTCATTGTGTCTGGAGGAGTAATTACAAGAGCATGTTCACGCCCCTGGAGTTTTGTTGTCACATTTTCCACAACAAAATCTCCTTTGAAAAAAACGTCTTCAGAAACTTGGCTATAAAATGGTGCTCTTGTCTGAAGAATGCCATGAAACCTTTCACAGTTCATGGGCAATGTTTTTAATTGGATCAGAAGATGCTCTATTGTTTCCAACTGGCCTCAAATCAACCAAGGAAAATGAAATTGTATTCCCTTGGGAGACATTTCATGGCCACCAAAGTAGATATCCCTTCTGTTGACCTAGTGAGTATATTTCTCCATTCAGTTATTGAGTATCCTGTCACCTTGACATATATCTTTCTCTGTGCCAGGTGCTGGGGCTGGTTGGGAGATGGATATAGCAGCAGCTTCCATTTGATGTTGAACTCACAATCTAGCTGAAGAGATGGTGTTCCTGGTGTAAAAGATCAAGATACTGATTCAGATTTAAGCTCCTTCACTAATAAAATCTAAGGGTTTCAACTCTACTTTCTGTGAAATGAGATAATTGGATTATATGGCAAATAGATTTAAATTCTTGGGCCAACTCTGGTGGTAGTGACTGCTGTATTGAGTAGCATTCTGAGGTCATGTCCATGCTTGGTGGGAAAGAAGATTACAAAGGAACAGAAGAATGCTTAAACTATTCTTTATGAGATAATGAGAGGTACGGAAGGAACGAAGAAGGAAAGAGAGAAGTGTGATGGAGGAACTGAAAAGATGATATGGCAGAAACCATGCAGCGTCTTCCTTCCGGGTCCACTTACCTCTACATTTCCCAGCTTCCTCTACAGTTGTGTGGGGCCACGTGACTAAGTCCTGGCCAATGAGATGTGAGCAGAAATCATGTGTACCATTTCTCTGTGTGGCCCTACAAACATCCTGTGTGGTTCTGTATACTCAATTCTCCACACTCATTTCCTTGTCTCTTAGTTGGATACAGAAGATCCAGAGGAGAATTCTGAGATGGAACCACTAAGAAAAGGGGATGCTTGGGTCACTGCATAAGACTTACCTCCACATTCCCAGCTTGACTA
The DNA here is from genome assembly GCA_028646535.1 of Procyon lotor. Lineage (NCBI taxonomy): Eukaryota > Metazoa > Chordata > Mammalia > Carnivora > Procyonidae > Procyon > Procyon lotor. Next base: position 33,954,713 of record CM053613.1, read on the forward strand.
TGATGTGGGTAAGAAACAGTTTTTTTTTTTTTAAGCCACTGAGGTACTGAGGTTGTTTGTTGGAGCACTTAGCTTAGCCTACCCTAATACAGACTGTAGGGAACCACAAAAGGAGTGGTCAGGGGGTACCCCTAAGAGAAAATGGTAAAGGTGATCTTTGGAATAGGCATGCCTAATATCTAGTTTGAAGTCATTAACCCAGTCATGGTGGAAACTCTCCTTCATCTCAGCCCCACCCCTAAATCACAAGTGCTTGGGTAGATTCCGTTTTTAGTGAAATTTCATAAAGAAGATGAATGTCATGTCTGAGCTGATAGAGAAAAGAGAACACATCCACAAAAGTAGAAACCCTGAGGCAAATATAACCAAAGTACATAAGTCCCTTGAGGATTTGCGAGAGACTCACACAAGATATGAAATGGGATTTTGACTCATTTTTGTCTGGACTGTAAGGAGGCAGGGAGGGGACTCTAGCTGACCTCAGGGTTACCAGGACGTCAGCTTCGAAACAAACCAGCCATCCAGCCAGCCCAGCACCCAAGCACAGGTCTCCCTCCAACCCTGCCTGACTTCCAGCCTTTCATTTTGCCACCTTCTCTTCTGCCTTTCTCTGCTTTTTTATGACCACTCACGCCACAAGAATGCCATGCTCTAAGGAATCTTAGCTGTCAGGAAATCCAAAGACCCTGCATCCTTCAGTGACAGGGTTAGAGTCTGGCTCCAAATTTTGGATAAGTGAAATAAGATGAGATCTTTGTGGAGTGAAACAGTCTATTTCTCATCCTTGGGGATGGAGCTGCTTATAAAACAGAATTGGGTTCTATAAAATTCTTGAGACAGATATTTGCCCGTTTTCTTAAACTATATTTAGATAAGGTTGGATTGGCTGTGATTAACTCCCAATGAACCCATGCCAGTGGACAGTGGAATGATTTTCGTTGGATCAAGTTTCTCCACAACTCTCAAATAATACATATTTTTAGATGTGAATTTCAGATTCAGTCTTCTCTTTCTGCTACTATTTCAGGAGTCTTGCCAGGTGGATGCATTAACTTTCCAGGCCAGTGGCTGAAATCTGAAACATTGTTTTCATTTGGGATTGTTTATCAGACTGCTGAAGTCTCAAGGTGTATCCCCTGGGTTGTTCGCAGTTTGTGTGTTCTCAGATCCAGAATGATTTAGTTACACATTAGAACCCAACACCTTCCTGCTCTTCCAGAAGAGCGGATGTCAGTCCAGAAGTCAAGGACGATGATAATTCTCAGAAATCCAGGTTTAGTATTCACTATTTCACAGACTTCTGGCACTGTGAGAGCACCCGATGCGAACTAGTTACTTCTAGCTATTGGGAAAATAATGCCCAGAGACGGGAAGTGATATGAAGAAGCTTGTATAGCAAGTCTTGAGTTACAAAGAGAAAGTGAAAAAGTGATGGTATGTTTTTTAAGTACAATCTAATTTCATTTAAGTGTGATGTAAAAACAATACAGGTTGAACTGAAGAAGAAGAAAAGAAAGGTTTTGGAATTAGAGTGTAAAAGACATCAGTGAAAGATGTGCCTGAAACCTCCTTCTTCCCAAATGAATAAGAAGGAAAACAAATTGTAGCAAATCTAGCAAAAATTAAGGTATTAACCCAAACCAGAGAAGTACTCCAGTATTGTATTCTGAGTGTTACGAAAAAGCAGTTTTCAGATGTAGAACAATCTGGGCAGAATTGAAAGACAATGCCTGGCAGGAAGGAGGAATGGCTATTTCAGATTTGGAGAGGTTAAGATTGAAATGCAGGTTATTCCAAAGGAAACCCTAGGGACTACCCCCTGGGAAGAAGCTTTTTCCCATTGTTGATTTTTTTTTTTTTTTAAAAAAAAAAACAAAACACTACAAAGCCTGGGCTGGAATTGCTGCCAGCTTCTCCTCTGACCCCTGGCAGGGCAAATGGTATGAGAGGCATGGAGGAATCATTTCTTAGGATTCCTTGTTTGGGCTGTTCCAGCGACAGCAAACACATGCTCATTAGAGTGTAGAAATCAATGCAGGGCAAACCCAAATCAGAAGCATGTGAGAAACAAGGACAACACTTTCTTAGAGCCAGTCACCCCGAGAGAAGAACCAGCCCAAGTCCCAAGCTCACCTCCCCCCATTCCTCCACAAGACAGAGGAGTTGAGTCACCAATGTGGTGGTGCTATCCTCAGTTACTTCCAAAAATTACAGAAAAAAGAGGCAGAGACAAAATTCTCTAATTGTGGTTACACAAAGTCCCAGCTCCTTGTCCACACCCTTTGGGCACTTGTGTGGCTACAGGGAAACAAAAAACAAAAAACATCCAGTGTTCCAGCTCATATTCCAAAGCAAAGATTCCTACAGTGCTCAGGGCAACAGGAAGTCCACACTAACTTGGGAAAGGAGCAGCTTCAGATACAATGACCCCGTTCAAAGATGAGTGAAAAGAAACCCCTGCAATAGGAAACCACAATAAGAATTAGCAAAAATAAATCCGTGAATAAAGGGAACAGAACATGAAAAATATAAATGGAGTACATTTTGAAAGAAGATGTATTCAAGGAAACAGAAGAACATTTTAATTGCAACCACTTCACACTCTCAAGTAATAAAACATAGACTTGATGGAATGAGATCTATATTGATAATTATGCAGCTCATCAAAACAGAAAGGAAGCTGATACAGATAAAGAAAAGAATTGAAGTGAAAAATAATATCCCATAAACTTTAAGATAAAGCATTCACTTCCAAGGACGAAACTAATATCTACAAATATTAAGTCGATGGTGTGGAGACATCACTGAGAAAATACTAGGGTGAGGTACAAGTTAGAAAAGATGAACATATTCACCAATACAGTAACGTGATGCAGACTACAGAACTCGTAGAGCAAAAGATGGTATTTGAAGGAAAGAAGCACTGTAGATGGAATAGAAATGTGATTCTAAGACCTAAGAGAAGAAAATTCGAGATTTGAAGGAGTAACTGACTTTCTATTTTTTTTTTCTTTCTGATTTTCACCCTGTTGGAGGCAATTTAACAGAGAACAGAAGTCCCTCAAATAGAGTCTAGTGAAGCTATTAGGTTTCAAAGAAAACTAGAAATATTTTTTTTAAACACTAAGATAAGTTACCAAAAGGGAAAAATAAATTAGGTTGAGTTCAGGATGCCAGAACATAATTGTGCAAGAAACAAAAATCCTATAACTAGTTAAGTTGCCACCACTATATAAAACCAACAGAAAAGTATTCTCAAATATACTAAGTTAAGGAAAATATTTTAGCCATGTACTCTTCCTGAAAACTCAAAGATATAACCTAGACAGCTAGGAGATTTTTTAAGAATAGTAAAAGCCCAAGAATGGGGAAATCTGAGTATAAAAAGGTTGAATTGAGCATTAAGTATGATAAACATATAATTATACCTGAAGAATTGTGGTAATTATAGTTGGGAATGGTTTGTAAATGTTATAATTTTTAAAGAAAAATAATGTTAAAATTAAAAACAAAATGATAATAACAGCATAATAAAAATAACATTATAATAGATTGGGTAGAATATCCCAGAGTAATTACATTTTGTTTCTTATTTTATTATGAGTGTGTGAGGAGGTAGAATTGATGACTGTTGATGTATTTGGTTATGAAAAATATAGTTTGATCTTATTTGTAGATATGGACATAAAACCCCCAAACAAATTAAATGTTACAATTCAATTACATTAATTGATTAAAGATTTATTGAGGTATCATGTTCATGTTCTAGGACTAGAACAGTGAATATTCAGATAAAATTCCTATCTCCCATGGATCTTACATTCTATATCGTGGTGATGAATGAATGATTTGTCTCTCATATACCTTTATGTAATTTTAGATTTTCCACAATGAAGGTGCACTTGCTATCTTTCTTTTAACAAGAAAGACACAAAAACTCCCATCAGATTTAAAACAGAGTTGGTGGGCATTTAAAAAAGAAAAAAACTTCAGATGCCTCATTGCAAAGCAATGATTCTGTTAAAATCATTTTGTGAACAAAACATTTCAGTTACCAAAAAAAAAAAAAAAAACCATTTCATTTACTTAGAACTATCTTAATAGGAAAAATGTGTAATTGTTCCTAACAGAGTTCCTGTTATGCAAAGATTTTAAAGTAGAAACAATTGCTTCAAGTTACGAGTTGTACAAAGAATTGTGCTTAGCTCTGGAAAGACTATTATATGATTTAGAGTCATCTTTTCTCCCCACCCCTCTGAATATTTCCACTGGTATCGGGGAGGAGAGGCCACTTTCTGGTGGTCCAAATGTAATCACAACGTGGACTACTAGATTTAGTGATGTAAGGAGTCAATATTACTGAGGTGAAACAAAACATATTACATTAACTTCATTTTATATTTAAGGACAGTCATGCTCAGAAGTGACGGGACTTAAGCAGAGTCAGACAGCAAGTCGGTGACAGCCCTGAGGCTTATTCTGAAGCCACGATTTGCAAGAGGCTCTCTGATGTGTTTCTTCTACAGTGTCTGTGGAGTTGCCTAAGGGGCCACTTGGGTAGGGAGGGCTCCGAGCAGATGGGATTCAACCAGAGAAACTCGGCCTTAACCTATTTTATGTATCAGGCTTCTAGCCAAGTCTGAAAATCAATCTGCTAGGTCACACTATTCCTTCTCAACAGTTTGCCCTTTGAATATAAACCAACCCACCAGTGATCTGGCCCAAGGCACTTTCAGACTGAGACTTATTGTTATCATATGTCCACAGCCTCATTTCCTCAGTATCCAGCCTAAAGTCTTGAGCTGGTTGGCCAAGGCTTTCTGATTGAATATCCCTTTTTTCTCAATCTTTCAGATTATTGGAATGGGTAGGGGAGTGGGAGATTCTGCCCCTGGATATGCCATAGCTCATAGATCTTTAAGGAACATGTCTTGTGTGTATAGATGTGTTTCATACATAGGTGAATGCTTCTATCCAAGGTAGCTGAGAGTAGAATGAGTGTGGGCAACTGACCCTATCCAGGGTTACTGTTCCAGCTGACATTTCAGTTGAAGTCACTGACTCCAGTTGAAGTCATAAATAATCATATACTTCCTACCTGCCCCCACCCCATGAAATCAGCATTTTTGTAAGGATTGTGACAGTGCCTACTGTGTGCCATGCAGGGTGTCATCAGAGCGTAAACTGGAATGCCTGTCTCATAATTCTCCATTCATTTGTAGAACAGAAAATATCAGACCCGACACTTTTTGGAAGAAGCTTAAAAAGAAGCAAAGTAGGGAATGCACACACTCTTTGGTTGGAAGTGCTAGAAAATCAGAGAGTCTTAGAGATAGCAGAGTCCTTAATGCGTGGCAGCTCTTTAAGTTGCTTTTTAAGGTCATCGTTCAAAGGTAGAGCATGTCATTTCTGTTTCCATTTAAGGCAGGGGTCCACAAACTGTGGCCTGTGGGCCAAATCCAGCCCTTGGCCTGTTTTTGTAAATCAAAATTTATTGGAAGGAAGCCACAGCCATTCATTTGCATATTATTTATGTCTGCTTTTGTGCTACAGTGATGGAGTTTAATAATTGTGACAGAAATGTATGGTCTGCAAAGCCTAAAATATTTACTATCCGTAATATTTACTATCTGTAAGACTTTATAGAAAAAGCTTACTGACCCCTAGTTTATTGTATTTTTCAGCTCACTTCAGCACTTTTTAATTGAAATGTCCCACTTTACCAAGGCCCGGGAATGAATATTAATTCTGTCGCTGGTTTTTTAAACTTTTGGCAAGTTGGTTATTTGTACACGTAAATATTCTGGCACAGTTTCTAGCACACGTGAGCCCCTATGTATATATATATACCATAGTGATGGAATGATTTCTTGGGTTTCACACCCTTTTTATAAGGTTTGCCTGTGGCTGTGGGGGAGGGCTGGTGTCAGGCTCTCTCTCTGCGAATTCCAATTCAGGGGAGAAAACAGGAGAGCTGTGTGGTCCAGGGGTCTGCTTCCTTCGTTGTTACCACTCGTGGACTCATTAAGGACTGGCTAAGGCTGGAGAGCAGGTGCCCAGACAAGAATGAATCTTTGACTTTATTGTGTAGAAGCTCTGAGGTCTGAAAATACTAGGTTAAGGCAGAAGTCTTAGGTGTATTTCCAGGGTTGCAAAAAGTCCAGCATGAGGCCCCCTTTCAATAGTGAAAACCAAAGAACTGTTCTTGTTTTCATTTTTGCCCTGTGTTGCAGGATAGACTTGGTGAGGTAAGATGCCTCTTCATGGTACTCATTTCAATCCTAACGATTGCATGTTTACAGTTTTCTTTCTCTTGGTCATGATTTTTCATGTATACTTACGTTCCCTATTTTTTTCATTTCACTTTATTTTTATTTCAGTGTTTGCATTTGTGCTGTAGAGTCACTTCAGACACTTAATGGTAAGAAATGGGGCATGGGTGCATACAAACAAATATTCAGATAGATAAATGAGCCTAGTGGAAAGTGTACACTTGCCCAAAATAAGGCCAGGCAGCCTACGAATATGTTCAGTTTCTGCACTTTAGGATGGAATTTCTTTGTGTCTGGTAATTCTGGATATCTCATGTGAATCGGAAGTTCTGATTATCTCTTGCTGCCATTGTAGGACTTCCTGAGGTCTTTAGGGGAAATCATGAAAAGCAGTTTTAGCACTTAAAAGCTTGAGCACCACTATATTAAAACACATCTTTCAGCCCCTGACCATGACCACATTGTGGATGTATTTTCCTTGGCATGTTCCATGAACAGCTACTTTGCAAATGCATGCAGCGAGTGACGGAATTCCTTGGAGTGGTGGGCCAAGGCTCACGGAGAAAATTAGAGAGCTGAAAAGTGCTATTTAAGATTTGAGGAAGAAGAGTGTGGATCTAAAACTCATACACAGAATGGGCTCTGGGAAACGGGTGTGATGTTCACAAAGATTGTACCCAAGTGCTCCTCGGCCCTTAGCCCTTCATCTTCTGGTTTGTTGCTGTCACGCCTCAACCTAAATTGATTCCTTGTACCTTTGGCATGTCCCTCCTTCTGCCCACTCATGAAAATCCATCTGTCCCTTAGAATTTTGCTCTTTGTTTGGGCTAATCTGATGAGCACATCTGTGCAAGTCATAAAGAAATGGATCCAGTTCATATTAAGCCAAGTCCTCTTACAGGGTTCCACTTAGATGTAACTCTTTGGGACATATAGTCATTCTGACAACCAAAATGAACTTGGGGTGGAGTGAAAGTAAGAGTGCAAAACCAGCCATCACAAGACCTGGGTGTTGTTCCAGCTCAGTCATTGATTATTTGAGTCAGTCATCGAAACTCTTCAAGTATCAAGTTGCAAATCTGTAATATGGGTTTAGGAATCCTAAATGGATGGAGTTGCTATAAGCAGCAGATAGCTTGCTTATGCATGCCAAAATATCTTATAAACCCAGAAAACCTGAATAAATATAATATAGCATTATTATTATAAATAATTATATCTTTAATTTCCTACATTGTAATAGTCAGTACAAGGCCAAAAAAAAGTGAAAGGCAATTAAAAATGATGTTTCAAGGGGCGCCTGGTGGCTCAGTCAGTAAGTGTTCGGCTCTTGATTTCAACTCAGGTCATGATCTCAGGGTTGTGAGATCAGGCCCCACATCAGGCTCAGCATTGGGCTGAGCCTGCTTAAGATTCTCTCTCTGCCCCTTCTCCCATCCTCTCTCACCCTCTCTAAAAAGGAAAAAATGATATTTCAAGTGCAAATCTGAAGAGTGTCCTATATTTTGGGAGACTGAGCAAGACTACCGTAGGCAGCACAAGGTGACTTTTTGCAAGGCTTTTAACTAAACATGGGATCAATTGTTGTATAGTTGCAATGGTTCCCAGCTATTTGAAAGATTTTCCCCAAGTAGGAAGTGGAGCTAATATTGAAGTGCACTATCTATATGACCTTTTTCAAGCCATCATCTTAAAATTATTTCATTCTCCCAACAATCCTGAAAAGAAGAAATGAAAAGTCATGACATGAGGAAATTAAGACTTGGATATTCTAATTAACATTTTCTCTCAAGAGCTCTTTCCAGCAAGTTCAGAATCACTAGGCCAGTCCCTCCACATGGTGAGTCTTTTGGCCCACCTCAGGCTTGTCGGTTGATGAATATCACATTGACAAATGATGCAAAGCTCAGAGTAATCACTGAGGGCCAAATGGTAGGACCAGGAGTCACAATAATATTAGAGGGCCAAATATTAGGTCCAAAGTACAAGAGGTTATGTGACAAGATGAATGCCATAGCTTTTATTTAGCTTTGAAAAGTCAATTATTCACTCATAAGATTGAAAAAACTTGTTTTAAGTATGTGTGTGTTGGGGGAAAGCCTAAAAATTTACATGGACAAGGTCAAAAGAAACTGAAGGTGTGTTATGTTTGCTAAAAAAGTTACAAGGCTGTATTTATAGAAATAGATTGCTCAAATTAAAGGAGGTGAAACTGCTGTTTTCTGTATTGAACAAACTCATACTAGTTGTACTTTATTCAGATCTAAACTATTGTGTACTGCTGGTAGGCTAGAGATCATCAGCCTGGAATCAGAAATTATATGAAGTGAGGAGCAGTTAGGGTGGTTTTATTTAGAAAGAACAGAAGCAAGAGTGCACTTGTTATTTTAGGGTGTATGACTGATTCTCACAAAGAAGAGGAATGACACTCATTGATCAAATGGTAGAACAAAAGCCCATGAGAGAAAATGTTACAGATGTAGAATTTAGCTCATTTGGAAATAATTTCCTTTCTTTTTTTTGTTTTAAGATTTTATTTATTTATTTGACACAGAGAGAGATCACAAGTAGGCAGAAAGGCAGGCAGAGGGAGAAGGGGAAGCAGGCTCCCTGCTGAGCAGAAAGCCTGACATGTGGGACTCTGAGATCATGACCTGAGCTGAAGGCAGAGGCTTTAACCCACTGAGCCACCCAGCCACCCCTGGAAATAATTTTATTTTCCAATTTTTACAATACCGAAGTTTACTTTTACTGAAATTAAGTACTATTTGCTCATTACAGAATTTTTATGACCTACAAAAACAAAACCATAAAAAAGAATTTAAAAAGCCACGACCTAGCATTTAGAGACAATTGCTGTTAACACCAGGATTGACTTGGTAAGAAGAAGCATATAAAGCTGAGGACTTTTTCTTGGGAGTTATGGTAGTTTGAATAGATAGAATAGGAAACATCTGGCTGCCTGTTCTAAGTGTTGAAATCCCATTCTTTATGATTCTGTATAAGACAAGTTCAGGCTAATGCATACCTCCCAGAAAGCTTATTTGCATCATTTCCACAAGGACTTTCCATTGGTTGACCCAGGGTCAAGACAAGTGTTGAACATTCCAGACCCTAGGTTGTGACCAGTATTGGGAAAAGAGGGGAGGAGAGGGCAATTTTGTGTCTTTCAAATCACACATAGTGATAGCTAGCATCTGTCAACCTCATTATATTATACAACGCAGCACAAGTTTAGAATCCTATAGCATCTCGACTTAAACAAAATTGCTCCCCTCCTTACCATCAAAAGCCTGGGAATTCCATGATGTCCTAGCCTGACTGGAGTGACAGCCATGTGTGGGTCCTGAAGTCAGAGCAGGCGAATATCGTGACCACCCAGGAGGGCGTGGGAGGCAACGGGGGAAGCTATAACTGATGGACAACTTTATGGCCTGGACAGTGAATACCAGAGTTAGCATTTGAGTGAGAGCAAGGGTGGGAAGTTAGCAGGGGCTGAAGCAGTAGCAAAAAGCAATTACTCGAGGAAGATACTGGGGCAGGCCAGTGAGATTGCACAGAATGTCTTTTGCTAACATGAAACTGGTTTCCCCCTCTCCCTCCCAATAATAGAGCTTTCTATCAGGATTCCAAGTTCTAGTACTAATCTGTAAATAGCAGATATAAAATGGGGAAATGTGATTTAGAGCAAGGATTGAAGAAAGGAGTCCTTGTAAGTGGAATTGGTTTCATATGGCATTCTAATGACACAGGAAAGTATGTGTGCGCCCCGTTGGCTTGTGTACCAAACAAGAGTCTGGCCTTTGATTAACTGAAGCTAACCCGGGTGCTGGAGCAGTCCCCCCCCCCACCACCACCACCTAAGGCACACCAGCATCAACATCAAAACAGCGACACAATCTCGCTCTTCCCAATGCACACTTTCAAACAGGAGTTCAGCTGACCAAACTCGAAAAGAAAAATAAAAGGAAATAAATTAGGAGCAAGGAAAGATTTAGTCTGCATTTGAATTTTTTCTTCCAAGGCTTATGTAGAAATACCGACTCTGAAACTTCACTGAGAGTTTCCTTGGCCTATTCATGGCTTTGTTGGTGTTATTGTTGCTGCTTACTTATAAGCATCTTAGAGTCAGAAGTCCTAATACGTGCTTCTCGTTTTACCTTTCATTTCCCCGGTCACTGGCAGGACCAAGATCAATCACTGGATGCCTACTTAGAAGGGAAAATGGTATCTACCCTGGGTCTCTCACATCGTGATCCGCAGCTCCTTCGGAAGGCTAGGAGTGCACGCAGTGATGGTGCGTGCGTGCATGCCTGTGATGGTGTCGGAGACACAGACGGGCAGAGAATCAGAAAAGCTTAGAGTCACTGATTCAGAGGAGCTTGTTGTTTTAGACTTGTGAAGTCCCGGCACTTCAGATTGGGAAGGGGCATTGAAGGTCATGCAGTATCCTCCTCCCATGAAAAGGATTATGGTAGAAAAGAGAGGGACGACGAGTCTAACCAAATAGCAGTAGCTCTACCAAGAGAGATTTAATCCATTTCACTTAAATTTAATTTATGACTACTTTGGATTGGTAACATTGTTGGTAATGAAAGCCTAAAATATGACTTAGTCTTTGATTCCAAATAATATCAGATTTCTTCCTCTCGCAGAGTGGCGGGTTTACATTGTGTTGTTGTTGAGCTTTGTTTTAAGGGCTAAATCAAAACATAGCCAATTTTTTAAAAAAATACATATCAGCTGAGGCTTCAGAACACTTCCAATAGACTGTAATAATGAAGAGAAGCATTTAGTAAGGTAGACTACTTAGGAAGGCACTGGAAGCCACATGCCATTATAAAGAAGCACGTCTGGTTTGGCCGAAATCCTGCCTTTGTCTCCAGAGCTATTTTGCTGTAAATTTAGAACAGAAATACCCTTTCTGGAATAAAAATGTAGCTTTGTTGGCTACAAGTGCATGTTTGCTGCCTCACAATTTTAGAATTAGACGATGGACTTATTTAGTAGACATTGGAGGGCAAAAAGCAAAAGCCCGTAATTTAAAACATTCCACTCCACCACAGTCCAAGAAAAACATGGACCGGTGAACAAAACCAGCAGTATTGTAATAAGAAAACAACTAGGTGCATTTTTTCCAAAACCTAAAAACCAGGAATCTAAATGTATGAGTTACTGGCTAAAAATTCCATTTTCATGTCTCAGTTTTGAGCTGGAAAAACAGCCTAGACACCGTTTTAAAAAATGCACAAGTTCTCCCGCAGCCCGAGGTGTGGACAGCAGCCTCGCATCTATCTTTATACACTCAAGGCACTTTCTGTTGCCTGGAGGAGTCCTGTGCTAAAAGGATCTCACTTTGCAAAGATTCATAGGCTTGCAGTCAGGCCTGCAGTGACTTCTGAGGCGTCCTCCCCACGAATTACTTGGCAATGCCGTTAAGGTATTTTATTTTACCCCTAAACACTTTGAATATCTGTTTGCGGTCCATGGAGTTTTCCAGGGCAAATGATGTGGTAACTCGTAGTAATGCAGGTGGGCTCACCCAGGCTGGAAGGCAAGAGAGATTGGTGTTCCTTCAGGAAGAGAGCTAAGGCTGACCCATGGGCTTCTGTTTGGAGACAATTATAAGCGTGAGTCAACCAACCCGTGGCACCAATGGTGTTAGTATTTAAGCACGTGCATGTGCGTGTGCGTGCGTGCATGCATGCATATGTGTGAGAGACAGAGCAGGCACAAATTTCTGAAATTGGCTCAAAGTGACTCCAAAACTACCAACAACGCGTATAGAAGTTGGCTGAGGAAAATTAATTTACCCAAGAGCTGAGACTTGCTCATACAGCTGGTCTGGGAGTTGTAGACGAGGCTGCAGGCTGTGAAGACAGAGCTCTGGTTCTCTTAAAACACAAGACATAGTAACGTAAAATGATGAGAAAGGTAAAGGTTTTGTGAGGCAGGAGGAAGAAGAAAAGAACTTTAGGAGAAGAGGAACTTTTCAGAAGGAGAACCTGTCCTCATCAGCGGTCGGTCACCCACCTGTGGTTGCCTCGGTGCCTCACACAGGTGACGGGTATGACGCCTGAGTGAGCGTGTCTGTCACGTGAGCATCTGTGATGTCAGAATAAGTACACGTGGTCTCTGGAGGGACAGTCATAGGGAGTTTGGGTCTATCCATCTAAAAATTAGGATATCATAACAATCATAATTTATAGCACATCCACCAAGGGAAATCTCCTGCGTAAGAGTTTTGACAGAAGGAATGTGTGGGGACGATGAAAGTGAAGGGATCCACTGATGAACTCTATTTAAACGTAGGTTGTCTCTTCTAATTCTTACCTCACTGCTCAGGGAACGAGTCAGGGTTATTTTTCTTCCCTTTGAATCTTTTTCTTTCATGCTTTTGTTGAAGGCGAAAGCGAACGGTGCTAGTCACTTGGCCTTTCCACACGAGGGGGTTTATTACCTTTAACCAGTTGTTATGGCAAGAATGCCCTATGTGTCAGTGTGGCATATGTGTCAGTGTGGCTAAGCCCAATTGGCTTTTCTGGCCCCCAGAGAATTCCTTTTCCGTCTGCGCTGCCTACATGTCTGGAGACTGGCCCTCTGGAGCGCAGCCAGAAGAGCGGCACAGGCTGAGGCCCCACCGTGGAGCAGGCGCGTGCTTCCTGCCTCTGGCGACCCCAGCACCTTCTTCATCACTCCCTGATGGCCTCATCAGAATTGAGTGTTGCCTGCAGAGTGACTCCTCTTCCTCTGCTACGCACTGGCGGTTTCTGGTGGAGGCCACCATGCTCCTTTGACTCTCTGCATGGCAGAAAAGGGGAGGAAGACCACTAGGGGCTGGAATTGAGGCACTAGATACTGTCTTGGGCTCCGACCTGATGGTATCATAAGCATCAGGGAGATAGGGTGAGGGGCTGGAGGGGTTGATACAACATGTTTCCTCAAGACCTCACCGTTACCTCTTTTGTCTAAAGACCAACCACAGCCATTTCTCTGGTTGAGAGCCAGCCTATCGGGGTATAATGTGGGGGACATGCCAGCCCGGGAAATTAAGAAAGTTGTGTGTCATATTTGAGGGTGTATTTGTGTGGTTGCTAAGGGCTTAAAACAGCCCTACATGATACACAGTACTTTAATCCTTCTCTCCAGGGCTGCGAAAAAGCTTGACCATTTCCACACAGCTTCACTAAAGTTGGAGACAAGAAAAAGGAAACCTATTCTACAAAGATTCTTTATCTGAATGTCTTAATATACTGACATTTTTACATTTCACTTGTATACCTTCACTATAAAGCACAAAACTGTAGGACTATCTCCACAGAAGCATTTTATATACTAATCCCATTTGCTCTGTTTCCCTATGAAGAAAAGCTGTTAATTATTACCATATAAAAGATTAGGGAATTGAGACTCAAAGCAATGAAATGACTTGTTCCAATTTACATAGCTATTAAGTACCTAAACTTAGGTCTGATGTTGAAAGGCATGCATGTTCTACTCTATTGTGCAAAAAATGTTGGAAAGGTAGCAAGTGTACTGTTCATTGTGATTATTAAACCTTGGTTGTTATTGTATTAGTGTACTACATTTTAGACTGTAAGCATCGTGAGGGCAAAGGTCAAGGTTCACTATATCTTCAATGCCCAGCAGAGCACCTAATACAAAGTAAGCAGAGGAATACTTATTGAATTGATGAGTGAACAAATATTTTGTCCAGCACACTGAACAATAAATTGTATATTTTTGTGGTACTTTAATAATTTTGGCCATGCGTATTTCAAAATTTCTAGTACTTTAACTTTTCAAAGACCTTTCTTTTTCTTTATAAAGTTTGCCTTAGCATAAAGTGAAAGTTAAGGACCAAGACACTGGGAATACACACTGGTTTCCTAACCCTGAAATGAGACGATTCATTGTGAAGGAGACGAGCCTCACAAAATTGCTTCTGCAGCCTCTTTTCTGGGCCATATGTTCCAGGTTCTCTGGAACATTCCTGGTTGCTATATCCATTCCATTGTCCCCATAAGGATATTCTTACTTGTCAACCATGTGTCCTGATTTTTCGTTTAGGAAATATGGTCACCATATGCATGTTATAAAACTTGAGTCCCTGGACTAACGTCACCCTCTGTGCAGGTATTGCCAAAGCTCATATCCTGCTAAATTTCCACGTGTGTTTCAAGGAAGCGCTGATACTAGCTCTTGCATTGATCATGAACAGATAAACGAAGTCTATTTAGATTAATAACTTAGTTTTCCATAGAGGATTTTAATGATTCATTAGAAAAATGCACTTTTTAAAGCACGTTTGAATGACTTCTCTAATGTAATCAACATATGCTTTTTATTCAATTTGAACATTTTCTGGTTTTCCTAAAAATAAAAGGTTGCAATGATTCTAATAGGGATCCATGAAATAAGATACACTTTGACATGATGTCAGATTTGTTATTTTATGCATTTCTTAAATAACATGGGCCAAATTAAATGGATATATTTTGATAAACTTGATTATCTGATTCCATGAATATCCCAGGTGAGTTTTTGAGATGGAGGAGAGCAATCTGTGTGTATGAAATCAGAGCAGGCCTTGTTTCTGGCTTAGGCTCTAATACCACCTTATTCTGTGACTGGGCAAACTTTCTCTACTCTTGGGGATGGGTGTTCTCCCTTGTAAATTAACTGACTTGGTCTGGGTCAGTGGTTTTCTTCCTCTGCGCTGTGAGCCCAAGTCCTTGGAGGTCTGAGGCTCTGCTTCCCTTGCCTTACTCCATCAGAGCAGCTTGGTACTTATGGGTTATTTATACATACCAGTACGCTTTAGAAAATACCGTTTGGAAATCAAAAACTAATGATGTACTGTATGGTGACTAACATAACACAGTAAAAAGAAAAAGGAAACAAAAACCTGTAACTAAAAGTGTTGTTTGGTCTCTCGGTATCTGAATCTATATTTCTACCTCACTTTATTAAAATACCTCTGTGAGGTATATGGGGTCTACTGTCTGGAGAAAAGGCTTAGGCTTGTGTTTAAAGGTTGGATAGGATAAGAAATCCTTTAGTATAACCTGCTAGGGAAAAGGAGCTTGTGGTTAAGAATATTGTCAGGCTGGGGTAGAGTAATGAAGTAATCACTAAGTGAGTTATAGACCTTTGAGGGAAGGATCAATGTGGTCAAGGTTAAGTTTCAGCCTAGGGAGGGGTCTCTGGTTCTAAGCATTGGTGGGAGAGAAGCTAAGTTATTGGTCACAGCATGGAAATAGACTTTAAAGTACACCACATATAGAGTTATGTGTTGAGAGCTGGTACTCCAGAACATGAGCCAAACTGATGTGGTTATATGGATACAGGGATTGAATGGATCTAATAGGGAAAGTTCCAGAACCTGGAGGAAACTGAGAGCACCCCATCACTGAGATGATCAGTCCTTGACGTCTCAAGTTGTAGGCACTGGTATTTTCCATCAGGTCCATCCCCCTGAAGAAATTCTCACCCAAACTGGGAGAGTATTTGTAGGACCAGCTCTTAATCTTGTTGCACTTAGCCCATTATTTAGTGGGACATAGAGGTCATTCATGGTCCCATATGGCATCTGAAATGCTTCTTTACAGATCCATTCAAACTGGAGTTCTTGTTTTTCTACTGAACCGCTGAGTAGATTTTGTTTGACAGAAACTGCAGCCTAATTCAAGCTTATGTTCACCACACTCATTTGAACCTCTATTAAGGTCCTTTGGGATTCCCTGTAGAGAAAGGTCAGTTCTTTTTTCTTCTCTATCCTTTCGGTCTATACTGCTGAGGTTCCAGTATGTCTTGAGGTAAGTCTGTTCAGCTTATAACCATTAACATCTCATGCCGAGATGCTCAGAAATCAATAAGATTTTGGCTGGAATCTTAAAGCCCTGCTTATTCTAGAATTCTGTAAGGCTAGAGAAGGTCTCTTTCATGGGGCAGGACCAGGCATGTGGAATTGTGTCACTGAGAATGTAGCTCAATTTCAGCCTTGGCAGATTGTCCAGGACACCTGTTTTTGTCATTCCAGAAACCTGTGCAGTTTTCCTGACCCCTTGGGCCACTGTGTCTACTAGAGCCTGGAGTGAATTAAACTTCTCCTAATTTATGTCCCTTTTAGTTCTTCTTAGACTCTCCGTCTCTCTCTATTAGTGTGTATCTACTCTTATCTCTGTTGTGGCTCTTTTCCAGGAAACTTTGATCTCTCTCTCTGAGGACTAGATGCCATTTCCAGGAGCTAAAGGCTAATTCAGAGGATAATTGGCCTCAAAAAGGCCCCTGTGTTGCCTGGAGAAGAGTAGGCCAGAATTCTAGCACCTTGGGGATAATGCCACGTTATCTTGTTCTCTTTCTTCCGAGATTCTGTTCCCTGAAATAAAGCTTCACCAGCAGAGCCCATGACAAGTTAGTTGATTTTCCCAGAATGTGCCATAACAAATCTCTCTCCCCAAGGAGAGGTGGT
This sequence comes from Procyon lotor, assembly GCA_028646535.1. Taxonomy (NCBI): domain Eukaryota; kingdom Metazoa; phylum Chordata; class Mammalia; order Carnivora; family Procyonidae; genus Procyon; species Procyon lotor. The sequence goes on from CM053613.1 coordinate 33,971,459, forward strand.
GTGACAGCCTCATTATGTGTTCTGACCTTCAGAGGTGCACACCACCCCCAGCCCCGTCCCCAACCCTGACCTTCTTTGCTTCTCTTCCATCTCCGTGGTTCCAACAAGAACTGAGTGAGACAACCTCTGAGCATACAGTGTCGTCTCTACACACAAGTGTGTTTTGTTCTCCGATGGCAGATCCTTCAGAATAGGGTTGACATCCCCTTCCCTAGTCTGACCACCACAGTCTGGCTGAGCTCAATCCTGAACACACACTAAGGGTTGACTGAGTGTGTGATAGCACAAACCTGTGTGCTCGTGCCTTTAAACAGCACCATTATTTCACTTGACCTTTCAAGCAGGTGGCAAGATATCTTACTTGGCATCTTACGGCTCCTAAAAGTGCAGATGTGGTCCTCACATACTCTTAAAGCTTAGGCTCAGAAGTGGTGCGGCATAGTACTGCACTCCCTCCATTAAAGGGAGTCACAGCCCAAGCCAGCTTCATTGTGGGAGGAGACTACACCAGCCTGTGAATACTGGGAAGTATAGTCCATTGGGGAGATCATCTTATCTTTGAAGACTAGCTACTATGAACTGTCATCTGTTTCTTGGATTCAAGGATCTTAGTGCTGTGCTAGTATCATAATTCCTTGGCTAGAAAGAAGAATGGCCAGGTAATTTTAAATCAGCAGCATTAAGGCTCTCCCTCCTGAGTAATCCTAGAGTTTAGAAGGAGGAACTAACACTTCTCAAGAGGATCCTCTTAAATCAGAGTGATGCTCTACAGCCCTTTAGATGAAGATGAAGAAGACCCTGGGCATGTATCCAGGATAACCTTAATTAATAAGTAGTCCATGTTATCCCTTGTGGATGGCATATTTGAATGCATAGCCAGAGATGAGATAATGGCCAATTAGGATCTATGTAGGCCTTTCCTTACAGTCCTCCAGTTAGCCCCAAAGCAATGACTGTTAGAGGTATATGCTATAGAAAGGGTAGGAGCATTCCAATGAGCCAGGCCTGGGTTTGGTTCCTTGTGTCCTCACTAAAAGATATGGGCACTATAGTGCTTGCTTCAGAGTGGCAATTTAATAAACATTAGATTTTCTTTTGATCGGGTACTTTTTTGCATTAACATAAACAACAACAAACAATTAGAGAGACTACACAATGAGTCAGGGAATGTTCTAGTTGCCAGGAATATTTTTACTTGCTGGCTGAAGGGTGTAGGGGGTAAAGGAGAGGGAGAAGTAGAGGATTACTCATCTACCTATTTGTGGCTTCAGGAAGCCAGATAGATGGTGAGGTCATTCACTGTACTAAGGACTAGAGCAGGAGGAGACCGTTTCTCTCCTCATGGATTTCCTGACTATTATAACACCATCTCAGAGCAATGGCTCTTTTCCTTTGAAATCGCATTCTAGTCTAGAAGTGGCTATATCAGCCTTCACTGGATAAGGCTCCCATTACACACAAACAAAAGAAACCTCTGTTTTGGGAAGTCACTGAGATTTTAGGTTGTTACCATGGTCTCACCCAGTGAAAGCTGACTAATGCAGAAACTAGTACCAGAAATGAGGTGTTACCATAACAAAACAAAACGAAACAAAAACAACCAAATTAGGTGGCACTAGCTCATAACCCAGCAGTGGGCAGGGAGGACACTATTATGGAAGCTGGCAACAAAGTGACTCATGTCAGCCAGGGCCTCAACATTTGGTCAGTCTATTTCCTGGGATAACTTGGAAGACAGATAATTCACCTAATGATGCCGTGGCTTTAGAGGAAGAACTTGGCAGACAGAAGGAGACTCCTGTGGCTTGCTTGTTCTTAGCTACATGTGACAAGGTATTGTAGGACAGGAAGGAGTTCGGAACTACTTGTCTGGTTTTCAAGCAGGAATCAAAGGGAAAAGAGACTCAAGAACTTTCAGGACTTGTAGGCTATAATAGAGTCTCATCTACAACCTATAAAAGTTAAACTGAAGAATGTGCTGAGCAAAAAGGCTAAATATGTTTTGGCTTCAAGACCAAGTTCAAATCCAGGGTGTAAACTACACACCTTTTGTGAAAACTTAAATGGATTTAGGTGTTGCTCAGCAAATTCTTTAAATTGGACAAAATAGTTAATACAAAGGAAACAAGGGTTTGCTCCCTCATGAAAGCATGGTAAGTTTGAAGCACTTGTAATTAATTCTAGAAAGAGAGGCATGTCTTGAAAAGAATTCTGAGTGTGGCTATTGACATACAAATTTGTTGGTGAAAAAGCCAATAATGTTTTTGAGAGATTTTTATTTCCAAAAGAGGCACAGGCATGAATTAAAACTAACTATTAAAGACACATGATAACCTTAGAGCTTCCAAATTTCTGCCACTCGGCTCCCAAAGACAAAATATTCTCTAATGTTCTCTACAGATGTGTCCCCAGAGGATAATGGAAAAGACAGGAATTATCCAAGTATGGAGCCGAGAGCCATGGAGAGCAATACTGGCACCCAGGGAGCCTTGGTATCTAATCAAAGAATATTTCCTACTCCCAGGTATGGCTTTACAGTATTCGCCCAGTCATATTTCAAAATTGCTATGGACCAGTGATCACTTGGTGCTATAATTTCCTCATTGCAGTTATCCTGGTCCCATTCCACAGACACATGTTGAGTTTGCGGAAAAAAGATAACTGTGTTTTGTTTTGGTTTGGTTTTGGTTCATAGATCTCTGGATCAAGAAGAGCTGAGCCACATGTTGCTCATCTTTGGTGTAGAGACTATTATGAGAACCCAGGCTTTTGACTTAATGTCATGAGTCTTTTGGCCTTCTCCTTTGAGAAGTGGGTATATTTTGTGTGCAAAAGAGGAAAGTATTTGTAAGCAAGATACTCCTTGCGGGATACTGTTTCATTGTTCCCAACTTTTTCTTCCTCCTTTTCAACCAGACTATATATCTCTACCTCTTGCCGTGTGATTTGCGGAGCTTCCATATGGAATGAGGATAGTTCCTTGCCCCATTTGCCACTTAGTCATGTAATTTCTGGTTAATGAAATAGGAGGGAAATTGTCAAGTACCATGTACGAACAGAAGCTTTGAGAATCAAAGCATGTTTCCACTAGCTCTCTCTTTTTTTTAATTTAAATTCTATTAGCCAACCTATAGTACATCATTAGTCTCAGATGTAGCATTCAACAATTTATCCATTGCATGTAATACCCAGTGCTCATCACATCATGTGCCCTCCTTAATGACCATCACCTAATTACCCCACTTCACCTAATTGCCTCCCACTTCTCTTAAGCAAGCCTCAGTTTGCGTCCTATAGTTAAGAGTGTCTCATGGTTTTTCTCCCTCTTTGATGACATCTCATTCAGTTTTCCCTCCCTTCCCCTATGATCCTCTGTGTTGTTTGCTATAGTCCAGAAATAAGTGAAACCATATGATAATTATTTTTCTCTGTTTGACTTATTTCACTCAACATAACACCTCCACTAGCTCTCTTGCTCTTCTTTGCCATGATACCAAGATAGAAGATGCTTTCCCAGTCTGACTTCTAGGATACAAAAGCCTTCTTCCCCACCCACCCAGGATACAGCCAGTTTACAGTCCACATGTAATGTAAGAGCCTCTGAAATTTGGGGATTTTTGTTATTGTAGGCTTGCTATCATCACATAGCTGACTAATGCATCTGGGTATTGGACTAGTAGACCTTTGGGTACCAGGTTGTTCTGTCCCAGGCCTCTGGGTTACAACCTTAGAATTTCACTAGTTTCTATCTGATTGCTTTATTAATCATAATATACCTTCTGCCCTTCAGAAACTCAAAGAAGTGAAGAATGCTCTTTTTCTGAAGGATACAGTCATAATTTGACTATACCCAATGTTTTACAGTATGAGAGTACTTAAAGTACAAGGGAAATAATGAAGTAATGTAAAAATTTATTTCACATGTATATATGCATCTATCAATCTATCTATCTACATACTGATTATACTAATTAAAGAAGATTTTAGAAGTGTAGGAAAGGAGAAAAAATACCCCACTGTGCAAAACTACTATATTTTAAACTTTTTATTTTTAAATAAGTAAACTTACAAAAAAAATGCAATGATATTATAAATAATTCCATATACCCTTCACTCAGATGCCCTGAATGTTTACATTTTATCACATATATATCATCATTCTTGCCATATATATGTGCCTATCATTATTTTTGGTTCTGAACCAATTTAGAATGAGTTGGAGATGATGCCTTTTTATTCCAAAATACTTAAGGATGTATTTCCTTTAAAAAAGGATAATCTTTTCCATAACGAGATTTATTTAGCAAAATTAGGAAATTAACCTTGGTACAATGCTATTGTCTAATGGACAGCCCTTAGTCAAATATATCTAATTGTCTTAATAATATCTTTTATGGCAAAAGAAAAAAAATCTGCTCCAGGAACTAATCCATGATCATGCATTGCCTTTACTCTTCATGCCTCTTTAGTCTCTTTGAAATTGGAACAGTTAGTTACTCCATGTTTTTTTCTTTCTTTCATTATCTTGTCCATCCTGAAGAGTACTCATCAGTTTTGTACACCATTTTTCAATATGAGTGTGACATTTCCCACCCCACCCCCCTGTGATTGGATTGAAATTATGCATTTTGGCATGAACCGTAGAGTGGAAAAACAGTGAACTTCTCATTACATTAAATCAGCTCATTACTAAAAATGTTAACTTAGATCCATTGGCTAAGGTAGTATCTACAGGTGTAATGTTATGCTTTTTCACTTTGAAATTAATAAGGATTTGGGGAGAAGATACTTTGAGGCAAGGTAGATAACTTGTTGCTCATTAAAATTTCACCTGCATTAGTTTAAGCAGATACTGATAATTCTTACTTAAGTCACTTATTATTATGGTTGTCAAATAGTGATTTTCTAATTTTATTATTCTTCATTCATTTGTTGAAATTCTGTAAGGAAGAATTTTCTTTTCTCTTCAGGTTTTTTTTTAATTAAATTGGTTAATTAATATATTCCCCCATACATTATTTTTACAAACTTGAAATTGTACTATGCTGAAATTAATTCATTAATTTCAGTATGAGCTCATGAATTCTTATTTTATTCCATGGGTTGTAACTCATTACTATTATTTTTTCAGATTCTCAAACTGACCTAGATTTGGCCAGTGGGAGTCACTTGAAGCTGGTTCCTGTGCCCTATAGACATCCTCTTGTCTTTTTTTTTTTTTTCTCTCTCTTTTTTGAGCACTTCCATACTATTCGAAACAAGATGATGTCTCAAGCACATCTTACATCTTTCCAGTTTCAACCCTGGAATCAGCCATTTCTCTAAGAATCCCTGGTTCCTTCCAGTGGGGAATGGTATTTAGAAACCAAGATCTGGATGCTAGGTGTTCTTATTGCTGCCAAGGAAGATGTCATTTCAATGTTGAATATTTAATTTAACATTTTGGTGTTTCTCTTTGCATTTTTTCCTGTATGTTGTTTTTACAAACTTGAAATTGGACCATGCTGACATTTTTATTCCTGATTTTTCATTTTAACAGTATAAAATGAGTATTTTCTGGTTATTCCAAGCAACTTTTTAGATGATTAAATAATTTTTGTAAGTGGATAATGCCAAAAATTACTTCTGCACTTGGCATCATTGGAAAATTAAGTTATTTTCAATTTACTTTTGTAATCCACAATAAGTAATAATGATTACATTTGTTTTTAAGATGCTTTCACAAGCAGTCTCTATTTTAATTCTCAAAACAATCCTACAAGCTAGGCATTTTGATGCCCTTTTATAGGGGAAGATTCTGGGACGATGTGGCTCAGAGATATTCCATGATCCTAAGCTCATCAGAGTCAGGACGAAGCCAGGTCCTCTGGTTGACTTACATTGTTGGTCACCAGCTTATGTGTATGCATTTGGTCTTTCTAGCTTAAATCTAAGCTACTTGATGGTACGGGCCATGTTTTAATATCATTGTGTCCCCACAATTCCGGTATACCGCAGATGCTCAATAGAAATTTATCACTTGGTTCAGAAAAGTCTGAAAAGTCTTCAACCCGAGCAAATTCTTGGGAAGCTTTTTCACTGGGAGTTAAGTTACAAAAGCATACCTCCTTCCTTTGTGGACATTGGTGACCAGACATCTTAATTATTGTAATTCTTTGCAGGAGATGACATCAGCAAGGGAGGGAGAGAAGAGCAATCTGTTTGGATAGGGAGGAGTAAACCCAATAAATTTGCCAGCTGCATTTGCTATCTTAGCAGTGAAACAAGCCATCCCTTACTGCCTTTAATTGAAACACAGGATAGAGGACACAATAATAAACTATCCCATGGCAGAGATCCTTATCTGTAGCAGATTATGGGCCCAGAGATCACATGGGGACAAATGTGTAATTAATGATATTGTTCCAATTAGGGCCTGGTTCCACTGTAAATTAAAAGCACAAAATCAAAATCCCTCCATCCTTAGCCACTTCCTCACAGACTTCCCGACCAAGAGGCTTTTTGATGTTGATTGTCCTCTTGCAGCTTTCAGTTGAGGATAAGCCAAATTGCACCACTTGTGCTAATTACCCCTCTCCTGAGATTGCAGATTCCTAGTTAATAGGAAATTGGACCAGACTCCTTACCGATTGTCCAAGGTGTTGCTCTGTGCTGGGGACCTGGGCCAGGAGAGACCTCATCTGCCACTGGCATGAATATCTCCTCCTGAGTCCATTTACCAGGAAAGTAAAGGACTTTAGGGCTTTCAAGAAAGGGTGGGAATAATAGATTCTCCTGTAGGGAAAGATAAACCATCTCCGCCTCTGGATCCCCTATCTCAGTCCATGGCTTTGTCATTTTCCTGGCTTCTTCCACCTTACCCTTCCATACGTGCCCCCAACATCTAAGCACCCATCAAGACCAGTTGCTTGTGCTTTTTAAATGTTTCTCATATCTTACTTCATCTGTCCACACTGCCATTGCTTTACCTCATTCAGTCTACCATCATTCAAGTGACAAGAAGTAGAGCTGGTAGTTGAACTCAGAATTGAGGTATCACCTTTTGCAATCTGGGGTATGTTTTATTTAGTTCACTAGTTTAATTGCAGCAAACCCTAGCAGGACTTAAATGGAAAATACTGAGCTGAGTTTTTCACGAGCCACATTCTAGTTGGTAAGGCTTAAGGAACAGCTATCCACCTTAATGGTTAAGGCCATATTGCTGCCATTGGTTAATTTTCTATAGGATCTCATAGCAAAGTGAGAAAGAGATTGTGCTGGATCTTTCCACTGGCTCCTCTGGATCTTCTACCAGTCTCTATCCAGCTATGCACCCAGGAGGCTACCCTCTTTAGATTCCTTTGCTCAGACTCTCTTGCCCCCTGGCCATGGTTGGGTTTGGTCAATGGAAAGCACCAGCAGGAGAATGAAACATGGACCTCGCTCCATCTTTGCCAGAATTCTATGAATGGTTATATTCCTTTGTGAAGACTACAGCTTCTATCAAGGGAGCCTCCTTGATAGCTCTAGCTCTCTCTTTTGGCTCCCCTAAATACTCCCTGACTCGTTCTTTCAGACCAAGGAGTGGCCATGGCTCCCACTGTTGCTAGCCCCAGGGCTGGTTTCCTTGCTGGTTTCCTTTGATCCTTCCCACACCTCTATACATAGTTGCTTCATCAAATTCTCCTTCATCATGTGTTTGAGTATGCCATCTCTTTTCCTGCCTGGACCCTGAATTGATTTAGGACTTTGAGTGACTCAAAGCCACAAGGAAAATAGATGCATGGATAAGGATATGGCATGCTTGACTTTTTTTTTTTTTTTAAGATTTTATTTATTTGACAGAGACACAGCGAGAGAGGGAACACAAGCAAGGGGAGTGGTAGAGGGAGAAGCAGGCTTCCCGTGGAGCAAGGAGCCTGATGCCGGGCTCAATCAGATCATGACCTGAGACGAAGGCAGATGCTTAAAGACTGAGCCACCCAAGTGCCCTGGCATGCTTGATTCTAATCAGATTCTGATCTCTTAATATGGGCATCAAGAGCTTCTGCTATGTAAAATGACCACATTAACTGATGATAATATTAGCAAGCTTTTATTATACTCTTAACCTTGTGCCAGACACTATTCTAACCATTTAATATGTATTGACTTCTTTTATCCTCACATCCTATAAGATAGGTACTATTTTTATCAGTTTTCTAGATGAGGAAACTGAGATACAGAAAGGTTAAGAATCTTTTTTAAGGCCTTGTATTTTAGTGTCGTGATCAAAACCCAACAGTCTGGTCCCAGAGTCCTTAACTTCTACACTAGACTTCAGATGGACACAAAATACCAATAGACACATAATTTAATTGCCCAAATTATACAATCACCTGAATATAACTTTTGAAGGTAAAATCCCTAATGTTTGAAGACTATTTTTAACTTTGGGATTTCTAACATAAATGTTTACACCCAGTAGTGCCATTTTTAGAAACCTGTAATTTATTGAGGCAGATGGAAATGGATATTGTGCTAAATCTAAATGTTAAACACTATGTAGGCAGCACAGTATAACCATGAAAAAGACTCAGAAGGCGTGGGTCCCCCATTCCTTAGCTGAATGACCCTGTGTAAGTCACTTAATTCTCTTGGAAACTTGCTTTCTTGTCTCAGGTCTGCTAGGGCTCTAGCCCACCCTTCGTCTGCTGGACACAGTCATCATCAACATAACTGCCATGAATACAACATCAACAAACTAATGTTTGTGTACCAGTTTAATCTATAATTCCCAGACATATATGTATATTATTTACCCTATTTCAAACAAGAACACATCCTGCCTTGGGTTGAATACTTATGGGGATTAGGATCTTGTTACCTTCTCAGGGGGGCCAACCTTGAAGGGTAGCCTGACCACTGTTAAAGTTAAAGCACCTGTAGGAAGTCCAGGTGAAGATGGTGTTATAGTTGTGGTTGAGAAGGAGAACAAAGAGTCTTTAATTGCTGGTGACGTTTTAGGAGGTGCGAAGTGACAGGTTGAAAGATACAAAGGATGCTTTAGGATACAGTCTCTAGGAGAGCTTTCTGAATTGAACACCTGTTACCTGCAAAAGGTTTCCTGATTGCTTGGCTCACTGTTGCTTCACTTTCTCCTCCTTTACCCCTCCATACCTATGTTCATGCCACACAATCTCTCTAAAAGGACCTCGCCTGTTCAGTGAAACCCACAAGGACAGGTAAAACCTCTGAAGCCCCAGGAATTCAACCAGAGGTTTCTCTCTTCCTCCAGAATTCTTTGTTGTTCTGTTTGGACATTACTTACAGCACTCATGTTATGTGTGCGGTTATTTGTGTACATACTGAATCTCCCCCACTATAGGTGTGACCTCTGTGCATCTGAGTGGTGAAACTGGGCCTCATAATCTTTGTCAGATAGATGGAGCGGGGCTCTACAGAGCCGGTTCCTAACGCTTAGTGCACGTGTGCACACGCGCACACACCCAAATCAACTGGAAATTCATACATACAAGTCTGACATGAAAATACCTGGGATGGCGTGTTCACAAGTGGACCTTTGTAACCCACAGATTAGTCTTTGTTCTCAGCCCTGAGAGACACTGGGAGTTGTGTTGGCAAACAATAAAGAGCTGAGACGCCATTTCACGCATAATGCTGTGTATGATACTTAAATATTACATCCATATTAGCTTCCAGGTCTGCAGCTAATGCCAGCCAGTCTAGAAGGTAGCTGCCAGGTCCAAAATGATACTTTTGCCTAAAATCCTGATAATTGCTGGTTTCACACGCCCATTCTTGCTTGCCTGCCACTGCCAAGGGTGCCTACCTCCCTGGTTAGACCTGCCAGTGTTTCAATGGCCAGATCCATTTTTTTTTTTTTTTTTAAAGATTTTATTTATTTGACAGAGAGAAACACAGTGAGAGAGGGAACACAAGCAGAGGGAATGGTAGCGGGAGAAGCAGGCTTCCTGCAGAGCAGAGAGCCCGATGCGGGGCTCGATCCCAGGCCCCCGGGATCTGACCTGGGCCGAAGGCAGACGCCTAACGACTGAGCCACCCAGGCGCCCCCCAGATCCATTTTTTAATGGCAACTCTTTCCACTCTGTAGAAATAGTAAAATTATTGTAAGTAAAGAAACCTCTGGAATTGTTGGGACTCTAAAAATGGGGAGTGGCATTTCACCCCATCGGCAAACACCAGCCTCTGAGTTATCTTTTTTGGCTGCACCCTGGGCAACAGAAGCCAGCATCTGATAATCTTCTAACTGTGAGAGAAGGGAAGGAAAATAGGTAAAATGATTGTGTGAATCTTGATGGAATACCCAGCCCACACCTGGAAACTTAGCTGTACTTGAGAAGCCCAGAATTTTTGGTTGAAAGTGATCGACCTCCTCTTGTTTAAGTAATTATTACCTTTCCTCTCATAGAAAACCTATAAAGGGGAAAAGTTCATTTGCACGTCTTGGAGGAAGGGGCTTATTCGGAGAGTAAGGCTGGGACCTCCCCCTGGTGGAGTGTGAGGGGAGGGGCCCAGGACAGATGAACAGACAGACATGCAATGGAAGGAGTCCTGCGTCTGGGTGGGTGCCATCAGAAGCCCCAGGGAAGAGCTGTGGGGACCTGGGTGCTCGAGCACGTTGTTCTAACTTGGTTATGGTGCACTTGTCTGTGTAGTTATTGGGTTGGACTCAGATTCTCCATTGGACTCGCAGCGCTTGGAGGGTGGGACTGTCTGTTCTGACTTATCTTTATATCTGAGAACCCAGCACATGCCTGGGGTGTCATAAGCCCACCATGACTACTCATGTACTAAATGAAACTGCCTGCTAATCAAGTCCTTACCTCAACCTTGGCTCAGCCCTTAACACGTGGCCTCTCATCCTTAGCCGGATCCCAGCATCCTCTCCCCATGGATCCACAGGGCTTGGAACCCACAGAGACCTAACTTGACCTTCCCCGTCCTGGTGTCGGGAGTGGGGAAGGGCACTGCTCCTGCTCGTTGAATTGCCGACTGCAGGCTGGGAATCAGTGTCCTGTCTCTCTGGGAGGTGACTTACCGGCCCCTCCTCTTGAAACCTCTTCATCTGCATCTGCAGGAGTTTTTTTTCCCTGGGGCCCTCAAATGCTCAAAGAGGGGCAGGTGTGGTGCAGGACGGTGCTTGTCAAGCCAGCTCCTTGGGTCCTGTGAAAGGAGCACAGAGGGCCTCTCCCTTCCCTCCGGCCCTCAGGTGCAGGATCAGAGGACCTGACAGTCATCTGTTTATCAAGCGGCTTTGTGCCTTTATGGGGGACGCTGGGTGGCACATAACGGTGGATCTCGGAAAGGCGGGAACCTGCCCACTGGGCACAGCTCCAGCAGAGCTGTCCTTCAGGTCTGGTCTCCAGGGAGCTTCAAGCTGGTGGCTTCCCCCCCACGCCCACCAAGGCCCCTCCCACGACTTGAAATGAGAAGTCCCAGCCCCGAAGACTCAGCTGGCAAAGGTGGCTTTCCCGTAGCTTTGTACACAGCTTCAGCCTTCCCACGGGAGCCTTTGTGATCAGCAGAGAGGATCCTGGCCGTTAGTGACTTGAAATAATAATAATAATACTGATTATAGCTACCATTTATTGAGAGCTCACACTCTATGCCAAGTCCTGAGTTAATGATTATTAACTCATTCCTTTCAACTCAGGAGGAGCACTGTTATTAAGCTTGTTTCCAGGTGAGGAAGAAAGGCTCAGATCACAACTTGCCCACAGCCCCCACCCAGCTGCTAATTAATAGAACCAGGACTTGAACGCCGAGAGTCAGATCCAAGCTATCTACTCTGGTTTGGCTACTCCATTCTGCACCTTGCATGGATCTTTTTGGCCTGGACTTCACCTCTCTTCCTGTCTAAAGAAGTCAGATTTTGGAGTGCGTTAGCGTCGCTGCATCTCCTATGAAGCTCATCCCTCTTTGCAGTCTGGTCTCGGCATAAATGTGAGCCCCTCAGATTCATTTGCTCTAAGACGTGTGCTCTCCCACAGTTCTGGAGGCCACACTCCTCCCGAGCTTCTGGGGGAGAGTCCATGCCATGCTTCTCTCCTACCTTCGGTGGCTATGGCAATCCTTGTGTTCCTTGGCTTTTAGACATTAACTCCAACCTTCTCATGAGTATCTCATCTGTGTGTGTACCAGCCCCGTGTCAGAACCACCAGGCTCTGTGTTTCTCATTTAGGTTCTTACTCAGGAACAGAAGCTCCATGGGGCCAGGGACCTTATTGGTCTTCCTCACTGCTGTATTCCCTAAGTCTCCAACAGTGGCTGGCCCTGAACAGACACTCAAAATATATTCTCTGAATGCACGTAGAAGATAGGGATGCTCTTTTTGGAAAGGTGTGATGGATGTTTCCCTTTAGGTTGCTCTGGCTTAATAAGAAAGTCACAGGATAAGTCTCAGTAATAATAAAAAATGACCAGACAAGTCTCTACCCTCATTCCAGCTTCCCTCACTCCCCAGCCCTCTGCTTCCCTCCCCCTCCTCTTTGGCAGGGCTGTATGGGGACTCAGAGCCATTCTTTCCCATTTGTCCTGGTTTCTGCCATGTGGTTCCTTCATTGTCCACTTTAAGTTACCTTGGGTCTCTTGTCATCCCCAAGGGACTCCTCCCAGGTCACTGCCACAAAATTTGAGGGTGAGCTACAGATCAGTGTCTCATGATCTTGCCATTTGGCTGAGCTGCTGCTGCTCCACCCTTGCTGGTCTCCAAAGCAAGCCGCCATTTTGTTCATCACCTAAGTGAACAGAGGTAAGTCACTTTACCTCTGTGATCCTCAGAAACCTCATCCATAAATCAGGAATTACTTGATGGATTTATTAGCAACTGTAGACCCTGACAATAATAGTTACACAAAAATGCTGATTTTCTTTTCCTTGTCTTTAATAAAAGAGAGACTAGAAGGGATGTAGGGAGACTCCCATCTCTATGGGGATGACAAAGACATCCCAGCTTGCTTTGAAGGCAATGGGGGCAGGTGGGGTGGACAGATCTAGGCAGGTGCACATACCTGTATGGGATCAGATTGGATCAATGCAGAAAAGAAGAAGGCAGTATTGCCCCATGGTTAAACAGAAGGGCTTCAAGGTCACTAATCCAGAATATGACCTTGGACAAGGTATTTGTAAGACAGAAAATAAATAACTTGCTCAAGGTCATACAGCTGGACATGGCAGAGCTGGGAAGTGGCCTTTGTGGTGGCAGACGTTTATGCTTTTCCGAGCACACCATTCTGCCTTCCTTACAGAGGGTCTCAGAAACCATTGCTGCTGCGGGCCCCGGGGCTGAAAAGCAGCCCGGGATGGTTTTGCTCTGCCCAACATACGACTGTTTGAAGGATGCTTCAGGTTGCTAGATACAGTGGGAAGCAGAAGCGCCGATGAGAGGCATCACATCTCCCATCCGCAGGCCGCGTGGGAGTCTGGCCGTGATAATCACTTGGATACCCAGGCACAACACACAACACACACACACCACCACCACAACCGCCACCGCGCGGCTGCCATTCCAGCCTGGGCCAGCCTGAGGAGTCGGCAAGGGCCCGGGCTACCACTTACAAATCAGCAAGGCCGAGGCAGAAAGCTGCGTGCAGGTAGTCGAGAGACGATTGTGCAAGGATCATCGCCCCCATTTAGGTGTCAATTGTGTCATTTCCAGCTGTTCCTCAGCCCAACAGCTGGAGTTCAATATGCTCAGGGCTTATCTGGAGGCCCCCAGCCGGGGAACTCGGTCTTAAGCTGGCTTCCAGGATCTAGGAAAAACAGCTACTCTTGCAGCAAACCACAGAGGAAGGGCCCCCTTTTTTCCATCCATTTAAGCAAAGGCGGCTCTTCGGGAAGAATATCGGTGCTGCCTATAAGTAGCTGGCCCAAAGCAAACCGAAGCCCGAGAAGGGATGATATCTTCATACAAAAGTACAAAGTGTGCCCATCCCTTTACAGGGGTTATTCCATTTCTTCCAGTCCTGTGATGTGGTAGCATCATTATTATTTCTGTTTCCCTCAGAGGAGGCGAACAGTTTGCCCTACATCAAACAAAGCACAGTTTGCAAAACTGATTGCTGAAGCCAGATCTGTCTGACCCAAGCACTGCGGCTAGGTGTCTCCTACTAAAGGAGCCAGTCTCCAGGCTGGGCTCTCTTGCAGTTTGGAAATAGGCTGCCAGGTTGATCCGATTCTGCCTCTTAGGAAGTGGGTCTAGAGGGGACCTGCCCCAGGAGAGGAGGGAGGAGCTCCCCAAAGCAGAGATCCTGGGAGAAGGGGAGGAGCACCTAGCTAGACCTCAAGTGGAAGCCAAGTGTGGAGAGGAGGGAATCACTAGTTCGGACAGCAAGAACACGTCTTTGTTTCTGGTGTCAGCAACATCAGAGTAATGTGGAATGGAAATAGTGGCTTTGTTTTTTTATTCCCTCCCTTGGTTCTGCTTTTCCACCCTGTCCCGTTCCATAAAAGCAAAATGCACCCTTTCCTTCCTCTCTCTTTCTCCCACCACCTAATTACCTTGTCAGGCCATAGCCAGCACCTGGACCATACTGTGCCCCTGAGCCCCTGCCAAGCCTAGCTCATAAATTATAACATTCTCTTCCAGAAAGCCCAGGAACTGCCTTCACTTTCTCCTTAAAGCAGAACTCAAGGAATTTACTTGTAATGGTTTAGCTCATAAGCTAAAACCTCGTTGCCTACCTGGTTACTCATCCATTCCCTTGTTCATCCATTAAAAATTTGTGAGGGACTTATGTATATTTCCCGTGATGGACCGATCACCTCAAGTTAAAGATGACAAAGAAGGCATCCAGGGAGGAAATGGGCTTGACCTTTGATTGCTGATGGGGCAAATGTTGTAGGATGTGGGAAGATGGGCAGTGTTTTGTGAGTGACAAAGTGGTGGGTTTGGCCCTCCAGCATCTCATTCCTGACCACAAGACCGCCTGGGTTCGTGGCACTGGAAAGGCGAGTCTGTCTGGTGACCAGAACCCAGAGATAAGGACAGCTGAATGGGGAGTGTGGGTTCCACGGTGGGCTCCGCCACCAATGGGATGCCCTCCGGGAGCTCTCCCGGCCTCACCTGACATGAGTTCATTGAACGGCGACTGCATTTCCACCATAGGCTAAGTGCCAGGCAAGGCGTTCGGGACGCAGAGACAAAAGGGCGCACGTGGAGAGAAAGGGCAAAACACACACTTGTCAGTCTCGTGTTTCTCTTCTGTAAAAGACCGTTGGACCAGCTGGTCCCTAAGGTCACATTTCCCTCTGATATTTGGTAGCACTTAGGGCAGCAAGACTCCTCACTCTGGCCAGAAAGCCGGGTCATTCTGTATCGTGGCCTCTCATCGATGCTGCTGATGGGAAGGCCCGGGGGGTCAGGGACTGCTTGCCCAAGGGTGAGTCCCATCCCCATGTCCCCATGTTCCCTTACAACGTGGGTTGGTCTTGTAAGTACTGTAACCTGAGTTCAATTTTGGCTCAGGCCTTGAATCACCCAGAGGTCCGTGTCTTGCAACTTACTATTCGATGGGAAAAAGGAGAGACTGTGTAGCCTCCCTATCCTTCCCCTGACTACTGGTCACCTCTAGATCACCTCTAGCCACAGAGTATACTGTTCCTTCCAAAGTCATTCCAGAAAGAGCGACTTAAGTAATTTTCAATGGTGGCAAATATGTGTATACAGCCAGACTTGAAGCAGTCCTTCAGTGAAATAATGAAAAAGCCGCTGGCCATGCCCAGGAATCAAGTTAGAAGGGCTTCATGCTCAGGCGGAGAGTCGGCTTGGGATTCTCTCTCTGCCTCTCCCTCTGCCCCTCTCCCTGCTCGCACTTGCTCTCTCTCTCTCTAAAATAAATAAATAATCTCAAAATGAAAAATGAAAGTGCATTTAAAGTACAATGCCGAAGATAAGTATCTTAAATGCTTGAGTATATAAATAAGGAGTTTGAAACAGAAAAGAAGAACAGAGAATGGAGAGCCTGTATATGGAACTATCCTTAGATGATGGAAAAAAAGACATTGAGGATCTTCTACTGACCAAATTCAGTGGGTTGGATTTGCAAGGTTCTCTTGGAATCAGGTGATACCTCCTAAGCAGCATGCCTGCAACTTGGTGAGCAGAGTGCCTGCTAAGGTAGCAGGAGATCCCGAAATAAGAAAAGCTCTGTCTAGACCCATGGGCTAGTCCATTATTTTGCATTAAAATATATTTCTATATTAAAATGATAGCTGCATAAAAATATTTGTGGATATGGATGTATGTATATGTGTATGTGCGTATAGAATAGATGTGTCTTATGTGTCACGTTAACACAGAATGTGTCTTCATCAGTCCTGTCCCACATAATAGCCCAGCATGGTTTGTGGCACTTAGTCGGGGCTCACTACTCACTAAAAGTTTCTTGAGTAAATAGATCTGAAAGATTAAGTTCTCTTTCTCTCAGGCAATGATTTCTTCTGTCCTTGGGGTACAGCCTGCCTGATGGTTGTACATGCGGTGCATTTATAACTTTCTGTTCCGGCTCCAAATGTTTTTATTTCATCTGTGACTCCCTCACCCAAAGCCCCTCTAACACACACAGAATTCCAGGGGCCGCTGCAATTTTTGTGTGACCTAATAAAAACAATAGTTGGCAATTGCAAAAATCGGAAATTGTTTCCACCTGTGGCTTCAGGTGTGCCAAAATTGTTTTCTTTGCAACAGAATTTATTGTGCAACAATAACAGTGATGTTATTAGTAATAATAACAGTGTCTGCTATATCCTTAGAGGTTACCGTGAGGAGGTAGGAACCACTAGGCATTTTTCATATACGAAAAGTGCACCTCTTATTGTTAAAAGTAGCGTTCACATTATTGCACAGAGCACAGTGCTCCATATGTTATGCCTGTTGTCCCATCTAATCTTCACATCTCGGTGAAATAACCGTCGTTATTTACCTCCTGCAGGCCGTGGAATTGGGGCTCCATGTGGGCTGAGTAGCTCCCTTAGAGTTACCCCAACAGTGAGCTGCAGAGCCAGGAGGCACACTCAGGGGAAGTGGTCTCTGGGGCCCGAGCACTTTCTGGTGCAGGACACACCATTGGGGAAGTGGTAGGAAGAGTGGAGGGACACGGGTCATAGACTCTGGCGGCGCTGGCACCACAATGGTCACTGCCCAGGGTGGTGGCGCGGAGAGGAGGAGGTCAGCTGAGCAGGGGTCCAGACCCTTGCAGGCAGACGGTACACACCCGAGCAACAGTGGCCTCCCTCCCTCTCCCCGCAAAGCAGCGACTGTGACTAATGTAATAGTGCAAAATGTCTAGAGTTTCTTTCTTTTTGAGTGACATGCAGATATTTCTAACCCAGTTTTGATGGGGATTCATTTCTAGTGGCTATAGAAATACTCATAGAAACACTCCCATTAGACTTATGCCTCTGTTAATCTCACAAGTCGATCCTCACGGCAGAGGTTACTATGATAGACCACCGAATAATAAAGCTGATAATAGTCAAGTGGCAAAACCCCCAAACTTTTTAATACCGTAAGCTTTCTGTCTGAAAGATGTCATTTCTTTCAACGGCTTCAAGTTTCTTCAAGGCAGAAAACCATTGAAGCTGCATAGTAGCTGAACATCTGTCTTATCATGTGGGCAGATATTGGGATTAAATTAACTAGAAATGAATAGAATGATGTATGACAGGGTGCAGATGTCCCAGGCACAGTGTGATAATTTCATTGCAAAACTATGTAATGAATTCCATACATTATGGAAGTACAAATGTACCACTTTAGGTAATTGTGATGAAAAGGTATAATGTGCAGTGCATAAACAGAGCGTGAGCCCAGGGGCATTTCTCCTCTGCTATTTCTCTTTAGTCATTTCAGAATGACTTTATTTGGTTTCATGCAAGCCTATTATTATTATTAGAGCCTTATTTTTTTGGTCAGCCCTTCAGCATTTCTTGCCCAGTTGGTACAAGAAATTTTCGGAGGAGAGGCACAGAATTTGGACGGGTCAGAGCTTACGCCACCTGGAGAGTGGTGGCTGGAGACGGCACGTATAAAAATATTCCGTTGTCAGAATTTCAGAACAGAAGCTAATTCTCGTCTCTCTTCTGTCTCTGTCTGTCTCGCTCTCCCTTCCCCACTCTCCCCTTTCTTTCTGGTGGGCTGGGAAGATGGTTTGAGAATCCCCTGCTATTCTGCACGTGGGGATTCAGGATGGCATAATGGAAAGAAATGTGGTTTTAAAGCCAGAAGAGTGAGTTTGCACTTCTGACTCTGCTCTCAGCTGCTGTGTGACCTTGGGCAAGTCACTCCACCTCTCTGAGCTACTATCGCCTCAGTTGTAAAATGCAGCTAGTAATACTACACCCTCATGTTGTGCGAGAGGTACGAATGAGGGAAATAGAACATGAGCTTTGAGGAGACAGAGACTGTCTATCTTGCTTATGGCTTCATCCCTAGTGCTTAACAAAGTGAATACACAGCACAAATGACTGATAATTATTTTTTAATAAATATGCCGATGATTTATGTGAAGGTCCCTAGCACAATGCCTGGCATGTAAAAAGACACTGAATTACTATTTCCTGAATCTCTGCTGGTTTGAAGAAGTTTCTCTGCAGAGACCCTCACGCTGGGTTTTTATAACCCATTCACTGAACAACAACAGTTGTTGTTGGTATGACCAACATCCCTGGCCAGGCACCTGTGACAGCTGAGGCCCAGAGAAAGGCTGAGGGCTTCCCCTGGCACACAGGGCAGTCGAGGCAGGGCCAGAAGCCCCTTCCGGACCAGCAGCCTCATGTTTGCTGACGAAGCCACGCTCGCTGCCTCCCCGGCTGGGACAGTGGGAGCCACGGGCAGGGTGGGCATGAAGCAGAAGTCTCCATGCTCCTGAGGAGCAACGGACCTTCGCCGGCATGATTTTGATCAAGAAACAAGAGGAAGGCTTCTTTCTGCAGCAAAGGCTGGCCTGTAGTCCTGCTTCTTGGCGAGGGTGCCGCCCCCGTCCCGTCACAGCTGGGACCAGTGCATGCCCTGCTTCTCTCCCCAGCCCAGGGCTCCGTTCACACAGCCTCCCCCAGCCCCACCTCCACCGCCCTGCCTCCACTTGAAGCCTCCTCTCCACCGATTATTTGCCTGCGGTGACATCAGTGGAAAATGTGAGGAGATGGGAGCCGAGCCGAAACCCTAGCCTTCCCTGGGAGGCCAGAAAAGCCTGTTTTTAATGCTTCTTTGCTCCCCGATTTCCCCAGCTCGTTTGTGCCGTGTAATGCCTCTGGCACAGTGAGGCAGGGTTCGCGGGGTGATTCGAGGCCACCGGGGCCTGGGTCTCCTTGCCCATCAGACAGATGCTTTGCTGTCTGGCCTCTTTACTTAACCAGGACACCCCAAATCAGCCCCAGGGAGGGTTCCCCTGGCAGACAGTTCACGTGATAGGGCTTCCTGCTCCCCTGGAGCGCATGTTGCAACCTTAAAAATTGTGGATTTGGGGCTTGTCACTGCATCTCTGCCTTCCCCGGCTCCGATCTTCCCACCCCTCCCCTCTCCCCACGAGCTTCAGGCCTGTCTGCAGGCTCTGGATTTTCTGCCAAATTTGGATGCCTTGAAAGGAACATTGTTCGAAATGGAGACTTGAGGAAGGTGCTAATCTTCCGCTGCTTATCAAATTTGAGCAAAAAATGTCGACATCCCACTTTTCCAAGTGCTAGCTCAGCTCTTCTGTGTTCAACTGCGAGAGGGACCAGCTGTGTGTCTAGCTGGGGTATAAAGACCCTCCTGAACTCCCCAACCCTTCTCAGCGGCCCTGCAGGACCCAGAGGCCAGCGGGGGCAGTGGGTGGGTCGGAGGTCTCTCTGTCCCCCGCAGCACAGCCCTGCCTGATTCCAGGAGAGGCGTCCCTTTCGTCGCTTCTGTCACTGCTACCGCCGAAACTCTCAAGGAAAAAAAAATTGCCGCTGAGAAGTTACTGCTCTAAATGTGGAGAGAGCTCTTCATTTTCTCACGATGAAAGACATATTTGGGATCATCTGGTTTTCCAAGCAGATGCCCAGTTTATCTCACTTTAAATCAACTCTTTCTGACTGGACCCTTTCCTGGATGAATTAATTGAGCGTGGCTAAAACCAAAATGCTCTCTCGATTAAGAAGCTAGGCATAGGGGCGCTGTGTCAAGGATGTCAGCTTGCGAGGAGGGTGTCGAGTTGTTTACTTCTATTCTCATAACAGAAGGAACAGGCAGGCTCAGCCCACTGGAAATAATTTTGAATAATCTCACTCTATTACTCGAAGCGAAATTGAGTCTGCTCGAGCTACCCTAGTGATCCGACATTTCAGTGAAACAGGGAAACTAATATCCAATTCGCGCAGCATAAAATAAGTGACATAAGGAAAAGCAGGATGAAATCTGGAAGTTTTTAGTTTTCGATTTGTGCGGCTTGTGTTCTATTAGTGGATCAGCTTACTAATGTGGCTCACACGGGGAGGGGGCCTCGTGAAGTGGCTGGTCATTAGTCGTGGTGGGTGTGTGTGCGTGTGTGTGTCTGCGTGCGTGTGGCCGCTGTTGAAGCCTGATGCTGGTATCTGCTATGCATTGCCCTGCATAAATCAAATCTAAGCAGAGAATTTGTCTACGAAATGGAACGGAGCCCTGACTTACCAACGGGAGCTCTTCTGGCAGAGGGGGCAGATGGCCTGGCATTTAGATTTGACCCTTTAGAAAATGCTCCCAGGGTGAGGGGATCGGCTCATTAGCTTCACTCACCCACCAGCCCTGACACAGTCTGCACTCCCTAGTGCATGCTCTCTGCTGAGGGAACTGTCATCCTCTGAGCCCAGAGGAAAACCTTAACATCTCTCTTAACTCTCTGCCTCTCAGCCCTCACACCTTCCCAGTAGCTAAGTAATTGGTTCTGGCTTCAGATTATCTATTGCTTCCCCTCTCCCCTCTCCATACATGGCTAAGGCTCTGATCCCATCTCTCTAGTCATCGTAATTGCTCTTTACCCTGCCGATACCCCCGGACTTTGAACCATACCCTTCCTGGTTGTGAAGTCATCCTAGGCACAGCCCTAATAGGTCACTCCCTGCTCAAAAGCATTCCATGGCTCCCTATTATTTAGTAACTCAATCCAAGCCCCTAGGCCTAGCCTTCAAAATTCAGTTTGGCTCCAAACTTCCTTTCTAACTTAATCTCAGGCACCCCAGGTCACTCACCCTGAGCTGAAACCAAGTGAAAGTCATCCCCATTCTCTTGCACACGCCCAGTTCTCTGCTTTTATTTTTGTTCACAGTTTCTCTGCATGGAATGTCCTGCCCTGCCTGTCTTTCTCTGTATGTTCAGATCCTACTCGTCCTTGAAGATCTAGCTGAGGTGCTGCCTCTTCCAGGAAGACTTCCTTGATCCCCTGCTTGGAAATCATACTACCTCCTCCTTAGATCACTCAATTATCCTTTCTTCTTCCACCATGGCGCACTCTAGCCCAGATGTACTATATCCAGTCATAATTAAGTGCTAGGGCAATCGAGTCAAACGTCTAAATGAGAATCCTAGTTGTGGAACCTTGTGCATGCCACTGACATTCCCTGTGCCTCAGTTTCTCTTCTGTGAAACCAGCCTAATGATAGTGTTTACCTTTCAGAGAGTTCTAGGGAATGAAGTGGGGGATAAAGGCAACATGCTTAGCATGGTGCTGCTTACATGGCAAAGTTCAACAATTTTTTTTCCTTAGGCTCTTCCTCCACAGCAATAGTTCAAGCTTTATAAGAATTCTTTAAACCCATCATTTTCTCAGCATTTACTAAATGGCTACTAGAGCCATATTTTGTTGTTAGGATTTGAGAATGAATAAAGAACACTCAGATGTATTTATTATCTGCCCTCAAGGAGCTCATGGTCAAGGACAGAGGTGAAGAACTAGTAACCAGAGCTTGGCAGCACATTTGGTCAAGGGCTCTGATAGAAGTGGGCACAGGGAAGGCAGTATGGTAAGGGGACTTAGCTCTTAGTACCGGGGCCAGACTCCCTGGGCTTAAGTCCCAGCTTGGTCACTTCCCAGCTGGTTGACCTTAGGCTGAGTAATCTGGGATAAGTGCTCTGTGCTTTGGTTTCCTTGCCTGAAAAACAGGGAGAGTAAATGATATCTTCACTTCCAGAGAGGTGTTGTAAGGATTCCTTGGCTTGAGAACCAAATCATACCTAGAACAGGGCCTGGCACGTTTTAAGAGCTCAGTAATGGCTAGTTATTATCTTGGAGCTCTTTGAGACCTAACTGATGCTATGGCTTTGGGCAATTTCTTTCTCTGCCAGAATGGTGAGCTTTTAAGAGGATAGAGACATCACTGTTTGTAGAAGCCACCATCAGAGGGGGCCTAAGACTTTGGTCGTATACTTTGAAGCAGGTTTGGCCTCTCCCTCCCCCTCCCCCAAGACTCCCTTTGTTTTGGAACACACACACTCCAGCCAGTGTCTTGGACACAGAGACCCCCCTCCCCCTTTTGCTGGGTGTGGTTAGCACTTGTCTTTGGCCAGAGTCTTTTGCTTAATCTCTTAACATTTCCGAGTGCCAAGGAGTCTGCTTCTGCCCTCCCGGGCTCCTGTCCAGAAAGTTTCCATTCAAGGAACCCTGCCCCCACCCTTCATTATGCATGGACGTAGAGATCTTATAAGATGGGGAAAGGGGTGGAGCTTCATCAGGCAGCTTTAACTGGCCTCAGCTCTGATACCCACTTTTGTGGCTTTGATCATCAGACCTTGTGAAAAATAGCAAGCCCTCCACAGCCCGCAGCTTCATCTGTGAGCCCAAATCCACATGTCTTCAAGTCCGAGGGGCAGTTGTACTTGGTTGAGGAGGCCTGGGTTCACAGCCCTGGGAGCCCTTAATCTGGGGTTGCTTTGGGTCCTTCCTGGTCTGGGATGACAGCTGAGGACATTCCCAGAAACCACAGTCCTCGGAGACCTACCTTTTGACCAAAGCAGGGCACCCGTGCCTCTGACAAGAGTCTGTATTCTGCTAGTCACTGAGAGGAGCACCAGAAACAGCAGGAGCCCATAAAGGCCAGGAGAGAAGGTGCGGTAAGTGTTGGGGGTAAGGTGGGGAACGCAGCTGATAAAGTGGAGGGTTATACAAATAACTCTTTTAAATAACAACTCCAACAAGTGGAAGGAAGTGGAAGACTTTATTCCTCGAAAGGCAGCTTTTGTAAGAACAAGACTGGGAGACTGGGTCTAGGGTGTGTGTGTGGGGGGGGGGTCTTGTGGGAGGAGGGAGCAAAGTGATCCTGAAGTCAGTGCATAATTACACATCCCTCATTCCTGTCGCTCACCTGCCCTCAGTAAGGAAGATCCTGGGATGCACAGGTATGAGCGTAGAAACCACCCTTCATGGGTCCCTTCACAGCTCCAAGCAAAGACCCACAGGACTCGCTGGCACTCCTTGGTGGGCATCTGGGTTCTGAAGCTCCTGACTTGGATGCCGACCCCCTGCTTGGGCTCCTCTCGCTCTCACAAAGTGGGGCCAAGCCATCATCTCAGTTGGAGTTAGACTGTCACTCAGATGCCACACCAGCTGTGATGGGAAAGGATTGCCTTCCTCTGGCATCTCAATCCATTTTGTAGGATTCCTGAAGGAGGACTTTGCCCTTCTTACACATACTTTTTTGACTTGAGGAACTTGGGGCTGAGTGATTAAAAGCTCCTCGAGGGGTCTCAACCTGTCTCCTTTCAAAGCCCACTGGCCCCTGGATATAGAGAGCTATATCCCGAACCAGTGCCTCTGTTTGGGTAACTCTGGAGAGGCCAACATGGATTTTGACTTCTGCTGGCTGCCTGGGATCACTGGGGTGATTGGTGGCAGCCCACCAGTCCAGAGCAGCCCCCTCCTGCCGTCTCACCAGACACACCTAAGTCACTGTGCCACCCCCTAACCCCTAGGAGGCAGTGTGAGAGCCTTGGATGTGCCAGGCGACCCCCACCTTTGACCTGTCCTTAAGCAACTGACTTTGGCCAAGAAGTCGAATCTTTGCAAGGCCCATTTTTATTAAATACAAAACAGAAATAAGTGGCAAGTAGAGATAGAGACCCACACAGAATGAGTGCCTTAGTGTCTGGCTGATCATAGCAGTGATGATAGCAGATTTCTTTTATTTAGTTGCTTACCGAATGCCAGATGCTATAATGTGCTCTTTGCATATTTTAGTAGAGAGAGCTTTCATAGGCCACGCACTCTAAATCAAATAAATACCATTCTCTGTATTTTTTAATTTTATTTTTTTTATTAACATATACTGTATTATTTGCCCCAGGGTACATGTCTGTGAATCGTCAGGCTTACACATTTCACAGCACTTAACATAGCACATACCCTCCCCAATGTCCATAACCCAGCCACCCTATCGCTACCCCCTGCCTCCCAGCCACCCTTAGTTCGTTTCGTGAGTCTAGGAATTTCATGGTTTGTCTCCCTCCCCATCACTTCCTGTTTCATTTCTCTCCCCCACCCCCCCAAACTCCTGCCTTGCCTCTCAAATTCTTTGTATCAGAGAGATCATGTGATAA
>CM053613.1:33996087-34035487 GCA_028646535.1 Procyon lotor
TGACTGACTTATTTCGCTTAGCATAATACCCTCCAGTTCCATCCACGTCATTGCAAATGGCCAGATTTCGTTTCTCTTGATGGCTGCATAGTATTCCATTGTATATATATACCACATCTTCTTTATCCATTCATCTGTTGATGGGCATCTAGGGTCTTTCCATAGTTTGGCTATTGTGGACATTGCTGCTATAAACATTTGGGTGCACATGCCCCTTTGGATCACGGCGTTTGCATTTTTAGGGTAAATACCCAGTAGTGCGATTGCTGGGTCATAGGATAGCTCTATTTTCAACTTTTTGGGGAACCTCCATTCTCTGTATTTTTCAACAACTTTATTTTTATTATTAGAATGTGATGTCTCTGTTCTCAGGCTCTACCAAGGCACCTTTCCTAAAGTGGGGGCTTCAATCTAACTGACTCAGTAGATGAGGGTTGAGATGAAAGCAAAGAATGCAAGGTGGCTGGGTAAGGGGGCACTCACCCTCTTACGGCACAAACACAATCTTACGATGTGGTTTCTATTAACCCCATTTTATGGACAATGAGCTAAGGCTTAAAGAAATGACTTGGGTGTTGGACTTAAATCATTTCAGCCATGAGATATTTATAGGATGTCCACTATGTGCCAGGAAGTCTTCTGGGTTTGAGGGAATATGGCAGTAATCAATGCAGACAAAAACCCAGCTCACCTGGAGCTTACATCAAGGAAAAAGATCAACAGGTAAACCATGTAGTTTATCCCACTCTGATAAGCATCAGGGAGAGACATAAGTCATGGAAGGAAGCTAGGAAATGCCAAGAGGGATCTGGCTTTGAATAGCCTTATTGAAATGATAAGATGGGTGAAGATGATGGAGTAGGCAGTTAATTCATCATGAGCTCAAGACCAGGACCATGGTAAATAGGTGACATATGAGAAGCTGGGGGGCACAAAATCCTGACTCTGTGGCATCCAAGACCTCTTAACCTCCTGGTGTTATGGCTTCCAAGACCGCCGATGTTAACAGACCAAGAGCCACAGGTGCAAAACATGGGCTCTTCTCTTCCACCTCTACCCCAGAGTAACCCCTAGACTCATTGTCGTGCCTTTACATTGTGGTTTTAGCCCCACCCCCATGGGATAAGACTGCCATGATGGTTCCAGTACAACCCTTATAGGGTCAAAAACTCTACTTCCCAACCTATGGGAGGAGTCCCCCAAATGACTGGGAGCTTCCTCCATTAGAAATGACCCCATCTATGACCCAAGACCCTGCTCACATAAAAAGAAAAGGCCCTTGGAGCCTCAGAGCAGCTGCCACCTCAGGGCCTGCCAACTCTCCTACCTTGATAATGTACCATCCTTACTAATCTGCTTTGTGCTTGCTACTTTCCTTCTGGCTGTCTTTATTCAAGCGCAGGTCCTCAGATCTTTCGTGTATGGGGAATCCAAGAACCGAGACCTCCATTCACACAACACAGACTCTCCCACCAGTAACAAAGAACCTCATGTTGGAGGAAACAAATCCCAGGAAGAGAGATCAGCAGGCACGAAGGCCTTTAAGTGAGAATCTGCTTGGCCGAATTGCTAAGAAAAAGAAAGGATCTGAACGCGAAATTTATATGCTTCACTACCACCTGATGGGGCTCAAGTGATGGTAGTCATTATTGCTATTATAATGTCTTTGCCATTGGCCTGACATCAAACCCCTCTTCCATGTGAGGCGTCTTGGTGGGTAGTGGAAAATTCCAGAGACTCCCTCCCAGCTCTCCCTGTAACTTGGGATGGTTCTAAGCCCCACATGCAGAAATGCCACCTGGGTTTCAAATCAGGAACTAGCGATGCAAGGAGAGGAGACGAAGAGGAAGAGTCTCTCGTGGCCTGGCGGTCGAGGATAGGGAGCATCATTCATGGCTGAGTGGGAGCAGTGGTGGACACCGTCCAGGGCTGGTCATGTCATCAATGTGAGCTGCAAGGTCAGCACTAGGTGAGGCAGGACCTGTGTCTGCGCTCCACTGGTTCTGTGCCATGACCTTGGGTGCTGCTCCCGGCTGCGTAGCCCTGAGCCAGGTTCCCGAGACTTCACGGCCATTCGTCGAATTAGCTATTATCCATCTGTTTTCTCCTTCAAAAGAGAAACACAGATTTTATTTTTAGTTCAATAAAAAAAAAAAAAAGAAAGAAAGAAAGACTGATGGCGGAAACAGTTTCATCCTGCCACCTTATCCCCCAAATTTGGGGTTTGCAATTTTTATAAGGTTTGCATGATGATAAATAAGAAATAGAAATGTTATTAAAGTTGAAGTGAATTTCCTTTCGGGATGTGGGAAATAATGCAAAAGCTATTTCATCTGTTTTCTTTCCCATTTCAAAATGTAGAATGGAAGATGAGGCTGGTTGCTGTTTTGACATTGTCAGGCATGCCTCAAATACCCCCGGTGTTCTCACGTTACCCCAGCGAGGCCTTGGGGCAACCGAAACAAATGGCTCTTTTTTCTCGCCTCTCCTTTGTCTTCCCAGAGCAGTAAAAAGACCAGCATGTCTTTGGAGCATTTCATGTCACCTGAAGAACAGTCTTTTTCTCCTCCCTAAAATGTATCGACTGAAATAAAATAATCGAGGTGTGAAAAAAAAGTGAGTGCATCTTGGTGCCCATTGCCCCCCAAAGATTACGACGCTTCAGGTAAAGTCATAACCCGCATGGCAGGTCTTTATCAGCACGGTATTTCCCTTTTAAGTTCTTTCCTTCGTTTTCATTTTTTTAAATTAAAGTTACTTATGGGCAACGTGTGGAGAATGAACTTTATAAAGTTAATTATACCAAAATAAAGCACTCTGTCCTCGTCTCTCCATTATCTCCTTCTCCGAGGCAACTGCTGTTGCCTAAAAAGCTGACAATTTCATTACTTATTCCCTTACTCGAATTACTACTTTCTGAGTGTTCATTGTCGGCATTATCTAAGGATTTTCCATGATGGAGGATAGAATTTAGCTGTCTTTGCTCTCCCGAACTCACTTCACACTCTTCCCATATCCCACATTCTGCTCATTATAATAAAGCAATATTATGGTTTTGAGAGAGAAAAATCCAGTGTTTATGCTATTGTTCATGTAATGATCTTTACAGGTGATTCATTTAGCAAACCGATTGTTTTTCCTTTCCCTCACAACATTTGGTTTTTCCTAGAGTTAATATTTGTCCTATTTTCCATTTGCCTGGGATTGCATGTACAAGTCAGTAATTAAATACCAAATTCTTTGCCAAAGGTCAACATCGCCCCTCAGGACATGCATTCACGTCAAGTCTCTCACCATTTTCTCGCGACCTCTTTCGGTCACCCCTGCCTTGTGTACAGCAACCCTCCAGGCATCCACCTCCCTAGCATCCTAGGAGCTCTGCCGCCACCTCTCTCCCAGAGTGGCCCTCTCATTAACTGTGCCCCGTGGTATCATCTTATTCCTATTTCTCCCTCATTTTGTTGGAGTGCATCCTCTACTGGTTTCCTGAGAAAGTAGAATGGAAGGCAATTTTTTTTTTTTCTGGTGAATGTGCTGATCTAAAAATGTTTTTATTTTACCCTCACACTTGATTTATTTATCTATGTATAGTTTGGGAATAGAATTCGAGATTGGAAATTATTTTCCTTCAGAGTTTTAAAGGCATGGTTCCATTGTCTTCCAGTCTAATATCTGTAGACACTCTGTTTTCCAAACACACATGACCTGTTTTTTATCACCCCCCTCTGGAAACTTATGGAATTTTGTCATGGATCCCTATTATTTGGAAATTTCACAGAGATATGCCATGGTGTAGGTCTTTTTGTTTTTATTTTTTTTTTTTTTTTTAGTCCATTATTCTGATGAACACTTTTAATCAGCAGAAACTCATGCTTTTTAGTCCTGGGAAAGTTTCTTGAAATATACTTTTGATGATTGCATTTATCTCATCTCCTAGAAATTGTTATTTAATTATGAAATCTCTTGGGCTTATATTTTTATTTTATATCTTACTTTGTGATTTTCCCCCTCTTTATCTGTTTACTTTCTTAGCGATCTTACTTTTGAACTTTCTGTTGTGTTTTTCACTTTTATTATCATATTTTTTATTTTCAAGATCACCTTTCTGTCCTTGGATATTTTGTTTCCCTCCTCCTATGCATGGTCACAATATTAATTTTCAGAAGCTATAAATGATAGGTATTCTTAAAAGTTTGCCTCTCCCCAGCCTCTATATTCTCCGTGTTGCCTCATGCTTTTCTTTTGTTATCTGTGATGTCAGAACATTTCATTAAATGCCTGGATTTCTTTTTTTTTTTTTTAAGATTTTATTTATTCGACAGCGAGAAACACAGCGAGAGAGGGAACACAAGCAGAGGGAATAATAGTGGGAGAAGCAGGCTTCCTGCCGAGCAAGGAGCCCGATGCGGGGCTCGATCCCAAGACTCTGGGATCATGACCTGAGCTGAAGGCAGACGCTTAACGACTGAGCCACCCAGGCACCCCAAATGCCTGGATTTCTGATGGCCCTCAGTTGTCTGATCGTATATCAGGATGAGAGGCTTCAACGCTGAATAGAGGCTATAAGTCTGTATAGGCCTTGCCAACTATGAGACTCAAGGTCAGGGGATGTGGGTGGGCTTTAACTTGTAGAACCCTCCATATCAGCATCGTATGGTCGGTCCCTTTGTGTTTGTCAGATGCCCCGGAGATGACGCTGATCTCTTTCCTGGCGTCTGTCTATGTTATCTGCCAGCATTCTGGAGTCAAGGGAGGAAACAACGTTGAGGGTCAACAATCATTAAGTGAACCTTTACTAACCCCCCTTATTTTTAGTATGCATGTTCATCTCACATAAACTTAATGTCCTGCAGTTCAAAAACCCTTAGTTTTGGAGCAGTGATTTTCACACTTCACCTGTAGGGTTTGTTAAAAAAAAAAAAAAAGATTTAAAGGGGCACTTGGGTGGTTCAGTTGGTTACACGACTGACTTTTGGTTTCAGTTCAGGTCATGATCTCAGTGTGTTGGGATCAAGTCCAACATTTGCTCCACGCTCTGCAGGGAGTCCGCTTGAGGATTCTCTCCCCCTTTTCCCTCTGCCCCTCCCCCTGCTCATGTACACACATTCTCTCTCTCTCTCTAATAAATAAATAAGTCTTAAAAAAAAAAAAACAGACTTTAATTTTCTATTGTAGGAAGTCTGAGGTGGGAGTTAATACTTTGCATATGTAACAAATTCTCAGGCGATGCTGAAGCTGCTGGTCCTGGGATGCCATAGTGAGGACCACTGCTTTAGAGAACAAAACTCTGGTGGTCTGCTGGGTGAGCAGGGGCAGCTGCCTGGCTGTGAAGATGATTGTTAAATAGACTTTCAACCCAGTGCACCAGTTTTTAGTCCCATCTTCCTCTGGTGTTCACAAGTTCTTAGCAGCTATGAGTCTCTGAGCCTTTGGAGAATTCTGGGATATAAATTGGGTTGCCTCTTGACTTTTCCCACCACTGTTTAGGATTCAGCTTTCTCAAGTTTACTGACTCAGAGTTGGATTTGCCTTTGTAGCTTCCAAAACTGTGTTGCTGTTGCCTTCTCTCCTGTTGTTCTTTTCTTTGTTAAACGTATGGCTTTTAAAATGCCTTTACTGCCATTTTACTGAGACTCAGGGAAGGATAAAGCTTAATGAAAGCACCTCATCCTTTATGGTTAGACAAAATATCCTCATATCTTTCTTCAATCCTTCTCTTCTATTCAGGGTTACTTTTCTTTCATTCTATTATCGAAAATTCCAATTCGATATATGTTGTAGCCTCTCAATCTATCCTCTGGGTCTGTTAATAGTCCTTTCTATCAATTAAAAAAAAAAAATCTTTTTCTCTTCCTGCTGAGGTATGGGTGCATTCTTTATTGTTAACTTCTAGTTGGTGAACTTTTTGTTAACTTCTTTTTTTTTTTAAAGATTTTATTTATTTATTTGACAGAGAGGAGAGACATCACAAGTAGGCAGAGAGGCAGGCAGAGAAAGAGGGAGAAGCAGGCTCCCTGCCGAGCAGGGAGCCCAATGCGGGGCTCGATCCCAGGACCCTGGGACCATGACCTGAGCCGAAGGCAGAGGCTTTAACCCACTGAGCCACCCAGGCGCCCCTTGTTGTGAACTTCTAATTCTCATTTCAATTGTGTCTGATTCAGAGTTTATTTTATTTAGTATTTTATTTCAAGGACAACACTGTTCACTTCTTTTTTTTATTTATTTATTTATTTGACAGAGAGAGAGAGAGAGATCGCAAGTAGGCAGAGAGGCAGGGAGAGAGAGAGGGGGAAGCAGCCTCCCCGCTGAGCAGAGAGCCTGATGCGGGGCTCGATCCCAGGACCCTGAGATCATGACCTGAGTCGAAGGCAGAGGCTTTAACCCACTGAGCTACCCAGGTGCCCCTACACTGTTCACTTTTTAAAAATATATATATATTAATTTTATTAATATTTTAATTTTTCCCCAAATACTTTTATTTTATTTTTTCAGTGTTACAAGATTAATCATTCATGCACCACACCCAGTGCTCCATACGCTGTTCACTTCTAAGGTGGTTCCTTTTCTATATACTTCACAGTCATTTCTTGATTTTTCTTTTTTTTTGTTTCACCATTCTTTTGCTTTTAATGGAATTTATTTCTTAGTTGTTCTCTTTAAGAATTTTAAATATTCATACTTTAATGTCTTTGGCAGACTGATTTCATAAAATCCATTTTATATGGAAAGAATACATGTTCTGATTTTTAATTTTGTCAGCTTCTTTATTAGCTTTAGGTTTTTTAAGTGTATTTTATGCTTTTTGGACAATAGGATCATTTTAAGTGGAGGTTTTGTTTTAGGCTGTTTTTTCATCTCTTTCTTGGTGCTTCCTTCTCCCTACATGCTGGTTCTCATGGTCACTTTCACAGGCACCAAATCTCCGGTCGAAAACCCGGTCTCCTCTCACATGGCAATACTTATCCCATGAGGATATTGGATTGATTGACGAATGAATCACTAAGTCAGCCGCCTCCTTATTTGGGAGGCTATACCTGTCCTCTAATGTCTCTGGCTTCAGTGTCAGGTGGGAAATGTTTCAGGCCCTTTTGCTCTGCTGGAACCGAATTGATCACAGCCCGAATTCTGGCCTGGGGCCCGACAGGCCCACGTGGCCTGTCCACTAGCGGTTCACCTTTCTGTTCTGTTTCTGGCACACAGCTGTGGCTACTCATTTTACAGTCTGACTGTGCTGTTCTGGAATCTTGATTTTTCTCTTCTGTCTAGTAAGACTCTCAGATGAGAATCTAGTGTCTGCGGACTTCATTCAGCCCTGTGGCTGAAGCCCCACTGGGGGATCCAGGATGCCTGCTCTTTGGTCCCACCCTCTATTCCCAAGACTGGTAATTTGGGGCCTGAAGCTGAGCCTGACAAACTCAATACCCTCCTCCCCTTCTCTCTCTCTTTCTTTTTGTTTTTTCTTCTTCCTCCCTTTCATATCTATCTATCGTATCTATCTCTTGCAGACAATATGGATTCTTCTTCTCTCCTTCCTCATAACAGGGAGACTCTGTCCCTTAGTGGGGAGGCCTAAGGCTGTTTAATACTTACTATCTGTCTCTGGGTGGGCAAGTCAGTGTAACTTCTGGGGCTGCACACAAGCCAGACCCTGTTGTCTGTCACACACCTGAGCAGTTATTGCAATTCAAGGAATACTTTGATTTCCACATCTGGTTGCTATCCTTGCATCTCAGTTGGTACTGAACTTGCATGGGAGAGGGGAGAGAAAATTATGTATTTGCCCTCTAAAAGCCCTAATACTGCCAATATGTTTAGAGAAGAAGGATCTCATCAAAGCCTGAATTGACAGATTCAACTTTATTATACTTTCATTTAGGGGGAATATATATGTATAGATTATAAATATATATACATATATATATATTTATAATTCTATTTCTAGATTTCTAGAAATAGAATTATATATATAATTCCATTTCTGTTCTATTTCTATTTTGTCATTTTGCTCTTTTTATGTCCTCTGATTTTTCTACATTGCTGTTTGTTTTTTCAATCCCTGTCTTTTAATGTATTGACTGTGTTTTCTTTATCCTCTTACACCATCACAGGTTTGGACATTTTTCATTTTGTATTTCTCCTTGTGGTCATTACCCTTAAATGTTTTAACATGCTTGCCTGATGTCACCAGAGTATAACTATAATGGCAGCAAACAAAGGGGTATTAGACTGCCTCAGCACCAATCACTCTCCTCCCATTTCACATGGTCTTTTTGTCCTGCATTTTAGTTCCACTTTCCTCTTCCACTTTCAAGTTAGTCATATTATAATTTTTAATAATTTAATATTTATTTAGATTTGGTTCCTGGTTCCCAAGTTCACTGCTCATCGGTTTTGTTTTGTTTTGTTTTGTTTTTTTGCAATGTGTTTACCTTGGTCTTTTCATTGTTTCTGAGGTCTTTCCTTCAGAGTTCCCAGGTTTCATTGTAATGTATCTCTTTGTGGGTATCTGTAATCTATGTATCTATCCACCTACCTACCTATCATCCATGTATCTAATCTCCTTCATATGGCTGACTATGAATCTCAAATCTTATAATTTATGCCTTTTATTAAATATAGAATGTTCTCCACCATTAGCTATTCAAATATTACATCTCTCCCATTCTCTACATTGTCTCTTTTTGGAACTCCAAGTAGACATGTGTTAGGTAGTTTCATTCTGATCTTCGCATCTTTCAGCTTTCCTTATTTGTTTTCATTTCTTTTTTTCTTTGTGCTGCATTCTGGGTAGTTTTCTCAGATGTAAGTTTTCTGGTAGTTTTCCAGGTAATGGGGTTCTTTAACCCATGGAGGTTTTTGTTGGTTTGTTTCAATGACTTCATTTTTAAATTTTTTTTTTAAGATTTTATTTATTTATTTGATACAGAGAGAGATCACAAGTAGGCAGAGAGGCAGACAAAGAGAGAAGGGGAAGCAGGCATGGGGCTCGATCCCAGGACCCTGAGATCATGACCTGAGCCGAAGGCAGAGGCTTTGACCCATTGAGCCACGCAGGCGCCCCTTCATTTTTAAATTTCTATTACTGTTACTGGTTCCTTCTAAAATATGCCTATTTTCCTTAACATCTTGCTCTTTTCTCATATATTTTATTTTTTCTTTTGTGCTTCTAATCACTTAGACAATTTGTAATCATTTTCCAACATTTATATTATCCCCTTTTCTTGGCAACAGCCCTACTATTTATTTTATCCACTGATTTAACTCATGGTATATTTTCCCTCATTGCATTAGTTCATATTTGCTTTTATTGTGAGTTACAGAAATAAATAAAATAGAATTTCTTTTCTTCTTATATCAATGCCCCGATGTGATGTAAGCACTCCAGTGTTGATAAGGTGATTCCACAGTTGTCTTCATGGTCCAAAATGGAGCAACAGCCATCACATCCATGATCCGAATAGCAGGATGAGCAAAAAGAAGGAGCAAAGGGCACCTGTCAGCTGTCTTTTGGGGACATTTACTGGAAGCTCCCATACAACACTTCTGTTCATGATCTACTATCTAGAACTTAATCATACGGCTACCTCTAGCTGCCAGGGAATTTGGTAACTTATAACATCTAAGCAAGGGAATGTGGAAATTCTTGAGATAGGTAACAGAGCCACCTCTGCTACACTCGAATACTTCATAATATTGAATTACGTACCCATCTTTAGTGGGATTGTATCTCTAAGACTGTATGACTTCCATACCACTTGGGTTGAAGGCTCAGCACCTCCCCAAGTTTTCCAGTCTTCTTTCTACCAAGTTCCCCAAAGTATCCCTTGCTTGGGTCTGGTTTTTTGGATGATTTCTTGTGTTGGGAGGGCAGGCTCCCCAAACAACGTGGATAATATAAATTTGAACTCTAAACCTATGTGAGGCTTGTCCTTATGGTTACATATTCTTTTTGAGAAGACTTTATTTTTGCTTCCAGAACTTTGTCAAGATAGATAAGCAAACTGGTATGAAAAGAATGAATTGAGTGGATTTTTAAGTCTGTTCTTTTATCCAGAGCATCCTGGCTTTAGGCCTTTATTCAAGCATCAATGGTGCAGGCCCAAGGCTGGGTCTCTTGTTCTAGTGTAGGCATAAAAATCCAAGCCTTTAGGTTCATGAGACTGACACCCCTATGTCCCTTCCCACCTACTTACCAGGAAAGTTGCAGGCCCAGCTCACAGGGATGTAGTTTCCCCCTTATTATAACCCCCCTGGGATTTCTCTTACTTTCTTAAAATTCTTCTACGCTCATATACATTTTATAATTTCTTTCTAGCATTTCTAGGTATTTTTCGGCAGGAGAATTTCAAATCTAAAATCTACCAGTCTACGCTTTCAAACTTTTAATCTAATTATAATAGCCAGAATGTATTTCTACTGTTTGCCACCAAGATTACTGACAGATGTCATCTGTTTAAGAATCTGCCCCCTTGGGCCTGAGCCTGATTCTTGTTGACCCCTGAGGTTTAATGTTTTGCTGGCAGGTTCCAACTAGAGAATGACAGACGGGCACTCCCGGGCTCCTGACATGATTCCCACTAGAGCAGTTAGTTCATAAAGGGTATCCTATTCCAAGCCAACTTAGGCAGACCCCATGAACTCAGCACTCCCGCGTACAAGCTTTGTGGTGCTCCAGCCCCCAGCACTCTCCTGTCTGAGACAGCGGCTTGGGGATTCAGAAAACTGGAGCAAGAAGCACATTCGGTCCTCAGGAGGGACTGAAATCCAGCCCATCAGTGCCAATTGCACTATGTAATCAGAATTTGGCAGCAAGGCTTTGGAGTCTAGAGATGAAAACCTACTCATTCCATCAGGGTGGGGCCTGCCCCGCCTGCAGCGGGGACAGAACTGGACCGGGTGCTTCCCTAGCAGGCCCTGAGCAGCCGTGGCATGGCGGGAGACACTGGGAGTGGGAGGTGTGCCCATGGATGCATGGACAGAGAAGGTAGGCTCATTTGCTGCTCACCTGCTGAGTCCCTTCTGCTCGCCCCGCCTCCTGTCTTAGCATCAGTTTGCTTTGTTGTTGTTTTTGTTTTTTGTTTGGTTTGGGGTTGTGTTTTTAAGGAAGTGAAGCTCAGCTTGCCAGCCACGCCTGCCTTGTCCCCTTGCAGGGACCAGATCCCTCGCAGATGTTACACGTGTGGGAGAGAGGTCATGTCACCACCTCCACGTTACACATTGAAGAAGCTGAGGCCCAGAGACAAGAAGTGAGCTCTCTGACATCAGAGAGTCAGTGAGTAGCAGAGCCGGGACTCAGATCTGAGGCTTCTGACCCCAGAACTCACTCCCTTCCCACAATGCCCGGCTGCGTAAGGGAAAGGCAGGGAGGAGGGGCTCACAGTTGGTAGACACCTCCCCTCTGCCAGCTGCTCTATGTGCGGTGTATCATTCACTCTCCATACTACAGTCCTCGGTCAGAGGTTAGTTTTCTTTCGCCTGTTTTACAGATGAGAAGATTGGGTATCAGAGACTTCCCATGATTTACCCAAGGTAACAGCGATTTCTAGAGTGAGGATCTGAACCTGACGTCGTCTGATTGTAAAGCCTGGGCTCTGTCTCTCTCTCAGCTGTTTCTTTTTACAATATCTCCAGATATTGGCATGCTCCCCGAAAATCCATATGCATTTAGACAAGGTTCAAATCAATTAGTTCACACTTTGCTGCCGAGGCTCCTTTGTGCCAAAGGTGATCAAGGTGCTTCTAGTTTTATGCATGCAAACCCAAGGAGGCCTCTTTCCCTACTTCTTGCATGACAGCCCAGAATTGAGAACCACGGTGCATATGGTGTTTGCAAAATGCCAGTTGTGTATGGGTGTTTAAACTTTAGTTTTGCTGCTCTTAATTTATTTATGCAAGCAAGCCGCCTTTCATGAATTTTAATCTGCGCTGCCTTAAAGAAGTGCTTTCCAAATGGGACAGCATTTGTGATCACCACTAAGCCATTCTAACTGCTTGCAGGCCTGGGGAGAGAGGCAGCGGAGAATATTAGCAAGCTCTGAGCCGTCCCTGTGTCATCCCGGGCATTGTGGCGTAAAATGCGCTTCGTGTCTAGAAGAAAAAAACCCGGGACTCGAGTCTTTGGTTATTTTTAATGCTGAGCGGCAGAACCACGGGGAATATTATGAGTTCCCAGATTTCTGACAGGAGGGACTCGCAGCGAAGTGCTTTCTTCAGGAGAGAGAGAGAGAGAGAGAGACTGCTACAAGTCTTTATTCATTTATTTATCATGCTTCAGTTCCCTAAAAAAGAAAACACTTCTCCTGTGCAGGGGAAATTGCTTCAATGGATAGATTGCATTTAAATAATTTAAGTATAAAATTACGCGAACAGGCCGACTGATATTTCGAAAACGAAATAGTCACAATCACTTAAGAGCACCAGCGAAGTTCGTGATTTGTTGTGGAGATGAGGTGAGGAGAGAGGCTTCTGCCTGCCTGGGCCGGGTCTCTGTCCTGCCTGTCTGCTGCCTCAGGGGAAGGGGCTTTCTGGTCGGTCCCTGCAGGAGAGGACCAGAAAGGAGATGCTGGGTCTTGCGGCTGCCGCGCACTTGAAAGATGAGTGAACTGCCTGCCACTTTTGCCCTACTTTTTGGGTTTTCGTTTTCATCGAAGCAGTGAAGATAAGTGGAGGGGGACACTGGATTGGTATCCAAGGGACTCCTGTTTCATCTGCGTGAGCCCACTGCCCAACCTCCCTGGTCCCTGGTTCCTGGTCTGGGCAGGAGGAAGATAATGCCAAGCTCACAGTGCTGTCCAGGGCAAAATTAGCTTCCAGAGAGGCCCCGGCATGGCGCCTGGCGTGTAATGGTCCATCGCCTCGTGTCTACAGCACATTCTAGGAGGCCGTTCCTGCCGGGTTGCCATCTCGGCCTAGAGAGAGCCTTTGCATTCTTAGGAAGTCTTCATCTCTGCCAGAGATAGGCTCTGTCTTCTGCCCATCCGTGCCCCTACAAAATATTGGTACATCAGGGTTCTCCTTGTGCTTCTGCAGAGAACATTTCTTTAGGTGGGGTTCGTGGCCCACCAAGACCCTGAAGAGCGTGACGGAGAAACAGCTCTGTGGTCAAATGCATTTGCAAAATGCTATGCACGATTGCCCCTTTCGGAGAGTCACCGGGCATTCTGGCTCCGAGAAGTCCTGCTGACAAGAAGTCTTTTTACTTTAAATTTAACTCTGCATTTATTAGTCTCATTTGGCAGTGAGAGCCTTCCCACCCCACCATCCACACCAAATGCCCTATTAGTATCTTTTTAGAATAGGACTTCCTGAAATACACTGAGGGACACTGCCCTAAGGTGGTTCCTCCTCCTTCCATCCAGCTCTATGGCTTTCGATCTAATTTTTCTTTGGACCAGGTTTAGGGGCACTAAAGGTCCTCTTTGTTTACTATTGATGAATTAATTAAGCAAATGCACCAAGTGCTGGGCTGAAGATCAACAAAGCATCATCAGTATCATATCATGTAGAATCCAGACCGAACAGCACAAAATTGGGAAAGGTTTAGTCCCAGTGCGGACTGTTAGCAGTACATGTGAAGTAAGTGCTAGGTGAGGGGCATGAAGGTGGGGATGAAGGGAGGCGCCTCGTGCCTGACCTGAGAGCATCAGGTGGGGCGCCCGGGAGGAGGAGACGTCACATGCCCCGTTGCCTGTTGTCTGCAGTGCGTGGGGGCCTCTGCCTTGGAGGTATTCTAAATTCTAAGAAGCAGCATGTACGGGTAGGGGTGGCAGCTCCTCAGCGGCACCAATGTTTACTTTGAAGAGAAAATGTCTGCTTTGTAGGCAAATGTTTTCAGCATGGAAATGATCATTGCAATTGCTGTGGTTGTCACAAATGTTTCATCAGAGCCGATAAAGCAGCTGAGTGTTGGCAAAATCGATGAAAACATCTTGAGAAGTGTTCGCTGCCTACTTAGCCGTCTGTGGCTCATCTGGTGCGAGGGAGGAGGGGGGCAGGCGGTGAGCTGAGGCCGCACATGAGACGGGAGAGGCAGGGTGGCGCACCGGACTGGCATGCGGGCTCTGCGGTCACACTGCCTTGTTTGCTCCTGCCAGCTCTGTGGCCTTGGCCGGGTGACCCGACCTCTCTGTGCCTTGGTTTCCTCATTTGGGAACTGTGGATAATAATAGCACTACCTTCATTGTTATCGTATTGTTCTAAATATTTAAATGAGTCAATAAAGGCGGAGCATTGAATAAATATAAGTTAATACAGTCCTTCTTTGAGGTTCAAAATCATCATACGCACTATCTAAGCCAATGGAGAGGCTTTACACAACACTGTTTAATCAATGGGTGTTTCTTGAACATCTCCGACGTGCCTACAGGCTGGGGATCCAGTGACTGGATGACTGGAACAGGCCTGGTTACTGTTTTCTCAGAGCTCTCTCTGTACCAGGGGAGACAGAATCATCAAATACATCAGTGAGATACCTTCAGAGAATGACAAACGTTATCAAGAACATAAATCAGAGTAATGAACAGGAGATGTATTGGAGTCACAAATTGCCTACTGTCCTCAGATGGATACGGAGAAAATATATTTTATTTAAATTTCTAAACTACTCTGGCATTCTTCCTGTGTTACCTGATGGTTAGAATGGAAAATAATTAGCTTTCTTCGTCGAGGCTGAAGAGCCTCTTAAGATTTGGCTTCTTCCTGGACTGCACACCAAGAGGACACCTAGGTGTGTGGAGAAGGGGGTGTCTTACCTGGCACCCTACGCTAGTCTTGGACAAGGGGCCTCAGATCTTTGAGGCATCCTTGTGCTGTCTTCCAGTCTATGGAGTAGTGGTTTCTTCTGCCTGATGGCATTCATCCCATTTGCGCCTGAGTCTGTGGCAAGTGTTTAGCCCCTTGTTTTCTGTCTCTCAGCTTAATCTGGACCTGGTAGCTTTCCCTGCCAAGTGACCTTCATCTAAGCTCTCCCTGGCACTGGGGACCCATCTGAGGCTCTGCTTCTGCCAAAGCACCAGCAGCCCCAGCCTCCATTCTGCACCCTCTGCTGGGACCCACCACTGTCATTTTTATAATGAACTCCATGGCAGGTCCATTTGCTGCCAGATCAAGTGCCTTTTAAGTCCCCTTTCAGAAACTGCTGAGTCTTTTACACACCCCATGGGAACCAAGAGAAGCCTACGAGAACTGTAAGCCAGTACCTCCTTCTACTAACTTTTCTGCACTGTCAGAGTGGTGGGGGTAAGAGGTCAACTGCCAGGAGGTGCTCCTTCCTTATGTCTGAAACAGGGTAGAAAACCCCCTGTCCATGCTCCTCTTGCGCCTTTCTGGATCTTTCTAAGCCACTCCCCTTAATTCAGCTCTGAGATGAAGGGGAGGAGAAATGAAAGCCTTGGGATCAACCCTTCCTTTTCTCCCCCTCCGTCTCGTATTCTTTTCTTCAAAATCCCTGAGGTAAAAAAGGCTTCCAATTTTCCATCTTCTATGTCATAAACTTCCTCCCTAAGGTTAAAAAATGTCATGTAAAGAGCTTACAGATCATTGCTTCCATCTTTACAGCAAAAGAAAAGGAAAAGAAAGGAAAAAACCTGAGAAAATGAAACATGAATGACTTTTCTTAAGCTCATCAGAGAGTTGAGGTAACAGGGTAGACAAACCTTCCAAGATCTGGAGAGACCAGTAAATCCAGAGAGATTCAGGAGAGATCTGCTTATTGGGAGCTGAAGTTGCTGGAGTCCTAAATTCATTGGAGCACCCAGATGGTAAGCAATGTTGCTGAATCCTCTGGAGCTGAGCATGGGTCAGCATGAACGTGCAAGACTCCTGGGGCCTGCAGTCTCAGGAGAACCACCACACATTCCTTCATGAGCTTTCCCTCTAGGAAAAGCTAAAGACCTGACAAGAATTCCCTGATGGCTCTGACAGGAAAAAGGGAAGAATAATCATTGTGAAATGTGCCCAGATCATTCTCCACAACAAAAGCTTACTTTCCAGGAGAGAAAAAATTACCAGAGCCCTATCCTATCTGGGATAAGGGCAAATTGCCAATTCCAGCTCCCTCTAGTTTTTTGTCCCACCTAAGGCAAGTGGGAGCTATGCCAACACAGAAACACCTGTGAAGACCACAGCTCAGCGTCACAAGCCTAACTAAAAGGGCGAGATTTAATCATAAGATTGGACAGTGCCACCCCTTTCCCATCTTAGCACCACACCAACAGGCTTCCAGCATAATAGTGGATTTTAGCTGAAAGGACTATAAGATTCTCTTGAGGAAGGGTATTTGGGGAAGCCCAAAGATGGCAGAGGAGACTATAACAAGGACATGGGGAAAATTTGAAGCCATTAGCAATGATTGCAAACAATAAACATAGCCTAAATTCTACCCAGATTAACCCAAATACTCCACTTTTTAAAATTTGAGTTCCTACTACCCAATGCACCATGTCTGGCTATCAACAAAAAAACTACAAGCCATGCTACAAGTCAAGAGAAAATACAGTCCAAAGAGATAAAGTAAGCACAAGAACCAGACTCAGATATGACCCAGGTATTGGAATTATCAGACAGGGCATCTAAAATAACTATGATTAATACATTAAAAGCCTAGTGGAAAAAGCAGACAGCGTGCAAGAATGGATGGGTAATACAAACAGAGATACGAAAATGCTACAAAAGAATCAAAAGGACATGCTAGAAATCAAAATGACTGCAACAAAAATAAAGATTGCCCTTGATGAGTTTGTTAGTAGACGGAATGCATCAACAAAATGACCGGTGAGTTTGCAAATAGATCAGTAGAAACTTCTGAAAATGAAATACAAAGAGGAAAATGAATGAATAATAATAATGATGATGATAATGAAGAACAAAAGAACATCCGGGAACCTTGGGACAGTTTCAAAAGGTATAACACATGTGTATGGGAATACCAGAAGGAGAAGAAAGAAGATAGAGCAGAAGAGATACTTCAAGTAATAATGGCTAGGAATTTTCCCAAATCAATGACAGACACTAAATCACAGATCCAGAAAGCTCAGAGAATATCAATAAATATCAAAAATCTACACCCAGACTATCATAGTCAAGCCACACACATGCACACGTGCACACACACACACATCAAAACAAAACAAAACAAACAAACAAAAAAAGAAAGACAAAGAGAAAATCTTGAATGAAGCCAGAGTGGGGAGTGATCATGGGGAGAACTTTACCTACCAAGGAACAAAATAAGAATACAGGAGACTTCTCATCAGAAATCAGAATGGAATGAAGTATTTAAGTCTTAAAAGAAAAAATATATCTACCTAGAAGTCTATATTCAGTAAAATTATCCTTCAAAAATGAAGAAATAAAGACACTTTCTGATAAACAAAAACTGAGAGAATTCATTACTAACAAATCATCATCACAAGAAATGTCAAAAGAAATTTTTCAGGCAGAAGAAAACTTTTATAAGTCAGAACTTGAATCTACATTACAAAGGGAAAAGTATCAGAGAAGGAATAAATGAAGATAAATAAAATTTTTAATATTTCTTTTAATTAATAAATGTTTAAAGTAATAATAGTAACAATGTATTAGGTGAGTATAGCATATGGATAAGCGAGATGAAAGACAATTCATAAGGGAAAGGATGGAAGAATTGGGAATATTCTGTTCTTGTATACAAATGAAGTCATATAGTGTTATGTGAAGGTACAATTAGATTAGTTAAAAATGTATATTGGAAACCCCAGGGAAACTACTGAAGTTATTTTTTAAAAGAACTATAATTGATATGCTAAGAGAAGAGACAAAATAAAGCCATGCTATTCCAATTATATGACATTCTGGGAAAAAAACTACAGGGAGATTTAAAAGACCATGGTTTCCAGGGGCTTGTGGGGAGCAAGGGAGGGCTGAATAGATGAAGGATGGAGGATTTTTTAGGGCAGTGAATCTATTCTGTGTGATGCTGTAATGGTAAATTAGCATTTGTCAAAACCCATAGACCTTTATAGCAAAACAGTAAATTTTAATTGTGTAAATTAAAAAAAAATCATTTAGGAGATCCCAAGATGGATTGTAGAATGTGACAAAACCCTCTAACTTCTTAATATATGTATGAAACAACCTTGTTCAAGGGTTTTGGGGCAGAAAGGTGCTGATACCTATACCTTTGGAAATGAGTGGATTCTGGAAGACCAAAGTTAAAGAAAACTAACATAGGCGCAGCACTATTGTTGATAAAGTTTTTTCCCATGCTGGTATGTATTAAAAGTTTGGTTTGTTTTTTTTTTTTAAAGATTTTATTTATTTGACAGAGAGAAACACAGCGAGAGAGGGAACACAAGCAGAGGGAATGGTAGCGGGAGAAGCAGGCTTCCCGCCGAGCAGGGAGCCCAATGCGGGGCTTGATCCCAGGACTCGGGCCTCATGACCTGAGCCGAAGGCAGATGCTTAACGACTGAGCCACTCAGGCACCCTTATATTAAAAGTTTTGATACCACTATATATGTAAATGGAATTAAACAACCAAATGGACAGTGGATGATGAGAACCAGAAATCTCACTGTTGGAGTGGGACGTTAGAGACAAAGGAAAGAGACAAGAATAATCTATGTGGTAATTGATTCAAGTTGGAGACATCAGTATGAATTCGTGTTAAAGTCTCATATGGATATAGATGGTTACATATGGAAATAGGCTATTATACATACATGTAATTCTTCACCATGTCAGCGGAGGGGGTCTTACGGTAGCAATGACAATCAGTAACGATGAGCACCCCTAGTATCCAGATCTTGGTTCCT
Source organism: Procyon lotor (assembly GCA_028646535.1). NCBI lineage: Eukaryota > Metazoa > Chordata > Mammalia > Carnivora > Procyonidae > Procyon > Procyon lotor. The sequence continues at coordinate 34,014,879 of CM053613.1, forward strand.
CATACCATTCGCCAATAAAAGGAGAAATGGCTGATTCTAGAAGTGGGACATAAAATACACAGGATAAGCATGGAACATCTTATTTTGCCAGAAATTAAGGAATTGCCAAAAAAAAAAAAAAATTAAAACCACCACACACACACACACACACACACACACACACACACACACACACACACAGAGAGACAGATAGGGATTATGTCAAAGGGACCCAGGAGCCAGCTGAAAGATCTACCAATGGTCAAAACTGGAGTAGCTTGAGCAAAAAGTATATAACCCAAAGGATAAAATACATATTTATGATTCCATACCAATATGAATACGTGATTGAATATACTATGTGAGCTGAGAGAATGAGGAGCCAACTTTTAGAAGGGTGAGAGTAAAAACAGGTATAAGTGGTTCTTCTAAAAGAGGGAACATGATGAGAAAATGTACAAGAAAATATGGCACATAGGGGCACCTGGGTCGCTCAGTTGGTTAAGCGACTGCCTTCAGCTCAGGTCATGATCCTGGAGTCCCGGGATCGAGTCCTGCATCGGGCTCCCTGCTTGGCAGAGAGTCTGCTTCTTCCACTGACCTCTCTCCTCTCATGTTCTCTCTCTCTCTCTCTCTCTCAAATAAATAATAAAATAAAATACAATAAAGAAAATACGGCACATAAGGATGATTATGGTTAGAATTTAACTAAAAAGAGAGTTAAAAGGAGAGAGGAAGGAAGTGAAGCTGTATGGGCAAGAGATGGCCTTGAATGCTATTTTAGGAAGACTGAGTCTAAATCCTCTCCGGTGGTGATGCAGTGAAAGTTCCAGAACAGGAAAAACACGTAGTTGGATTTCTTCTTTTCAGTCATCATGTTGAGACTTTAATACATAATGGAGGGCAAGGCTGTTGTGTCCAAGGAAGCACCTTTCGAGGCCTGCAAATAAAGCCTACCTTGACCCAGGTGTTTTGTTTTGTTTTGTTTTTGTTTTTTCCTTTCCTGATATTTATTTCCTGGCTAGAATTCCTGGTGTTGTGGAATTCTGGGAAAGTCACCTTGCCTGACAACAATTTTCCCATAATAGCCGAAATGATGTCTATTTGGCTTGATTTTCTGTGTCAAAATGTATAAAAGACTCATACTCACTAATTAAGAAATAATCATACAGTAAGTCCTTATAAACCATTCAAAAGAAGGTAAAAAAACAAAGAATTTAAGTAGACTATTGTCCTCTCAGCAAGCTAAGATTAATTCTTCAACTTGGGAAGAGGGGGAAAGGCATTTTTTTTTCTTTTTTTATGAGAAGGAAGAGTAAAGGGGAAAAAAAGAGGTTACTTTTAAGCATGCCAAAATATGAAATTTTTTTTTTCTGGAAGTATCCTCATTTGAAGAATTTCCTTCAGCTAAGCACAGTAATACCAACTTCCTGAGGTTTTTGTAAGTATTAAATGGATAATCAATGTAAAGAGCTTTATTATTGTCATTGTCATTCATATTGCTATTATTACGGTGTATTTCTGTGTAACTTAACCCTGACTTCCTATTACAATTGTATCTCTATTTTCCTTCTACCTCATATTCGTACATCCTCATTTCATTATTTCTAAAAGTTGTTTAGAATCATAAGTGGAGATTATAATGTTCTTTATAAGTAAGTGTCATAAATTATAAATAAAACAAGAATACGATTTGCCAGCTCGTGTTAAACCCTATTGTGGAATCCTGGGACAGATAAATCTTATATACAGGAACCATCTGGCTAAAGTGCAACAGTAGTTATGCTGAATGTGGTCAGAGAGACTCCTCTCCCACACTTAGCTGCCACTCATCTCGGGGCAAGAACTCAGCTCAGGCCTGGGAGCAGAAATGCATCATGGGGAGCAAGGCCCCTGCCTAATGCCCTCATTCAGGGAAGAGAGGAACATAGGATCCAGCCAAGGGCCCTGCTTTCAAGCAGTGCTGGGCCAATGGCTGCTGCTGGAGAGAATCTGGGAAGAAACAAAAAGAAAAGAGAAGTGAAGTTGAAAGAGGGGTGTGTGGAAAATCATCATAACAACAATAGGCGGAAGAAGTGAGCGCCATACTTTAGGACTCCCTTGTGTAGGAAAGATGCTTAGCTCTTTGTGCCCGTCTTTCATCTGTGACGTGGTGATTGCGGTAAAGGAAGACTTGAATTACATCTTACAAGGCTTTTATGCTTTTGTTGTTGTTGTTGTTGCCGTGGACCCTTTTGGTAATCTGTTGACCCGTCTGTGGACCCTGTCTTTGTCTGGGATCTTCCAGAAGCCGATCTCGAATGCAAGTCATTTATTTGGGAGGTGAAGGAAATACCCATCAAGAAGTAGGAAAGGAAAGGCAACCACTTAAGTGGACAACTGGAACTTGGTCCTACGGGCTATTTTGGGACAAGAAATGCAAGACCACTTTTCAGCATTTTCCCACCTGAAGGGGGAGGGAGCTGGGGTAATTACACACCAGCTCCCAGGATATGACCACCCCTGGCACTTCCAGCCTGCCCCCCGTGGGCACCAGGCAATGCTTCAATGCAGAGTTGGTGGAAAGGCGAGATCTCAGGCACATAGTGCAGAGATGCACAGAGTGGCAGTGGGAAGCCAGCTCCGGCACACAGAAAGCCCAGGGGATATGCAGAGGGGCACTTTCCAACATCTGCTACAGACCCCCTTCTCGGAATAATGTTTTGAAATGCATAAAATAAAATTCATAGGATTACAAAGAAAACCAATTATATTGAAATTCAGTTCTATCCACAGACCCCTGTGGGACCCCAGGTTAAGAAGCCCTGCTAAGGTTTCTTTTCAATGTGAAATTGTATGGTTTTATGACCTAAGAGCATGGATTGTGTTACTCTGCCAGGAGGTGACTGAGTAAAGCTCTGTACAGTCTGTGTAGAAACCATTTCAGGAGAAAAATGCGCTCACCCAACCTGACAATCCCCCGTAGCTCAGGGACTATGAATGATGCTGCTGGCCTCTCTTACTCCCTTTTTATATTTTACAGTATTTGTTTTGCATTGTTTATGTTTTTGCGTTTTTAACGTGGCCTCTGTTAGCCCTGAAAGCGCTATGGGGCTGCAATTCACCCACATTGCCCTCATAGCCGCTCTGCCCTCCTCCGCCGTCCCCAGGGAGCTCCATCCCTAAAGTCATATGCCTCGGAAGCACGAGGGCCCCAGCGCCCTTCTGCCACGCAGCCACGGTGGGCCAGGGTCCGTCCTGTGGCGTGATGGTGCCAACAGGTGGCTGTGTGCGGGGTGCCCAAGCAGCCACCCCCCGGGGAGCAGTGCGCCACCAAGACACCCTCCACCTCCCATCGCGCCTCCATGGCTCTGTTACTCACAGCTAAATTACAGTATTATGACTTCATTGTTGAGTCCCAATTCTCCTAATTATAGCCTAGAGATCTATTATTTGATTTGGTAACACCAAGTGCTTCTTTTCTAAATCATGTAATCTCTTGTAGCTTATTAATGTCAGGTTTGCGCACACGCGGGGACTTGGTTGTTTGCCAGGCAGAATCAAATTTTCAAATTTTCGCTGTGTTATGTTACAGGGCTTTGCTTGTTACAATCTAATTATATTGGCACTGAAATACCGAAAACCAATTTATATTAGAAAGCTCTTTAACTCTTTCTTTGGAGTGAATTTACATGCATAAGTGTCTGCCACACCATTGGTCTTTGTTTTTCCACTGGGAAAGCCCTTCTGGGAAAGAGGTAAAAGTAACAGTCCCTTTCTATTAAGTCTGCTGCTCATGGGTGAGAACGGTGGATGCGGCCCTTCTCTTGGTTGAAGCCTGGGGAAGGAGGGAAGCGTGCTTCTTCCTCCTCCCTGTGTGCTCCCCATCCTCCCTGCGGGGAGCGCCCCTTGTCCCAGGCACCCAGAAACCCCTCTGCTGGTGGGTGTCCCCTGGTGGCAGAACCCTCCCCAGCCTTGGACCATTTCACCTCCTCTGTGTCCCCTTCTCTCTTTCAGACATGCCCATGCTCCGTTTGCCACGAGGGGTCCAATGGATCCTTTGTCGCGAAAACAATGCCCTTTGCAGACCAGGAGGGTCTTGCAGCCTCAGAAAGGTGGTCCAGCGGAGGAACCTCCCTCATTATCCCACACTGTCCCCTGAGGGGGTGTGTGGCAGCTGGCTGTCAGGGTATTTGTCTTGTCACTCTGTCCGTCCTCCCGGTGACAACCGTGGCTTTCTGACCCCAGGATTGTTGTTCCTTGTCAGACTATTATCACCAGGGAATACTATCTATATCTAAATCATCCAGCATCCCACCTTTGAAAAGGAGCTCCAACTTCTTCCTAGTTTTTTTTTTTTTTAAAAGACCTTATTTTTTAAGAGCAATTTTAGGTTCACAGAAAAGTGGAGAAGAAGGTACAGTCCCACTCCAACACCTGCATAGCTTTTCTCATCGTTGGCATCCCCTCCCCACGGAGTGCTGCCTAGCTGACCGGGCTCCAACGTCACTTCCTTCTCACTCAGAGTTATGCTCTTGCTCACTCATGAACTCCAGCAACACTGTTTTGTTTTGTTTCTTCCCCAATTTCTCTTTTCCACTCTGTGACATTGGTACACATTCTTTCTTCTGTTTTCAAGTGCTCTTGGCATTTATGGCTTCTACTCATTCTTCACATCTCAGATAAAATGTCACTTCCTTAGAAAGAACTTTTCTTTTCTTCTATTTTACCAGGCACCCCCCAAAACACCCCATTTCATTTAGTCCACCTTGCATTTATTTGTTTTCTTCCTTATTACCTCTCCCCCACTCTTGACCAAGAAGGTAAGATCCATGAGGGCAGAAATTTTGTTGGTTGCCGTTGAACTTCCAGTGCCCAGCCCAGTGCCTGGCACATAGATGAAGATTAATCAGTAGCTGCAGAGTAAAGGACCCTAGGACATTCCTATTGTCTTATAATGGAGAAGAATCAATATGTTTTGACTCTTTGGACTTGTCTGGCTGTCCTTCTTCCTTCCTTGATCCAACCATGTGGACATCCTTCATTCTCCTTGAGGATACAGGGTATGGCCCTGTCCTTGACTCCTGAGCAAGAAACCAAGGAGCCATCCCAGGCTGGCACAGCTGTGGCTTCCTGTCTCCATCCCTGGTCCAGTGACTCAGATCCTGTTGAACCAAATGTCTCGTCTTCCGTGGCACCTTCCCCGGCTTTCCCTGGAGATGGTTCTCACGTGGTGCCCACATGTGTCACCTGACCAGTGACTAGTGGCAGCACAGGGCCCATCAGGAGCCATGTCAATGGTCACTCTTATTTATCTAAGTGAGAAATGAAATGGTGCAAGGCCACAGACCCCCTTTCATGGTGGTCACTGAGTCACAGAAGGGGTCAGATGGATGGGAAGTCAAACAAGACCATCCCTAAAGCAGGGAGAGAGGTCGGCCAGGCACACAATCCTCCACGGAAGAAACCCACAGGAAACAATGACGGAGTCAACTACGCACCCACGATGTCCCTGAATAAGACAATCGTGGAGCTGATCGGTGGACTCATGTATCTACTTAACTGCAACTGTAACAACTATCAGTCAAATTTATGGAACTTGCTGATCCCTTTTTGCTCCTTCTTCTAGTACCTTCTCCATAATAGTGAAAGTAAGGGGCTCCTAATTCACATATGAGTACAAGGGAGGCCCCACTTCCCTGAGAGGAAGAAAACCGAGGGCCTCTCTCCCCTAATCTGTGGTCTCCTAAAGTATCCAAGATACATTTAGGATTGGAAAGATACCCTCTATTCAGAAACCCCAGCCAAAGAGCACAGAGCAAGGCAGATGGCTATGCCCACTGTGGTTGCAGAAAGGCCTTGAAACACAAGATTCTCCCACCATCTCTTGTTTGGAGAACCTATTTCCTTCTCACCATGATGTCTTTGCCCACTCTGCCTGGAATGTTCTGCTCCTACTCCACTTCTGCTTGTAGAAGTTTAACTCCTGCCTCACAGCCTAAGAAGAAAGGCATCTTTCCTCTCAGTCTACACAGTCAGAATCACACTCTACCCCCACTGGCCCCATCGTCAGGTGCTTGTGCTGTTTATGGGCGCGTTGATCGGACATCCCCGTTTGCTTGGGACAGGTCTGGTTTATGCCTGTCATGCTAGCATTCATTGATATTAATAATTGATAATTCACCTTCAGAAATGTACCGACTGAACAACAGACTGCATGGCCTGGGGGACACACCCTCTGGTGACACACACCCCCCAGCAGGTCCTACCCTTTCAATCCTCTCCCTTGAAGGTGGGCAGAACCAGTGCCTTGCTTCTGGCCAATAGAATGTGGCGAAGGTGATGGGATAGCCAATCCCTCGATTATGTCACTATCCACAAGGCTCTGTCTTCGTGACTAATGAGAGCCACTTCCGGGCTATGGGGTGCGCTGCCTCCGGGAAGGGCCTGGGGAGCTGCGGGCAGGACCCATGGGCAGCCTTTTGGTGCTGAAGGCCTCGGTCTTCTCGATGGAAACACCTGAACTCTGCCCTGGTCCTGTGGGCCGGAGGAGGACCCCGAGCTCCAGAAAGGAAAGCCGTTGGCTCCTCGATTCCGACCTCTGAAATGCCGAGCAGGGGCCCCTGGGGAGCTGCACCTGGACTCCCGACCCCAGGACCTTGGGAGGTAACAGATGGGGGTTGGCTAAAGCCGCTCCGTTTGTGGTCAAGTTTGTGACCGTCACCATTGATTCATATGGCTGCCCTGCTATATCGCAGACCGAGGGCTCAAAGCGTCTTCTCTTCTGGACACACTGGCATTTTCTTAAAGTCGGGGTGCACACCATCCTCGGCTCTCGGGCATCCTGCACCCTGAGCAAGGACTGCCTACCCGGCAGCTACCATACCTCCCAGCGCCGCAGAGCACTTATGGGGGCACCGTTTCTGGGCCCCTCGGGCCCGATTTGAATCCCAGGCCCACCGCTCTCTAGCTCTGCGACTTTAAATGAGTTAATTGTAACTTCCCGGAGCCTCAGTATTCTCATCAAAAAATGGGGTTACAACTCGATGCTTTCCTCTGTAAGGTAAGATTGTGGTGAGGATCAATCGATTCAGCATACAACCTGGACGCACAGCGCTGGGTATATTGACTATCACTCTTCTTTGCTCTGCTTCACTCTCAAGTCACATCTGCCCTTATTATCCCCATTTACAGGTGCTCAGAGACATGAAGTTGCTTTCCCGACATTGCACAGCTCCTAAGTGGCAGAGAAACTCAAACCAAATCCACACATGCTTTTCCCCACACTCTCCACACCTGCATCTCTCTTGTGGACACATATTTTTGAATAAAAAACAAAAACGAACAGACAAACAAAAACACTAAAGAGAACTTTTTGCCGAGTCCCACAGTGGATTTCCCAAGAAGCAGGCCACGGACACACAGATGTCAAGGCTGGCTAAGTCCCACGTTCTGGAGTCGCCTCTTGAGGCCTGGGTGGGTTTCTGGGACCACAGGCGAACAATTTAGACAGCGTTAGTGGAAGATGGTGACCCATAAACGAGCTCCGGGCCCGTGAAACTGACACACTCCCTGACAAATGACAGGGGCTTTTAGACCATTCCAGTCTCCTAAAACCTGGATATTTACATAAGTGCAGATTATTGGGATCCATAGATAATTTGCTACCTGCTCACTTTTAATGTGTTTGTGAACACTCATGAGAAGCTCATTAATTGTAAGTGTCTGTAAGCTTATTGAGTTGTAAACCAAGGTTGACAGCACAATAGGCCCGATAAAAGGAAGGGGCCCCCCTGCCAGCCAGAAGGAGCAGGCTTACAAATCAGCCCCGGGGATAATTGACAAGATTGCCAGGACGCACACAGGCCCCTTCTCGGAGCGGGTTTTATGTCCCTGTCCTGAGCTACCCAGCAGAGACACCAGCCGGCATCCTGAGAGTGACTCTAACCGCACTTAACATGCTAGGGCGACAGGGTTGGGCACCCAGGCCCAATAACTGGGGAAATCCGTGAAGGCTGTGGCCTGACAAGGCTGAAATCCATTTGTTATTCTCCTCATGGAATGCCCTGGCTCCTTCCCTAGCCCGGTGGGTTCCCATTCATCTTTCTTTTTTTCTTTTTTTCCCCACTCAGATTTCAAGACGGCTCCTCCTCTAAGCTTTCTCCGACCTTGCCAGGGAAAGAGCCTCTCCCTTCTGGAGCTCTGAGAGCCCCTGGTACGTGTCCTGGAATAGCTCTAACGATACGGTATCTGGAATGCCTGCCCTGTTCTCCACGCCCCGAAGAGCAGAGCTCAGAACTTCTTACAGATGCCCTCCAGATATGCTCCTCAGACAAAAGCGAACACTGCGGGGACCGGGGAGCCGGGGCAGGGCGGGCGGAGGGAGGGGGAAGGAACCACATCAGCCGGCACCTGTCTTTTACCAGTTAGCTTGCTTCTTTCCCCTTCTGGGCCCATGGGAGGGAACATCCTACTCTTCCTGTCTCACAGGGACGGGCTACGAGATGGAAAGTCCTGGGAGGCTACCCCATCCTACCAGCCTTCTCAAACATGTATTTATATTTTTTTAGGGTGAGTTTCTCTCATATTACCTATATCAGAGACTAAAATAATATGCATGTATTAATCCTGCTGTATATATTCATATGTATTATAGCAGACCTGGGAGTCCAGAGAGACAAAACATACATTGCACCAACTAGATATATAATTGAGGGGCACCTGGGTGGTCAAGCATTCGATTCTTGATCTCAGCTCAGATCTTGATCTCAGGGTTATGAGTTCAAGCCCCACATTGGCTCCATGCTAGGTATGGAGCCTACTTGAAATAAATACATACATACATACATACATACATACATACATACATAAATAAGAAAAAAAGATACATGATTGAATCCCCTCATAGGCTAAACTGCTACAACAAATAAACCAGACAATATAATGTCACTTCTCACTCACACGATAATCCCCTGTGGGTGTCCAGGGGATGGTCAGCTCTCTTCCGTGCAGTGATTCAGGGTCCAGCTTCTTTCATATTGAGGCTCCATTATCTTATAAGGCATCGTCTTCATCTGTACCAAAATGGTTGAAATGGAAAGAACATGGAGTGAGCCATGGAAGAGGTTTTATTTCTCAAAATGGCCACCATATTACTTCCACTTACATTCCACTGGCTAGAGCTGAGTCACATAGTTATGCCCAACCACAAATGCAGCAGGGAAGTGCCATTTGCTGTGTGCCTGGGAAGGAAAGGAAATGGACTTTAGTGAAGAGCAAGCAGTCTGCATCACATCCGTCTCAGTGAGTTCCCCCCTGTTTCTCCCTCTTCATAGTCTGCATGGAGAACACAGATCGTAACTGCACTTGGTTGCACACAGCCCCTCCCATGGATATCCCTCATATTTGAAGCATTTCTGAAGAGGTCCATGTTTCCAAGTATTATTTACATTCAACTAGGTATTTCCCACTTATTTCTTATTTCTATCAATAATTTTGGAGCTAGATCACCAAACAGAATACAAGTCCCATTTATGAATTCTTTTATTTATACCCATCAGATACCCCAATTTTGCCAGTAGTTGATTCCTTTCACCTAAACCCTGCCAAACGGTAGCCAAATATGCAATTGGTTTCCTCTGATCTTAAAGATTGCAACAAAATAATGTAATGAAACATAGTACACAGCAAATGGCCATTTTGCTAACTCAAGGCAGCATGACTTACCTATCTGCCACTAGTGTGTGACCTCTGTTATAGCACAGCGCAAGAATCTCTAATGGCAAGAACCTCTTAAAGGTGTTATTTCAGATGCTTCCAGGTGATGCTTTTGACAAGTGACAAGCTTACTCTCTTTAAATGTGAGTTTCTGGGCAATGGGCCATTTGATGGTATGACTGGCCAGACATTTGCCGATCTCAGTGAGCAGCTCTTCTTTAATGGCTGCAAGAAATGACTTATATGATCTACTCAAACTTAGTGTTCCTGGAACATGCTGCTCTTAGTACACACAACTATGCACAATGTAAGACTAACCCACTTTTCAATTATTGTCAAACCTGCTAGAGAAGGTTAGTAACAGGGATGAGCAGATAGGAAATACTAGCTCTTTGCTTTATGTTTAGTTAGGAATACTTTCAGCTGAATATTATAGACAACCCCCCATCTAAAAAGTGGCCTTCAAATATTCATTCAACTCACATAACAAGAAGTTATGACTCAAGACTTTGGGTCAGCTTCTCTGCAATTTCTTGATTTTCTCCTCACTGTCACAAAGTGGCTGCTGCAGTGCGGTGCATCACATATTCACACAAGTAAAACTGGAAGTAAAGAAGAGGTCTTTCCCTTGGAGCATTCTGTTTCTTTTTATCAGAAGAAGAGGTCTTTCCCTTGGAGCATTCTGTTTCTTTTTATCAGAAGGGTTCTCTGCACACTCACTTCAGCACACTGTTCCTTAAGTCTTATTGTTTGTAAGCCAATTATTTCTATACCAGTCAGTCCCTTAGGAGAATGCAAGTAGCATGATTGATTCAGAATTAGAATGATTCATGTTCTGGAAATGAATATATTGCCCCAAATTTTGTCTGTTACTGGAAAAAATTTTTGGATGCTGCTAGAAAGAAGAAGCAAGGATCACTGGTAGGTAAGCAATCAATGGTATCTTCCACATTCCTCAAGGAGTTTCCACAATTTTTGTTGTACTAACCTAAATAAAAAGAAAACACCATGCCTTTATCACTGTGTCCACACACTGAAAAGCTTTCACGAAACCATGCTTTAATGTCAAAATCTCACCTTCCACAGAACATTTCTCTTTATTTGCTAAAATAACAACTACAATTACTGAGTGCTTACTATGTGCTAAGTGCTACAGTAAGGGATTTATGTGCATAATCTGGTTATAGTTACCAAATAAGCAAGTTGAGGTTGATACTGTGACATTTTGATTTTGTAGCTAAGGAACCTAAATCTTAACAGGGTTAAATGCTTTTCCCTGAACTCACACAAAAGTAAGGGATTGAAGCTAAATTTGAACCTCTGGCTTCAGAGTCTGATTTTTAACTGTAATACTCTACTGACTATCTTTTTTTTTTAAAGATTTTATTTATTTATTTATTTATTTATTTATTTATTTATTTATTTGAGAGCATGCATGAGAAGGGGGAGTGGCAGAAGGAAAGATAGAAGCAGGCTCCCCACTGGCCCAATGTGGGGCTGGATCCCAGGACCCTGGCATCATGACCTGAGCCCAAGGCAGACACTTAGCCAGCTGAGCCCCACCCAGGTGCCCCCGTTGTTGCATGAATGGAGAGATGGTTAAGTGAATAGTAAAGTATGTGATGAAGCAAATGTAAAATATTAATTGTAAAGTCTAAGTTATGGACAGATAGGTTTCACTGTATAATTCTTTCAACCCTTCTGTGTTGAAAATTTTCATCATAAAATGTTGGGAAATGTGTCCATAAGATTTTAGATCCATTTTTATAAAAGAATCTCACAAAAAGACAATTCTTTCTAAGTCACAACAGCTAAGCAAAGGTCAAATAATGGAGAGTCTTAGGTACCAGGCTGAGAAACTGGGACTTAATCCTCAAGGCAGTCTAGAGACGCCGGGGGATTGAAGCAGAGGGCTAAAATGTAAGATGGACCTGGGGGCATGCAGGGGAGTGCAGGGGGGTGCGGGGAGCAGGGGGGAGACAGAAAGGCCAGTCAGGGGCTGCTGTCCTTGTACAGATGGGAGCGAATGACGGTATCTGAGCAAAGGTGGCCACAGGGATAGATGTGAATTCACGGAAAAATCTCAAGAGGAAAATAAGGAAGATTTGACACCCGAAGACACGTGGACCCATGGGGCTATCTGCCCGTGCCTCAGGTTTCTGCTTGGGGTAGGGGGAGTGGGGAGGCTGCTCTTCACTTGCCGCTGAGCCAGTGGCACACGGAAGCCCCCACACCCTTGACAGAGATCCCTTTCTGTCTCTGGGGAGCCCACCAGCCCCGCCATGGCCTGAGATGGGCTGAAGCTCTGGATTTCTCCCCGCCGGATATTTTTCCTTTTCCTGCTTCCAAGTGAAATGAATCCACGCTCTGCCTTCCTCCGTGGTCAGGGCCTGCTGAGAAAGAGCACGACAAATGGCTTCGGCCATGCCCTCCAAGCCATCTGGATCACAGGGTGCAGAGCAGCTCCCCGCCACGGGCCCAGCTCGGGCTCCTGGGTCCCTGCCTGCTGTCTCTCAGGAGCAAACCCACACTTTATGATGAAATTCAAATGGTTTCCAAGGACCTCAAAGAGGAAAAATGAAATTGTTTTCAGCTTTGAGTATAGTCATAATAAAATAGCTATTTAAGGGGGGGGATTGTGTTATTCTTGGATAAATGAGGAGCAAAAATACTCTTTTACAGTTTGCCATAAAGACAGCAATAGAATTTTTCACAAGACAAACACAATGAGTGATTAAGGGAAGACGAGGGCATCTATATTTGTTCTTCCTTGGACATCACGCACAGTGGCATATTTGGTCTCTACTAAGCTGGGAAAATGGCAAGACGGGCTTCTAGTTTTTCTCAGTGACACTAGTTCCCTCCAGAGTGCGGAACCCTGGCAGCTGGCCCCTGAGGGCTCTGCAGGCTGGAGGGGGTCCTCTTCTCCTTCCTGTGCCCCATGCCTCTTTCATGCACCTCTCCACCAGCTTCCTCCTTGAAAGTAGTGTCTGAGCCCCACAGCCAGATTCAGCTCATTTCGATGAGGAAGGGACTACATACGCTAAGCATGCACAGAACGTTCTTATGGGTCACCCCCTCTGATCATCACCACAACCCTGTAGAGTAAGGAATGGAATTCCTGTTTTCCAGATGAGAAGACTGAGACTCAAGAGAGGCAAAAGTACTTGCTCCCAGCCTGCCAGCTGGTCAGTACAGATCCCCAAAGTTCTTTTCCGTATTCCAGCCTCTTACCCCCTTGGGATCCAGCTCATTGACAATGTCTTGTGGAAACCATGCAACATTTAGTGACTAAGCCCTGTGACCTTGGGAAAGTCACTCTGAGACTTTTTGCATCTTGGTATTCAAAGTGGTAATAAGGAAAGAAATCACTTTGACCTTAGCGGGTTGGACTTTATAAAGAGTAATTGTTAGAGTATATATAAAATGTCTGTTGAGGAATAAGGGCTCAAAACAAATTCATTCCTTAATGAGGCATTTGTTAGCTTGTTCTAAGGTGACATAATGCTCTAAGTTTCATAAAGATTGGGGGGAAACAAGATTTTTTAAATGGTACTTAAGAAAGGCAAGTCCCAGATGATATCCTGGCATAGGAAGTGGGGGCTGCTTTGGGCCCATGTCCTTGGAGTCACCTAGTAAACCCCACCAGGTTGTCACCTGGTCAGCGGCCACTTCCTTACTCGATGTTAGATGTCTCACTCTAGTGACGTATCAGCACACTCTCTCCCTCCGCGTCCTGAGCTTCGGCCTCTGCCCAAAGGCAGAAATCAATGGAGGCCTCTGAAATCCTCTCCCATCCTGAAAACAGAACAGCTTAGTCTGTTTCGAAGGGCAACGTGCGCTGTGCGAGCACATCCAAAAGTCAGTCTCTAATGCAGAACAGAGTTTGCCCCCCAAGTGATCCAAGTTGAGGAAGGCTTTTTGATGCTGACTAGCACTTTTGAAGAAAAGTTGGGGTTTCAGTACCCCGAGTCTGCAGGACATCATTTGTGACCAGGAATCTCCCATCCGCTCCCTTCTAGGAGCTGCGACCCACCCCAGCATCCTCAGCCCGGCTCCGGGACGAAATGAGGCAGCTGTAACTGTGACCGTTGGACACGGCTTGGGGTCTTCCCTCTGACCCCTCTCTCTCCTCTCCCCACTCAGCTGAATGACTCAGCTCCGAACCGAGCTGGGGACTGCTCGGAAACTCGCTGCCCTCCTCATGCCCAGCGCTGCCCTTCCCAGGCCGGGTTTTGCACCTGGAAGCTTGAGTTGGTGCCAAATTATGCACCTCTTCCTCTAACTCTCTTTTAAGCCTACACATTGAAAGGCCTAGCTTGGACCCTTCATTGGCATAAAGAGTTTGGGATCTTTGACTTTCCAATAATAAGTCAGAGCTTCGTGTAAGAAGAGCTAAATCTCAGAAATCAGCTCCCAATTTATCGCAAATCTCCTTATGTATTCAGATGCTTGCGATATATATTAAAGCCTTTGGCCCGTGTTTATGATTTCAAACATTGCATTAACTTTTTACGAATACATCAATAATTGGCATAGGAATAGGGAGGGACCCACTTCAGCAGATGCCCCAGTCACTGGCCTCTCTTGGCAATAACTGCTGATGCTTATGAGGAATTAAAAGCATTGTAGCATCATCCTCAGAAGAGAAGAGAGGTAGTAAGGGTCCTCCCCTATGAAACAGCGTGAGGAGCATTGGTGATGCTATGAGGATGGAGGGCAAGTTGCATATCTGGGGTCTTATCAGGGGCATCTGGAGGCCCACCCCTCTCTCAATATCTTCTCTCGCATTTGACTTCAACGATGTGGCCTTTCCAATTTGGAGCCATCAGTGAGAAGGTGAATCAGGGGCCTATGATTTGAGAACTGAAAGTCAAAGATGTTTTGGACCTTACCTGAGACTCCAAAGCTAGTGAAGAGCTTGGATTTGAACTTCCATTTCACTCTGACCCTATTACAGTAAGTGATCAAGCAGAGGCTGTGTGACCTCATGGTGGGGGTTCAAAGAGAGACTCCCACAGGGACCAAAGCCCATCTTAGCTGCTCTCCAAGGTCCCTTCCAGCTCTGGGGTTCTGTGCACAGTCCCGGTGGCCCGAGAAAGTGTGGCTGGAGTGCTGAGGGCTGAGGAGAAGAAGGCAGGGGGAGGTTTGTGGGCAAGTCGTCTGTTCGGCAGAATGAAGTCAATGACAAATGGGCCTCCCCTGGGAGGGGACGCATTCGCTCTAACTGTGCCTGACAATAAAATGCTTCACAGAGAAGCCAGACAATCTGGTTGTTAATTCAAAACATCCTTCTCCAAGCTGCCTGTAACTATAACCTAATTGTTGCAAGATGGTGGTTTATAAGAAAGTAAAATTCCATTAAATACAAATGTGCGTTTCTTCTGTAATAACTCACTCTATTCTTGTGTTCATTTTACCCCGTGCTCTTTCATGTTACCAACCGATTCTTAATCTGCACACTAAACATTTATTTCTATAAAAAGTCTAAAGTAATTTCAAGAATTCAGAGATTTCCCACTCTCTCTTCTGAGAGGCAAATCAGTGATGGATACAGCCTGGACCCTGGAGCATGGGACCTGATTTTGGACTAGCTATTTAACTTCTCTGAATTTTGGTTTCCTCCTCCATAAAATCTGGTAACATCCACACTGTAATTGTGTTGGTAGGGTCAATAGATTAAGTCTATGAGAAAGTCTTTAAGCTCTAATAAATAATACTAATGTTTGTTCCTCTTTTCTAGTCAAAGAGGTTGGCCCATGACACATTGGCATGTTCCTGGGGTGGCTACAGATTTATTGATTATTCATCTGTCCCCCATCCAAGCATTCATCCATCTATCCACTTATCTGTCCATCCACCTATCTAGTGTTCTGTCTATTTAACAAATGGTGATTGAGTTTCTGCCGTGTACCAGATGCACAATCCGGAGCTGGGAATTTTAGGCATGAATGAGACACAGTATGGTTCCTGAATCCAAAGTCTTTCTTCCCAGAGAGAGGGGCAGACACATTTATGTATAATTATGTAATAAAGTGGCCATGGTATAAGATTGTACCTCTTGGACCATGGGGAAAACGTAACCATCTCAGATTATTTTGTTTTTCTAATTGTCTATTTGAAGCAATGGAGAATATGATGAGAATTTCAATTGTCACTTGGTCCTGGTGTGGGAAATAGAATAGGCCTTAGATATCAAGGAGGGAGAGGCCTTCTCTGGACCAGAGGGCTGGGTGAGGAACCGTTCTGGTGGTGAGTGCTTCTGACTCACGGAGCAGGCCTCGTGAGCAGAGCCCCCCACTTCCAGTTGGTTTCCTCTTCTTGGGTCATCCACAGGAGGGTCAGGGACAGTAACTATGGTGGGTGCTTTGTTTCCAAATCGCTTGTCTTGACAAGCAACACTTCAGAAGACTGAGAATAACCTGAGGACTCGTGGAGAGCAGGGGCCACCCCACAGTCATGGGGGAGAACTCATTCTTAGGATAGTGTTGCCCTCAGCTCTCGCCGCCCTGATACAGTCAATGTGCCTTGTGAAAATGCCTACATGAGAAGGATGAGCCTGGCTGGTTGTATGGATAAAAACACTGGACTGGGACGATCTTGCCTATTTGGTGGGACAAGTTCCTCCACTGCACCTGGCTGAAAATTCGGGCAATATCTTGAATTTCCCGGACGTTCTTCTGTAATTAAAAAAAAACAAAAAACTTTTTACCAGTCACTTAAAGTCTCATAAAATATTCTCAATTTATAAATTAAATGGTCCAATCTCATGTCATAGTGGAATTTTCTCCCTAGATTTAGTCATGACTTTTCTCCTCCTCCGCCTGGGGTCTATTGCACAGCAGAAGGCTGCAGGAGAGAACAGGCTCTGAGGGGCCACCCAGTGCTTTTACACTTCTCTCCCCGTCTTGCTTTGCAAACCTCCAGGGCTGGAGTGCAACGATCCAGAAGAAGGAAAAGGAGCAAGAGAGTTCTTCCATGAGTGGTCTTGTTGAGTGAGGGTGCGCAGTTGGGTTTTCCAGAATCCCCATTGCTGGGGGTCTTCATCTTCAGTCCTGGTGATGGTGATGCCCCCTTCTAGCTAATTGTTCACTCCTTTTGCAGCCTTCCGGCACTTGGTGCTGCCCCTAGTTTGTTTCTGCTAAGTTCTCTTCACCTATTCACGTCCTCTTGGGTAGAACCTCAGATGACCCCGTGCAGGTGCTCACTCACATGAGCCCAAGTGTGGGCCAGCTGTCCTTGCCTCTTCAAATCTGAAGAGCTTATCCCAAATGTAGGTCTCTCTCATTTGTTCCTCCATTAGAGTGGCTGCCTGGCCATGATATCTGTCCCCACAGATTTATTAGACACTGCCACACCACTAAAGTCCCCCCCACAACACACTGCCCGGAGGACACATAGTAAGGTCTGTTAGTCAGGTCTTTGATGTTCTTCTCCTTTGACTTGAGGTAAAGGTGGAAGGACCTTCTAGTTCTCTCCTTTAGGGAGCTCAAGCTCAAAAGACAGCCTCCTCTACAAAATCCACTTCTAAACTCCAACTCAACTCATTTTCCCCTTTGCGGTGGGTGAAGGTTAAGAGAGAGCCTGGCTTTTGCATGCTTTTTCCAAACCCTGCTGCTTGGCTTCTCATCTCACTTGAGAATGTTGCATATATTGGCTTCAGCTGAATTAAGAAAGAAGAACCAGGGATGCCTGGCTGGCTCAGTCAGTAGACCATGCGACTCTTGATCTTGGGGTCATGAGTTCGAGCCCCACCTTAGGGGTAGAGTTTACTTAAAAAGAAAGAAAGAAGAACCCATTTTTTAACGTTATACAAGTTGCACATCCCGGAGGCTAGATGACTCGGATGTGACTTTAGTCACATACAAAATTGTATTCTCTTAAGGCTTGGGTTATCCCTCTATATGATAGTAAAGCAGGTATACATGCCAACTTCTCTCTGCTACAAATCCCAGGCTGAAGAATCACGGGACAGCATTCCCTCCCTCTCCTCCTGCCAGTTATGCTTCAAGATAGAACAAGAAATAAGATGAGGCCTTGTGACAAAAATGCTTGATATGAATGAGTAAAGTAAGTGTTAAACAGCACAGGAAGAGTCATGAAAGAAAATCTGTTTCAAGAATAGAGGTGTTCTTTACTCCATGACTGATTCATTCATCTGTACACCCTCCTAAGCCCCCAACACAGGGGCCTGGCACGTAATAAGCATTTATAGATGGAGCTGATTTTGTTCCTAATACCATCTCAGGCATCAGCTTCTGAGTTATGGACAAGGTCACTTAGCTTCACGGTTGGCTCGTGTCCCTGGTGGCTATTTGTTGAACGAGGCCAAATAATCTCAAAGCATCACTCTGAGGCTCCCACCTATAGTTGTCACCTACTGTCTTTCAGGCCCTTCTCTTCTGTTACTGAGGACTTGGAGAGCTGATCACAATCTTTCCACTCCACAATCTCAGGAAATTTTCATATCTGCATCATTCACCCATCAAATAGTAGTTTCATCATTTCTGTTCCCCCTCAATTCCTCTTACCATCCTCTCTACAATACTTCAGCCACATCTTATCACATGGGACTCTTCCCTCAGAGATGTCCCTCTCCTGTGTCTTACTTTGACCATAACTCCCAATTCCTTCCGGCGGCCTCATCCCCTGCTGCTCACTACACCTTCTCAGACTGGCCTTTGGTCCTGCCGTTCTCTCCTCCACTTCCCCATCCATCAGAAATCCCACGGCTGATCATTGCAATTATTTTCTCAAAGGCATCCTCAGTTTCCTTGCCTTTCCATCTTTCTGCCATATCTGCATTGATTCTAGATTTCCTTCATATTCTACTTAATCATCTTCTACATCTGTACAGCTGAGTGACATGGGAGAAGAAGCAAATAACCATAAGCTTTGGTACTCTACAAACTCATGGTCTTAACCTCACCTTTGGTCAATTTCATCTAGCATCTTCTTTAAAAGTATCCCAATCTTGCTCACTCCGCAAGCCTCCAAGTCAGCCTCTACCTAGCCCAGCTCTGTCCTCACTCTCAGCCAATAGCATTTTCCTGGGCTTTATCAGGATCCACCGTGTGCTTGGGGCATGGATATGGGTGTCTCATCAAAGCTCCCCAGGTGGCTGTGTTGTGCAGCCACCGTTGAGGACCAATGTCGTAAGACATTGGTGATAGTCTCCACTATGCGCACATGATGGCTGGCCTGGGACCGCAGGCTGCTGTGTCCCTTTCTATTGAGGAAGGGGTATCAGGCTGGAGGGATTGAATTGCAAATGCCTTTTAAAATCAGGCTGCAGAATAAGACCGAGTCAGACTGGTGACTGTGTTCTTTGCAGCATTGCCCCCGAGTCCTTCTGAGGATGAACCCTCTTCCCTTTTGGAGTTTTGGGTTAGTTTGCTGAGGAGAAGAGATGTGGGAACAGGCTCCCCCCCATTATTTTCAAGAGACCGTGGTGGTCTCACACAGCCTCCAGACCGCTTCTCCACCCCTGCATGGTGGCAGTGGATGGAGAACTCCCCTGCCTTCATCCATCAAGCTTCATCCCGGTGAGAGTATCTCTGATCCTCAGATGGTAGCCTTCTAGATCTTCATTCCTCCAGCTCCTCCCCCATTGGTATAGGGCCTATATTAATCCTTTTATTCTCCTAATGACATAGAAGCTCAATTTTTTTTTTTTTGACTGAACCTAGGCTGCTACAGGGGCTTAATATCCTGGACCACAGAGACCATCCAACCGTTCTAGGACAGAGGCCCCACCATGAAAGGAATACTTAAGGCAAATTGCATATTGGGAAGCCAGGAACCCATCCAACAGTGATGTCGATAAGTACCTCATTTTTTATGTGATCCTGCTTTGAAGATGCCAGTTGGGGAAGGTCTGACTACCTAGAGCAGAGGCCAGCTCTGTGGTCATGCCCTTCTCCCCCTGATCTGGTCGAGGACATGTCAGCACGCACGTTTGTGTGGCGTGGGCGTGGGGTGTGTGAGGAGAACACAGTCCAGCTCTGTGTGTCCCTCAGTCCTGTTCTGTCATGAGCCTGGGACAGACAGCTGACATGAGCTCCACAACCTCCGGCCCCATCTCTCATCAGCCACACACACACGAGTCTGTCACCGCCTCTGCCTGAGCTTGCTTCCAGCTTCCTCATCTGCTCACTGGTCAAACAAATCAGTTACCCAGGGGTGCCTTTCAGCTCCAGCGTTCTCCAGGCCCATGAGTCCATTAGACAGCAGTTCGGTTTCCTTGGCTCGGAATGTCTCACGAAGCTGGGCCTGTGACAAGACCAGCCGGGGCAAGGCCAGGCCTCGAGGCTGAAAGCTTTCTCCTGGGCCTGTGGGGGCTCATTTATGGACATGATCTTGTTCTGAGACGGAATCTGAGGGCAGTCAGCGAGGTGACAACCCACAAGCACTAGACGAGCAAACATTCGTGCCTGCAGTCAGGGCCCAGGGCGGGCTTGGCCACACCAGCTGCTGACAGACAGACAAATGGACGACACGCCTATCGCGCCTCCTGCTCCTTCCCTTGTGAGGGCTACTGCCGCCCGTCACTGAGCAGTGAGTAGGCTGAGGATAAGGCTCAGTGTGCATTTAAGGGGTCTCGAGGCCTCCCGTGTTTCCTCAGGGAGGATTCTTTCACCAAGCCTCGCTTTCCCTCATCCCAACCCCCAGGCCTCAGTCACGAACGAGACTTGTTTGTATCAGTTGACTGTTCCTTCAGCTGCTCCAATTTTCCCTCTGAAGATACATGCCCTTGTCTACATGTTTTATTGTCCTCCACTGCCTCGTTTTCTCACAAGTTCTTTTCTGGGGAGCTGGGACTCAGCCAGGCTCTTCTTGTGGCAAAGCACCCACAAGAAAGCCCCCTGTCCTCTTCAATGCGTCTCTTCTTGTCAGAAGAAGAAGAAGAAGAAGAAGAAGAAGAAGAAGAAGAA
>CM053613.1:34035987-34053106 GCA_028646535.1 Procyon lotor
GCAAAGCACCCACAGGAAAGCCCCCTGTCCTCTTCAATGCGTCTCTTCTTGTCAGAAGAAGAAGAAGAAGAAGAAGAAGAAGAAGAAGAAGAAGAAGACAATAAAAATCTCTCTTCCTCCTGTTTCTCATTATAGATTTTCCCATTAAGAGAATTAAGAGCCATCAAAGCCAAATCCATGGCTGATTCTCTTTACATAAATCATCCTGAAACTCTTTGCTACTCAAGTCAAAAATGGTGACTGTTGGCCCACCAATACAGAGCTCCCAGGGTCAGCCCTCTCACCCCCTTTCGGCAGTGCAGCCGGGTGAGAAGGAAGTTGGTGGCATTTGAGGCCACATGTTTCTACCCAACCACCATTCTCTTCTTGGAGGGAAGGGAGCTCTGGGCTTGGCTTCCGACTAGGCTTCTGTATTTGGCCCCTATATTGCTCTTTCTGGAAGCCATCCAGACCCAACTTGGGTTGAGGTAGGGAGCTCCCCATTCCTGGAAAGGTTCACATAGCGGTAAAATGATCCTCTGTTGGCTGAGGAATAACACGGGATGCTAAAGTCCCCTTTTCCTTGGAAGTCTCCTGAATCCAGGGACCACGTGCTAGCAGTGTGACAACAGCATCACAAAAGCAGGTGCAACAAGGAAGGATCTGCTGGCGTATAGGGTCTAGCCGGAGCCACCAGCAGTGGATCCTCGGGAAGAGGGACCCAGGGCAGGCAAGGGGAAACTTTAGGTCAGAATATCTGTACAAGGCTCTGCCGCCAAACCAGAACTTCTCAGGGAAGCGGTGGGCGTGTATGACATGCGCAATGCAACGGGTACATCGTAGGGTCCGGTACACCAGGAACAGTTGGTTATGGTGACGTTAGCTTAGTGATCACAACACGAGAAATTATATTGGAGCGTGGCAACGATCTGAGAGTCGGGAGAGCTTGCTTACTGTTCTCTTTCTCTGTGTGCTTTTGGGGAAATTACTGTCCTTTCCGAGGTCTTCATTTCCTCATTTGTAAAATTCCGGGATTGGCGTCTATCTCCTCTTCCCAAAGAAGGCTCTGGGAAAATTGAGTCCCACTAACTAATTCACATAAGATGATTTCACGGTAAAATATGCTTGGAAACCCCACGTGAAACCCCGCTTTGGGAATGACAATGCTGGTGTGTCCCTGAGTGGCTTCAAACATCCTGCAGCCAAAACACCTGTTTCTCTCTGTTTAACCTGCGTTTCCAGAACGTCTTCGAACATAAAAGGCTGTTTTCCCAGTACAAGGCCTTTATTGCCCAAAGAGCGAGTCCGGCTCAGCACACGCTCAGAGAAAGAGTGACCGAGATCATCTCTACGGTTCCTTCGTCCGAGGACGGTCTGTGCCTCTCTAATCAGCAGGGGGCTCATCAAGGAAAAACTAGTTCGTGATGCACATGAGCAAGACCCACACCACCCGCCTCTCCGGGTCGGCATCTCTGGTTAGTGTCTGACGCAGGTTCTGCCGGCTTCGCTCCGCCGCCTGCACCACTGACTCGGCCTTCTCGTCTCAACCTCACCGGTACTTCTGCTGGGCCGCTTTCCCCTTGCCTCCGCTCTGCCGCAGCTACCCAATGGACATGCCTTTTCGGGAATAAAAGTTCCATCAAGGCCGGGGCCTTGCACATTGTGTTCTCCATCTCATCCCCCCGTGCCTTTTACAGGGTGTGACTAGTGGAGGCACTGATAAATATTTATGGAACCCTTGGATACCAATTAATTGACTTCTGGGATTGCTCCTTTAATTGGGACAAAGCAACAGTGATTACCAGCCATGGAAGGAGGAAGAGTCTTATTTTCTCAATACCCCGAGGAAGTTACAGATAGAAAGACACCAGAGTTGTTCTAGGTGGAACAGGCTCTCTCTCTCAAGAGAGAGCTTCCCATGACTGAACATGTACACGTGAGCATAAAGGAGACCATAGCCAGTCAGAATTTTGAATGAAATGACTCTGATATTTCTTTCGAATGTCAAGAATCTAGGACTGAATTCTTTAATCAGTCTTTGGTGTCATTTACATATCCCTCTAAAGTAAGGTCTGTTTTTGTCATGTATCTTTGGTTTTTGAGAACTATGAGAAATTTAAACAATAATTAGTTTACTAGCAATCTATTATATTAATAATAGCAGTCTCGTGCATTAATAAAAATGCAGTTTAAATGCTGGAGTCAAGGAACAATTAAGCTATATTCGGCAGCTCTCAGTGATAATAGAGACTAATTTTTTTAAGTTTATGATATAATGTTAATTGAAAATATGTAGACTTAAACAAGCATTTATGAACACTGTGATTGCACCCTGGCTGCCTGCAGAAAATTAAAAGAAAAAAAAAGGAAACAGAAAAGAAACACGTAGAAATATGGAGTATTTGGGTAAAAAAGAAGGTGTTAGAGGTGAAGTTGGTGTGTTTTTTAATTTGCTTCTGCAAAATTTTTCTCCGACTCTTGTTAATGTGCTTGTCTTTTTTGTAAATTTTTTTTGAAGATCAAAGCAAGATTGGAAACAACAGAAAATATGTTTTTGGCTGATTTTGATTTTTTTTTTTTCCAGCTGAGGTTTTGGGGCCTTGTTCAAAGATGACTGGACCATAAGGGTCAGTCTGGCCTCACTCTCCTTTCCCAGATGTCTCGAAATGCCCTCCAGAGCAAGACAGAACGACAGCCATCACCCTCGACTCAAATACTTCCTCGAGTCACTGACAACCGCCAAAGACGTGTGGCTGGAAACTCGGCTGGAGTGGAGGGTGGAGAAGTTTGGACTTCACCTCCCCTCATTCCCATTTGTGCCTTGTGAGTTATGTTGCTTTTTTTTGGAGGGGGGGTGGGCAGTTGTCCCAGGTCAGTAACCTTTTTTCTTTGTCCCAAGATAAATCCCCAAAGCAATTACCAGGAAAAAGAA
Source organism: Procyon lotor (assembly GCA_028646535.1). Lineage (NCBI taxonomy): Eukaryota > Metazoa > Chordata > Mammalia > Carnivora > Procyonidae > Procyon > Procyon lotor. Next base: position 34,038,899 of record CM053613.1, read on the forward strand.
AAAACAAAGTTTCTGTTTGGCTTTTTGCTGCTCTGGCCATAAACAGACGTCTGGGATCAAGGGCGTTGTGGGTGCACAGGATTTAATCTCCGCCAGGTTTTCGTCCCATAAACATCCTTTCAGCTGTCCTGGTCCCAGACATGTTCCCCTTTGTGAGGCTGATGCATGGTTTTCGACGGAGGGGCCTGCTCTCCACGGACCCAGCTACCACCGAATCTGACCCTTCAAGCCTGGAAAATCTCAGCTCATTCATGCTTGAGATATTTGGACCCAAGACAATCCCTGACTTGGCAGTTAAATATAATTCAATGGAACAGAGAGGCCTGGCATAGTAGAAAGAGCACGGCTTTGGGGAGTCAGGACAATTTAAGTTTGAATCCCAATGTCTCTGCCTACAAACAATGTGACTTTGGTTAGACTAGTTACTTAACTTCCAGAAGCCCTCATTTCTCCTCTGATTCCTACTACGAGGGCTGTTTTGTGGCCTGAATAAATTATCTGATGCAAAGTGACTGGTGGAGTAAAACTGAGTTCTTATCCCCTTTGGTCGCTAGTGTCGCAGATTGTAGTCTTGAAACCACATTTTCGAAAGGTTTCTGATGAACCGAACCAAGTCCCGAAGGAACCAACTAAGATGATGAGGGGTCTGAAAGCTGAGACCTTTCACTGAACTGAGCGTTCAGTGTGGGGAAAAAGAGGGAGTTGTACTGATTGCCTTCACATCCACCATTCACTCAAATCTAAAAGCCAGAGCTCACTTGGTCTATCCTTTTCTCTTCCATTACCGAAGAAATATTTGTTGGATGCCTTCCCTGTGCCAGACTCCACGCTGACCACTGAAGGAAGACTGGGGAGCAAGAGATCTCCCGACCTCCTGGAGCTTATCTCCTCCTTGGAAAGGACAAACATGGAATGAGTAATTTTAGGTATGATTGGCAATCAAAATGGGAGAGATAGGGGCATGGTGGGGTTTTATGACCGGTCAGAAAATTAGGACCAATGCATGTGAACTCCAGCATGAGGAGGTTCAACATAGCAGTCAAAAGAGAGGCGTGTAACTGAAACAGTGGGCCAGGTTGTCTACTGCACAAGAGTCTTACAGAGGTGATGAGGCAATGAGGACTGACTCCTGTGCCTTCCTTTACTTTGATCCTCAGTCTGTGCCTACCGGGCTGTCTCTGCCTCAGGGTAGTGCTCTTTCCCATTTGCACAGAGCCATCATGGAGTCTGGTAGTGGGCCCGGATAGAAGTCACCAGAAGGTGGACCATGGTGCTGTCCGGACTACAGATACTCTTTGTTGGCCTGCAAATTATTTTTATTTATTTGTTTTTGTGTCTAGTTTGAATTAGATTTTAAAGTCGGGGAGATTTCACATTAGCATCTAGATTCCTAGGACCTGTGGAAAAATAGGGAAATCTGGTAATATTGGCCCCCACATTCCAACAAGGAGGAAATTACCTGGTGGTGAGTGATGACTGTTCCCCACCCCAATCCTTTCACTGGAGTACTTTCTCCCCTGAGATCCCAGGCACTTGAGTTCCCTACCCCAGCTCTTTACATATCCAGAACTGCATGGAACGGGCTGCCCACTGAGGTGACAGACTCCATCCCTGTTGCCATTCAAGCTACTACTGCAGGCTCTAGGTCAGAGATGCCATGCCAGAGCCTCGAGTTGTGGGTAAGCTTGGGCCAAACTTTAGGTTTCTTAGGCTGGAAACTAGGCTGGAGTGGAGAGTGGAGAGGTTTGGACTTTACCTCCCCTCATTCCCATTTGTGCCTTGTGAGTTATGTATGCTGAACTCCTCTGGATGAAAGTCTGTCCTTGGTCTCATGACATTATCTACGTGGCACTCAAGTGTATGGACCAAACTAAGAGCTTTCCTTTCTGTGTTTTTGACCTGACCAAGCCAAACATCAATGTATTCAACACACCTATAGTGAATCCCCAGCCTGGACCCAACACAACGCTGTGTGATATGGAGGAATTACAAGCTTAGTTTATGTTAGCTTTATTATTCAGTCTACTAAATGATAGAAGGACCAATTAAATAGCTTAACAAACTAACTAAATTGACTAACTGATGTAGGCTGAATTAGAGTTCCCCCACCCCTGAAAAAAATTCAGGTGTGATGGATTCCATCCCTGGTGCTGGACACAAAATATGGATTATTACCTCTCTGCCTGCTTTAGAATAGAGGTAGAATCTCTACCTCTTAGAATGTACCTGTATTGGAAGATAAGGCCTATAAAGGGGCAATTAAGTTAAAAAGAGGTTGTTAGGATAGGCCCTAATCCAGAATGACTGGGGTCCTTATAAAAAGGGGAGATAAGGACACAGAAACTTGAAGAACCTGAAGAAACCAAGCCTACTGACACCTTGATCTTGGGCTTCTAGCCTCCAGAGTTGTGAGGAGATAAATTTCTATTGTTTAATTTTATTATTATTTTATTTTGTGGCATTTTATTATGGCAGCTGCTGTAAACTGAATGTTTATAGCTCACTCAAGTTCAAATGTTGAAGCCTAATCCCCACTGTTGGGGCCTTTGGGAGATGAGGAGGTCATGAGGATGGAGCCATAAGAGGCCCAGAGAATTCTCTACCCCCTTCCACCATGTGAGGGCACAGCGAGAGGACAGCCCAGTCTATGAGCCAGGAAATAGCCTCTCACCAGACTGTGAATCAGTTGTAGCCTTGATCTTGGACTTCTGACCCCCAGAACTATAAGAAATAAATTTTCATTGTTTATAAGTCACCCGGTCTATGGTATTTTGGTACAAGAGTCCAAATGGAGTAAGACAGCAGCCTTAGCAAACGAACACACCAGCTAACTGGCTAATAACACAAACTTAATCTCCTTCACTCAACGAGCTGATATTACAGGAGAAAAGGTTTATTTGTAAACATTTCCACCAATAGCCAAGAGCGATCCTATACTGAGAAGAGGATCACGTCATTCCCCTGTTCTCAATCATCTGATGGCTTCTCCTCATACTTGGAGCAGAACCAAGCACTGGCCTGCAAAGGTCTTAGTGAGTTCTAGCACCTGCCCCATAGCTCGCTTCAGTTTGTTGTGGCCACAACACACAGCATCCTCCCACACGCTGACACCAGGCTCTTTCCCCGCTGAGGTCTCAGCACGCTTTGCTCTTCCTACCTGTAATGCTCTTCCACCTTTCCCATTTGAGCTCACTCCCGTCTCTTCTCGAGCCAGGGCCGGAGAAAGGGAATTCTAGAAAAAAAAAAAGGAGACTTTCCTGAGCACCCTCTGAACATGGCAGCCAGGCACTGGGCTCAATGCTCTGCATTCATTATCTGAGTATATACAAAACATTATGATATAAGTAAGATTAACCTCATTGAACAAATGAGGGAACTGAGGTGGAGAGAAGTCACAAAGCCTAAGTCAGAAGAGCCAGTGGCTGTGAACGGCTTGGGGATCTAAAAGGTGATCCAGTGCATAGTCTGTAGGTATAGAAATTAAGCTTTTCCTAGCTGGGGTCAGTGTCCAAGGATATCCCAACTGTGCTTTCTAAGCTGTGAGTGGTGGCCAAAGACCAACAGGTATGGGCATCCAGGTCGGCAGTGATCATCCTGTTGAGAGCATGACACCGGCCAAGGAGCTGGGACGCATTGATTCTGCCCTGTTTCCCAAGGAGAGGGGTCAGGAAGGACTGGATGCTTGTTGCACCATCGTCAAGTAGGCTAGGGTTGATGGTGGGCTTGGGTAACGAGTACCCCGAGTGGGAAACTGAGGCCAAAGGCCAATTGGGTGGAGAATATGTCCTCTGGATGCCATGACAAGTGTCCACTTCCCTCTTCAGAGAAGAACTTATTGTCCCAGCTCAGAGGCCCTCCTCCTCAAAATAATGCCCTTCACCAAGGTCACATTCAGTGATGGATCAGCGCAGGGTGGTAAAGGCCTGGTCATCTAGTCATCATCTCAGCCCACCTAGGACTCCAGAGGGCCATTCTCTATCTACAGCTCCCGAGGGGTTGGCCAAGTGTGTGGTTGGGCCTGCACGGCACCTAGACTTCTCCCTCTGTCCTCTGCTCCTTGCTCCTCTCTTCTTCCCCAAGTGTTGAACCCAAGGGCATCCCTTAATAAACATCCCGTGCACTAGACTCTGTCTCAGAGTCGACTTCCTCAGGAACTCAATACAACATATGCCCTTCAAGGTTTACATAAATGTATAGTGTGGTGGGAAAGTGGATCCCAGGGTTCCCCTCAGGAAGATAGGATGCCAGGTCTCTGATGGCATGACTCATTCTAAGTATTATAGTCTGGTCCCTTCTGTCATTCTCTGGGTTAACTCAGGGATCGGCCAACACACAAGGTGGGCAGGGAGGACAGTCAGTAAATGCTTCTGAGCGAAGACCAGAAGACAGGCAGAAGGACAAGTGCGCATGGGTTCATCCTCTCCCACTGCTCACATTTTCGTGGATAGAAGCCACACGCTCAGGCCCAGAGACTCATTGGTTCTAATTATCAAAGGCCGGGTCTTCCAGACCCAGGCTGTGTGTTGCAAATGTTCCTCCTGGACTGCCAGGATGTAGGTGGACAAAGCCCTGGGTTGGTAGAACCAAGACATGTCCAGAAGCCATTCTGGCTCCTTCTAACCAAAACTAACAACAACAGACTGGACACGGTGCTGAGTGCAAGCCACAGATGATCTTTAAACCTCACAACAAATTTCTGGGGTAGATACTCCTCATATCCCCTGTACAGATGAAACCCCTGAAGTTCAGGGGAGGAAAAGAACAGATTTGCACTCCAAGTATTCTTTGATTTGTGTGGGATCTGTCCCATGAGACTCTCCAACTTCAACTTCCCAAGCTGGTATCTTCGTGAGAGATTTCTCCCCCCTCGGCCATGGAAGGAAGGGGCTAATGGAGGTAGTGATCTGCAGGCTTTGGGCCACCCTGGGCTTCCTCAGCTCTTGGGCACAAGAGCCGTCATCCTGCTTGTCTACAAAGAAGCTGCATTTGTTCCTTCCAAGTCATAACAGTGTAAGTCAAAGCTCTGATCAAAAGCAATGGTGGACCAAAAGGAAACCAAGGCAGGATAAGATCAGTCACGAGAGTAGAGGGCTTGTCTATGATGGCAAGGAAGTAAACATTGTTAAATAAACAAAAGTATTGAGTGATTAGAAAAATTTACTCAAGCTTATATGAGTTGGGGGGGTTTACGATGTGCGCGTATGAATGTGAATTATTGGTCAAACCCTGGTTTTTGACAAGCTGCAAGAGAAATCAAGAGAAAAGGCTGACATCGAAGCAGCCTTTGGTTTGGGCTGTCCCTTTGATTGCATTTATTCATTTGTTTACCCATGTGATAGACTTTTAAGTACTATCTTTGTCTGTGCGGGTTACTGTAGCCGAGCATTATTTCTCCCAGTTCTAGAGACGGGAATGTTCAAGATCAGCACCTTCAAGATCAAGGTGCTGGCTAATTCAGCTCATGGTGAAGACTCTCTTTTTGGCCCCCAGATGGCCACCTTTTTGCTGTGTCCACACATGGAAGAGAAAGAGAGAGAGAGAGAGAGCACATGAGCCTTCTCTGGTCTTTTCATAGTAAGGGCACTAATTCTATCATAGAGCCCCCACTGCCAGGACCTCATCTCCCCCTAATTGCCTCTCAAAAGCCCCATCTCCACATACCATCTCATTGGGAACTAAGGCTCAACATGAATTTGGGGGGAACACCATTCAGTCCATCACAAGTACCCATTCTGTGCCCGACACAGTTCTAGGTCATTGAAATATATCAGTGAATAAGACAGATTGAAATCTCTGCACTCAGGAACTCACTGTGTGTGTGTGTGTGTGTGTGTAGTGGGGTGAGGGGCAACAATACAACAGACATAAATAAGGTGTTTTAGAAAATTTTGGTAAGGATGCCAGCCTGGCTGGGGCAGGGGGCGGCCAGGGGAGGCGACCAGGATTATGAGAACAATCAGAAAGGCAACAAGAGGCAGGATCGCGTTGTCTTCATCGGTGTTTCCACTGAGTGAACTGGAGCCCGTGAAGGTTTTGTAAGAGGAGTGACGTGATCTAATGTTTTCGAAGGATCCCTCTGGCTGCCACACGGAGACAGATGGTGGGGAGTGTACGAGACGTGGGCATCACTGCTCCCCAGTCGGAGAGGAAGGCCCCACTCATTGACGCTGCAAATGTTTGGGCTCTCATGGGATTCTGGGCTCTCCTCCAGGCTTGGGGGCTCCAGGCCCATGCTGCATCTGCGGGGACAGTCTGTCCTACTCCCCTCCTTCTGGAGGCGACCAGATCGTACTCTATGGAGGCAAGATTGTGTGGTTTGCTCTCATTCTCTGTGGACCCAGATGCTGGCCTTGCCTCACAAGCCAGCAGGTCCTTCTGCTGGGTCCTCACTGCCTTTCTCACAGTTGTCTTTACACAAAAGTAAACTTTGTGCCAAGATTACTGGCTTTTTGGTCTGCTTTTCAAACTGACTCTGCAGAAATAGAAACTTCCTCATTTTTATTTTAATCTCAAGCACTAGCAGAATGCCTGATACAACTAGAGTTTCATTATGTGTTTGATAAGTAAAAGAGTGAATGAACAGAGTGTGTCTTTGACTGCTCAAGTTGCTCTAGGAAAATACCAGAGACTGTGTGGCTTGAACCACAGAAATTTATATCTCAAAGTTCTGGAGGCTGAGAAGTCCAAGATCAAGATGCCAGGAAGGTGCCTCCGCTCTTGCCTTGTAGGTGACACCATCTGGTTCTGTGCTCACACAGCCTCCCCTCTGTGCTTGGAGGAAAGAGCAGGCCCTCCCGTGTCTCTTCTTATAAGGGCTCTAATCCCATCAGGAAGTCCTCATCCCCGGGACCTCACCAAACCCGAATTGGCTCCCCAAAGTCCCATCTCAAATATCATCACATCAGAGGTGAAGGCTTCAACATATGAATTTTGGAAGGACACAGTTCAGTCTATAGCAGAGCCTATGGGTGGACATTATAGGAAATTTCAGCCAAGTAAAAAAAAAAAAGATTTAACAGTCAAAATTGTGCAACAACATCCCATCACTGGGAGGTCAATCAAGGTTAGGTTAACAGCCTGATGAAGCTATTGAAGACAATCAAGGGACGGTTGAATTGGATTTGGAATACTATCCATTAATGATGATCGTGTGCAAGCTCCATTTTAAGGACACAGTAAAAATATAACATTTCATCTGTGTCTTCAGAGGAGAGCATGAGGGATTTGGAATAGCCTACTTGGTAATAAGAATTTGGGGGGTTTTCCCCAATTCTTATTCCCCAATTCCCTAATCCCATCTCTCTTCATACTGTAGGTCAGACCATTTGAGAAAGCAGCTAGAGTCCAAGAGATGGAGATACAAAAATTAGAGTAAAACTAATTGGAGAAAATTGCTTAGACCTTTATCAAAACTGACTCCTTAATCCCTCCTGCTCTGAACTGACCCTCCCCGCACCCCCCGGTTCCAGGTAGAGATAGAGGAATCACAGTCCCTCCAGGTAGAAGTCCAAGACAGACCTCAGAGAGGGAGAGTGACACCGGCTGGTATCCTTCTTCCTCATTTCCTCTGCTCCTTGGGAAGCAACTAGGAGCTGAAGAACGGCTCATACTTTTCCCTCCTCGAAGGGAAATGGGAATTTGTTCCCCTCCATGAAAAGCTGAGGATGAGGAATGAGAAATCAGTGTACCTTCCCTAAGCTCTGTGAATGCAACCAGATAGCAAATCAGGCCCCGGGGGGGTAGGGGGGGTGGGGGGGGTTGCTGGTTGCCCTTGCCCTGAGGTGGCTGGGTCCTACAAAGGGTTAAAAGCAAGAAGCCCAAGACTCTCCTACAATGGAGGCTCTTACTTGAAGACACAACAAAGGACAGTGGCATGCTGTGTAAGCATTGTTCCTGGCTGTAGTTATTCCAATTATTTTTTATGTTTTCTCCATAAATGAGGAACATATCAGACACTAACTCAAACACGGAGATACCTATTTATGCTTCAGAACAAACAGTTTAAGGGCATTATATACAGATGTCTAAATATTTAGAAAGTGTCTGTTTACGGGAAGAAAATGAAAAGTACCTGTTTTCATTTGAAGGATTTTATGTGACATTTGCATGTGAAAAAAAAGAAAAGAAAAGAAAGGCAGCCTCTGTGGCAAAGGGGTGTTAGAAGTACATGCACAGGCTGGGGCAAGGGGGCAAGGGGGACAAGGAGGAGATGTGGGGCCAGGGCTGCCCTCGGCTGCCTCCAGTCCTGCACTGACCCAGAATCAGAGGGGACCGGCACCCATGTTGGGGTGATGATTCTCTTTGGGAGGCTGGGCGGGTGTAAACAAATGCCTTGAAGACATCAGGGTGTTTCAATGACCTAACTCACAACATTATCTTCTTATTAGACGCTCTTTTTAACCCCAAAGGAACATTTAAAGAAAAATAGGATTCTGATTGTTTTGGAAGAATGCCGTAAACTGGGGGTTGATCAGTCACTTAGGGGTGTGCTGGCTGTTCCCAAACCTGACGTATCAGGCGAATACTCCCATGCAAAAGCTGCGAGAGAGTTTGACACTTTATTTCATGAAGGCAGCTTTTAGCCTAATTTAAGGGAGATTATAATATGTGAAGACCATGTGTATGACTTTGTGAGGTGGTGAGGTTGCTGTTTGTTGAGGTAGTCTAAACTACAGTGACCTCTTAGTAAAGGTATTTTTAAGGGAATTGAGGGATGGTGACCTATCTCTGATGCTTTTGGGCCTCAGGACTCTGAGTGTGTGTGACTCAGAGAAGGTCAGGAGGTGCTCTCCTTCTCCATGATTCTCTCTCTTAGAGGGAGCTTACCTGTCCCAGGAAGCCCCTGGGCACCTGCCTGGATCTGGGTGTGGCTGAGAGACCAAGAGCTGTCCCTTGAGTCAATGAGAAGCAGGTGCCTCAGTGCCCCTCAGAGGCCCTCAATGGTCCCAGGTGTAAAGGACTACACCCCCTTCGTAGGAGTCTTTCTCTTGCTTGACTAAGGGGGTAGTCTCAGACTTCTCTCCCCTTCTCCAGATGGGGTGGGATCTTGTGTCCAGTGTGCTTAGCAGAACGAGTATCTGTTCAGGGTCCTGGGAGGACGGAGACCAGCAGCCCAAGGGCGGGGTGGGATTCCTGGGCCTTCTCCATTTGTCTCACCCCTCAGTGGGGCAGAGCTGCTCACCAGGGCCTTAGAGAGCAAGGGGGAAGTGCCGAGTTCCACCAAAGCCTCACTGAGTCCTGTCACCTCCAATATCACAGCACAGAGATTTAGGGAATGGCACAGGGCACCGTTGAGTCGGATGTGGGGCCCAAGGCAGAGGTAAAATGCCCAGGACTACGAGAACCCTTTGCAGTCATGATTGAGAGTTGCTCCCTGGAGACACAAAATGAGCAACTGGGGTAACTTCCCAGGGACTCGGCCAGTGAGGGCAAGACTTGAGAATGGATGAGAGTCCCAGCCCTCACCGGGGGGTGGAGGGGACATGCCTCCCCATCAGCTGACCCATCTACAGAAGCCTCGTGCGGGAAGGGACTAACTGGTCCAAACAGGGGAGACAGGAAGAGAGTTGGAGATTGGGCATCAGGGATGGTGTGGTGGGGAAAGAGCACTTAGGCCAAGATGGAAATTATTAGGACCAGCAAGGGGAGCTAATCAGAGAGAGTGGAGAATAAGAAAGAGACGAAAATGAGATTTCAGTCTCCAATCTCAAAGGCTGTGTTCCCTCTGGTTCCCTGATCGTATGGAAGATGAACGCTGATGCTGGGCATTCACCCTTTCATCTATGTATTCGGCCTCTTTTCAGTGGCACACACAAGACCAGCCCTATCTGTATTCTGGAATGAAGTCCCTGTCCTCAAAGGGCCAAGTGTTCAGGGCTGCCTGAACTTGCCAAACCTCAGTGGGGATTTTATCCTCAATGTGTCAGAACCAGAGGTAGCTAGCATCTGGAGCAGGCCCCAGAAACCAGCTGGGGATCAGGAGTAGAACTGAGCGACTAGGGAGAACACTGGTCCAAACAAAGCTGCTCCCCCGCACCCCCCTTAGAGGGAATTAGTGAGTGGAGAAGCTGCCAGAACCTGGGACCAAACAGGCCAGTCTGGTACTAACAACACCTTGCAAAAAAGTGCAGCTCCAAACCTGAGTTTCATGGAGGTGCCTTAGCAGGTGGGAGGGGGTGCAGCCGAGAACCAGGGCGGGAACACAGACCACCTCCCAGGTCAGCCCATGGAGAGGCAAGCCGGGGGCGGGGGGCGGGCCGTGTGGGAACAGTGGAATCTTGAACTCAGTGCCGGGGAAGTGACTCACAGACGAGGTCAATAAACAGGATGAATCCACACTAAGCCTCACTGGCCAGGTTCTGGAGATGCTTAAGGACTTCCTGCCTTCCTGGTTTGGAGCTGGGGCAAGGCCCGGCCTGCAGGTGGGAACAGTGTGAGCCCCAGCTGTGAGCCCTTCAGCCTTTTGCTCTCAGCCGGGGAATCGGACACCGATGCTGTCAACTGCTGTTCGTAAGGAGACAGACATTTCCTTGTGCTTGTCCTCACACCTCACACATAGGGATAAGAGACAGCCTCTGCCCCGGAAGGGATCCCGGCTCCCAGGGGTGTGGGACTCCTACGAAGCCAATCACCATCCAATGGGACAAGGGCCCTAGATGGCTTTGGGTGGATTTGCTCACACAGAGGGAGGAGAACGTAAATCTGCTAAGGACTAGGCACCCAACCAACACTCAGGGAATGAATTAACCATTTATGATTTGTGTCATCATTATCACCCACATTTAGTGTTATTTGTGGTTGGAGTTTTTGGTAGTGGGAAGAACAGATGAAGGAAAGGGTCCTAAAAAAAGGTGAAATCTGATCCTGGCCTTGAATGATGTGCAGGTGAAGCAGACCCGTCCAGGCAGAGGGAACTGCTCACCCCACGCGGGGGGCTTGGACGAGGGGAGTCGTTCAGTGTGGTTAGAGGGGGATCAGGCTAAAGAGGGAGGGTGAGGACCGATCTCAAAGACAGTGTTAGCACTGACCACGTAATAAACAAGCACAGGAAACAATGAGCACTGATTTCTTGCACTTGCCTCTTCAATTCGCTGGGACAACCCTGCTTCAGACTTAGGGGCAAGTTCAGGTCCGCTCCACGTATCTCCTGGTGGGTCTGAGTCAGAGGGTAGCAGCTTCCAAGAGCGTGTTCACGAGGGAGGACAGAAGCTCCCAGAGGAGCAGGTAGAAACACATGATGCTTCTCAACACCTTGGTTTAGGAATTAAAAGGGGTGGCTTTCACCAAAGCAGGTCATGCAGCCACGCCCAAAGGGGATGGGGGGAACAGCTGGTGGTCAGGAGATCATCGACTTACCAGTTGCTCAACAATCCTCTAGCCTGCCATGATACCATGCAGTTTTGTTTTGATTTGGGAGAAAAATAGGGGGCTGTTGCGGGTTCCTCTTTTCAGTTGGGATCATTTTAATACGGGTGTCCAGGAACACTAGTCACAATGCGCAGAGACAATTTGTTCATGCGTGGATGTGGTTAACACACTCTACTTCGTTTCCATAGTGGAGTTTCTGAAGGGCAGGAGCTGTGATTCATTTATCTCTCAAATCTCAGCACCTAGTGCGTCCCCGGCATGAATATTTGCTGAATATTTGCTGAATAGACAAATGGCCTCACACTGCCCTCAGGGTGTGGTTGAAATTTAATAGGAAATGCACATTTCCTCCCCCCAGGGGCAGCTCAAGGTAAGGGTGGGATGGTGAGCAAAGAGCAGGTCTGACCCACTCAGAGGTGGGAATAAAATCACCAAGCAGGGAAACCAACAGGGGCAGGAGGTAGGTGGTCCAAAACCCAGCTGCCACAGTCAAAGGGCCATTCGACAATGACGGCCAAAAGGACTTCTAAATAATGGACTTCTTCCAACTAACTGCCAACTTGAAAGATGTAGATTTCTAATGAGAATGGCTAACGTAATAGGAATGCCTCCTACTTGCCGACACAATCTTAATACATTTTATACATTGTTTCATTGGACTGAATCCTCCCTCAGACCACAGGTATTAACAGGGAGCATCACTGAAGGTAATGATAGTTTGTTCTTTGGTGCTCGAGTTGCCTTTTTTGCACATTGGTTCCAGGGCAAACAAGGACAAAAGCGCCACGCAAACACAACTGAGTGCTGTGAGCACCGCTGATAGAGTCAGCAAACGATGAAACAAGCTTGTGCAACTGCAGACAAAAGGCAGAGAACGCACTGCAAATAGCTCCAGCCCTCAGATAAAAATATGGCCAGGTCAGTGGACAGCAGATGATGAAGATAAAAGAATAAAGGGTTGGGAAGAGTCTCTCTCTGTCACTTTTGGCTCACAATACCATCTGTGTTCTGGCAAGGAGAGATGGGGGTCCCACACGCCTCGGTCTGCAGACCCTGGAGGGCAGTGATGTGGTCATCTACTTCCGACCCCCCAGAACATAGTCCTGTGATGGGGTACACAGTGCCCTCAGTGCTCGGCCAGGATCTGAACTCCGGCCTGTCCTAGGACAGAGGCTTTGGAAAATCTGCAAACCTCTAAGCTAAGTTTGTGCAGACGATGCCTCTTCCAGTGCCCTCTGGTTGACTTCTCAGTGACAGGAGCACTACCCTCCCAAGGAGGCTCAGGGTAACTACTCTTCTGTTCTCTCTTCCAATATCAGAATATAATCGTTCCTCCAGTCCCATCCTGCCCCTCACTCCTGGCCCCAGGAAAAAGCCAGGTGGCAAGAAGCCACTGGGGAAGGGCCTCTTGTGCTCTGAATAGTGTTAGACTGTGAGGGTGTCCTCAGAGGTGTTGTGAGAATGAGATGAGGAAATAAATGCAAAGCCCAGTTCTTTGCACTGCGATGGCTGAACGGCCTGAGCCTTAGTACATCACCAGAAAGAGTGTGTAGTGCTCCTAAGCCCTTGGGAATATGAAGGATGGTATGAATAAACAAACAAACAAACAAACCATTCTCCTTTGGTTTTCTTTTCCTTCTTCTACCAAGTTCACCTTGAATGGAGTCCCCAGTTTTCCCCCACCACCTCTGTTTCCCTTCCTCCTTCTTTGCCATCCTGCCACGGAAGGGTCTGGGCTTTATCTTCTGTGCTCCAATATGCAAGTTCTGTTCCGAGTTGTTGCCTCTTCAGTCTAAACTGGCAAGTCCTACCTGTTTTTAAATGAAAACACAGAAGGGACATATTCAACTCTAGCAGGTAGCTCACACTTTGAATGAGGAGGATGGAGAGCAAGCAGGCTCGAGCAGGAGGCAGGAGAGGGCTGGTACAGCCGAGCCCTTGCCCAAGCATGGTTGGCTGAGAACCATGCCAGCGCCATTATCTCAGGACACTTGGGTACTTCCCAACACTTCCGCCATGTCGCAGCCCTGGGACTCTCGGTGAGGCCGCTGGAAGGTATCTCTGAAGACAAGCCCCTTCTCCTTCATTTCGTAATTTTCAGAAAACTTTACATGAGGCTCGCAAACTCTTAGAATAGGATCATTTGATTAACAATACCTCGATGTATTAAACAAACAAACAAAAACACCACACACACAAAATCCAACTCTCTCCTAGATGGAACTGTGGAAGGTGGTAGAGAGCAAGACTCAAGGGAGGAAGAGGGTAGAGTACCTGGGTCTCCTCACTGCATAAAGCATCTGTCACATAGCAGGGGACCGATAGATAAATCTTGCTTTCTCTGTGACCTGAGCTGAATGACTTCTCTGGGGGAAACTTGCCCTGTAGGTTTTAGGTTTTGACCACACTGATCGATGCATGGCAGGTGGGCCTGGCCTTGTGTTTAAAATGTCTTTGCTCACTGGTGCAGCCACTTCGGAAAACAGTGTGGAGATTCCTCAAGAAATTAAAAATAGAGCTACCCTATGACCCTGCCATAGCACTACTGGGTATTTACCCCAAGGAAGCAGATGCATTACAAAGAAGGGCCACATGTACCTCAATATTCATAGCAGCAATGGCCACAATTGCCAAACTGTGGAAAGAACCAAGATGCCCTTCAACAGATGAATGGATAAAAAAGATATGGTACATATATACAATGGAATATTATGCCTCCATTAGAAAGGATGAATATCCAACTTTTGTATCAACGTGGATGGGACTGGAAGAGATTATACGGAGTGAAATAAGTCAAGCAGAGAGAACCAATTACCTTACGGTCCCACTTACGTCCTGAGC
>CM053613.1:34053606-34074956 GCA_028646535.1 Procyon lotor
CACACCTGGGGGTTAATAGCACGTTACGTGGGGGGAGTGCACGCATGAGTGAATAAAGTGTCACTAAAATTTGAACTCGGATTTGTCTAACTGAAAAGTTAATATTTTGTACACTATTCAGTCACCTTCCAAAAAACTAAACTCAGTAAAATGGTGACTCTTCCAGCATCCAGAGACTTCCCCGAACAAGACAACAGCCTAGATTCTCAGAACTCTTCAGAACAGGCAGAACCCAAGAGTCTCCAGTGTCAGGGGTTCTGGCATAAGATCTGGAGGTACAGAGGAACAAGAAGAATCCGGGACACATAGAAGCTGCTCGGGCTGCTGGGCTGAACTAGATGGCAAGCATGGACAGTCCCTCCATCTCAGTGACATAACTCGGGATCGGGGCTATTTCACCCCTTTTCACCAACATTCGGATGGTCCTCGCTTTCCCCACCGTGGAGGGGCCCGAAAGTGTGGAGAGTTCACAGCTGCTCCTGACAGCTTCGGACCGGAAGCAACATCAGTGAGTGCCCCGCCCAGCCTATGCACCTGGCAGGTGGCCCAGCCCAGCTGCAGAGGAGACCAGGTGATAGAGAGGAGCACGTGGAGGCTTCATGGGGATTGGTCGTCCCTGCCTTCTCAGCAGGTGCACACGCTCTTTCCTTCTTCCACCAGGAGAATGGATGAGGGAGACAGGATTGGAAGGGCCAAGTAGATGACTGGAGAAGGTCAAGGCTGGGGATGACGGGGTTCCATTCACCTTTGACTAAGAGGGGGGATCAGAAATCTGTGCCTGGAACCGCGTCTGGCTCTATGCAGGTGGATTCCATTTTCTCTGATTCTCTACATGTGCTACTCATTGGAAAATGCTGCTGTTTCTGTGACCTTAAGGGAGGTTAAAGTGATTTACTCTGTCACACTGGGAGGTCTGTGGCCTCTCGTGCCTGCTACCACCCAGGATCCATGTGGAGGGGATTGCTGGGAGGGTGGGACAAGACTGCCCTCACTGCACAGGATCCTAAGAGGCCACGTGCAGGGAACTCCTCACGGGCCCCACCTGCAGGAGCAAAACCTTCCCAAGCCAGGATCATGGTCTCCATCTTGACCTGGGCCTGCCAATGAGTTTCTATATCCTTCCAGCATAGTGATCTTATCAGAGCAGATTAAAAATGAGAATGGGCCCATAAAACATGCATTACGGTCTCTCAAAGCCTCATAAAGGCAGATAAATGCCTTGTTCCAGAGGTCCCTACATTGAGCTTACACCTCTCTCCCTCCCCATAATGAAACAGATAACTGAAGCTAAAAAAAAAAAAAAAAAAATCAGTAACTTGTAAAGTTCAACTCAGTGGGTTGATTGTTTGGCCTCATGGATTGCCTGGGATAAAGAGGATCACGCCAGAAGAAGCCTGCCTTTCCTTGGCCCCAAATAGCTCCTCCACATTTTCACTGAGGCTTGGAGCAAAGGCAAAGAAAAAAATCTTAGGGACTGCTCTCCCTTTCTGGGCAGTTCCATCTTCTTATCCCTCTTTCCCACTGGTACCTCAGTCTCCAGCCCCAAACCAAAATGTTTCAAATCAGACAGATACCAGGTTTCTTATGAGTCTATTCCTAGGATTTTAGACACTCTTCTGAGAATCAGCCTCGACTAGAAGAAGGGAGGGCTGCTGGGCACTGGGCAGATCGTGTGTTCCTGTATCTCGACCACTTCCGGCCAAGGGTGAGTTACTCATACCTTTCAACTCAGCCTTGCTTTCCTGCTCTCAGGCAGGGAGGCTTGAAGGTGCTGGAGTTGGCATACTCTGGTTGTGACCAAGCTGCCACCTTATGCCCAGACTTGGCAAGTGGCTCTGTTCCCGGCTGCCCTGCACCCCAGTTCTTGACTTGCTACTGTGTCCTCGGAAAGTGGAGATTATCCCGGGGTGGGAACCCTGCCTGGGTTTAACCCAACCGAGCCATCCAACTTCCTTCCTGTCCAGCCTCCCCCAGAAGCTCACTTTCTGGAAGACTGGCCTTCTTCCTCCTGTTTGGATCGATCCTTCCCTCAACTCCCTTCTCTGCTGATCCCGGTTCCCGACCCAACCTGTCCCTCAGCCTCCAGAGCTCTGAGGCCCCACTCTGGTGGCGAACAGTGAGAGAAGGAAGGCATGGCCTGGGAGAGGCTCGGCTCCAGGTTCATGGCTCTCCTCTGGGCCGGGTATGATAGTTCAGCCAACAAGGAAATCAGCCCAAGTCTGCACTACCAGACCAGGCTGGAAGAAGGCATGTTCTTTTGAACTTAGTATTTGGGCCTTCTTTACTCTACCTCCAAGAGCCGACTCTGAAGATAGGCTGGCATCCCTTCTCCTTAGAGCCTTTATTCTCTCCCAGACCTACCTAAACCCTAGATGGCATCTTTGCATCCTTCACGCCTAGCCATCCAACCACAACCACAAATCTCTAGATTGGTCCTCAGTCCAATAGCACCGCAGGCTGACCATCGATTTCACCCCAATTCCTCGGTATTATAATTGTTTCTTTGCACGTCTGCCTCCCGACTAAACTATGGGAATGTGGCAGATAAGGAGCAGCGAGCTCTGACTTATTTTTATATCTGCAGAGCCTTACACAATGCCTGGCGCACAGTACATGCTCAATAAATATTTGCAGAACGAGTAGACAGATTTAATTGTGTCTTCTTAGTCCGATTCTAAGCAGGTGAGAACTTCTGCAGTGTGTTGAGACTGTTTGCCCATAAACTGCGTAGGGAAGCTCACTGATTCCATGACCTCCTGGGATGGGCTCTAAAACACAACTGAGACAGAGTAAATGTCTGACTGTTCTGTTTTGACTGGTGACAAGAGTTGCAAGCTGATTAATACATTTAAAGTGGTGATCAATTTGTCTTATTCACATCCTCTTCTCTTGATTGTAATGACTAGATCTTTTAACATAATGAAAACTGCATATTTCACTCAAATTCGCAGTTTTGCATTCCAGAGGAGATGAAATGCTGTTTTTATTTCACGTTGAAATGAGGTGTACGCTCTTGTCTTGGGGGGCCAGGGAAGGTGACAGGTGGCCTCCCTCCTTGAATGCCAGAGTTGTGGCATCTCCAAAGACCTCGAATTTGACTATAAAGTTTGTTTCCCAAATGGTGGAATGGGACTCTACCTCTTCAGTCACCTTGTCCCTCTTTTCCCCATTGATGAGTGACCTGTAAATCAGCCCTAACAGGAGGTCATTTGGTTTTGGCTTAAATACTCTCCAGTGATGGAAAATTCAGCACTGTCCATTTTATTCTTCAAAGCCTCAAGTGTAACAATAATTCTTATCCTGGTCCAAAATAGACCTCCTTATCATTTCTGTTTCCATGGGCTTTCCTTTTTCTCTTGATCCCTCTCTCCCTTCCTCCTTTTCTTCCTTTTCTAGCTTCTTACCAGTTTTCTCTAAAAATGCCCGAGATCATAATACCTCTTACAATTTTGCAAAGGCTTAGAGCTTTCACTGTGCTTTTCAAACAGCCTCGCAGGGCTGGATGAGTGAGGGGTTTGCTTTTGATTCTCTGCCAATGTCGCTTCTCCCGAAATGACCTGTCCTCACAGACAAGGGTGGCCTCTCTGATCCACACCCCTCCCTGCCTCACTCGCTACCTTATCTTCAGCACCCAAACAGTGCCCAGCACACCGTGGGTTGTTGAAGGAATGAATGGACGCATGCGTGAATGAAGGCGTGACCTTCCACGTGACCCTACACCCCTGTCCATGGTTGGTTGTGTGACAGGCACCTCTCCATTAAACAGCCAGAACCACACAGGGGCAAAGTGGAAATGGGGACAAAAAGGATATCCACATACTCTTCTGTGGCCACGCTCACGTAGGGAACGTGCACGAGCTATGAGAAGGCTACGCTTTTGCTGTGGAGACCAAAGAAGAGACGAGAACAGCAGGTGGCCAGAGAAGAGTGGAGGTCCTTACCCAAATCCCCCTTTATTGTTCAAGCCAACTCAAAATAATTCCCTTTACTTGCAACCAAGCACGTCCATCTAAATATAGGTAGACGTAAAGATATCTGTTCCTTAGACTTGGAAGGGAGGTTGGGGAGGGTAGGAAGCTCTCCCAAGGCCGCGAGAAACAGGAGAAAAAAGAATGGCCGAGTCCGGGCTGAGTGCTCGCCCGGTGGCCTCTGACTGAGCTTCGTTCTGGGCAGTCCCTGCAGCACGTCCCTGTCCCCGGCTGGAGCTCTTCCCCCAGCACTGCTCTGGCTTTTAACAAAAGAAAGAGTCACTCCTGGTGCAGCCAGATGTAGCCGAGCAGTGGGAACCCAAACCAAGAGGAATTCGCTCTCCATAAATTATGCTTTAATAGATGTCAATTATTAATTCCTAAATAAATATTTGTTAATATTCAAAAGAGTTTGCCTACTAAGAAAAACTCAGGCTACACAGAATAATTAGGGCTTCTCACTGTGCAATGGCTGTGGCCCGTGATGATTTTTTTTTTTCCCCGTTCTGCATCTTTATTTTTTCTGAAGTGTGAATGCCTCGCCGTGCAGGGTTTCCTGGGGAGGGTTCTGCCGGCCACTGTGCGTGGTAGGGTGCAGAGTGCTGCTGCTTCGTGGGAAGCTTCTGTGCAGAGCAGTGGAGCTTTCGCTTCCTTCTCTGTAGAACAGGATTCTGTGAAGCTGTCCCAGAGAGGCATTGGAGCTCCAGCCAAAACTGAGAAAATTTAACAATCAGTTTGGCAATGGCCTGGGAACAGCGCAGTATCGGGTGCTGAGCTAGACGAGGGTGGGGGTGGAAAAGGACAGAATTGATGGGTCTCCAGGGTTCAAAGACTGTGCAGACTAGTAAGGGAGAATTTCCTGATAAATTCTTAGCCCGGGGAGAAGGATATCAGTCCATGAGAGAGGGATCAACAAAATGCCAGGGGAGCAGGGAGAAGCCAGAAATATATCAAATCGGGGACAAGGGAGGGAATAGATTCATGAAGGAAGTAGAACTTGAGACAGATCCCCCTGAAATACATAGGCTTTTGATGGGGAAAGATTGGCTTAGCATTTGAGTTTGAAAGGGCATTGAATCATTTTCTCCCCTATTTAAGATACATTTATTTGGAGCAACTGGCAGGAATCAAGTCCTGGTCTAGGGACTGGAGATATAAAGAAACATCAAACTGGGTCTGTGAGCATAGAGTTTACAGCCCGGTGACACAAAATAACTACACATATGATGCCACCTAACGCTATCTCATATAATATAAAAATAGTTGCAATACAGTGATTTATGGATCTAACAAAATGACCACCTCCAGCAGAAGGGTGAGAAAAGGCTTCTTGATCTAGATCCTGAAGGATACATTATTCAATCATTCATTTACATAAAATATTTACTAAATGCCCACATGCATCAGACATTCACTGTGTGTTGGGACAGTATAGTGAACAAAACAAACTAAGCTTTTTTACATCCTAAGAAGTCAACAAATTAAAGAGGAAGGACATTCCTGCCAGATGCTCCAGGAAGGGGGTGGTCAGGGAGCAAGACTGGAGAAGTCAAAACCACATTTGGAAGGACCCTGCAAGCTAGCCTAAACACTTAGGACTTCATCTGGAGACAACGCCAAGGCAAAGAAGACTGTTAAAGCAGAGTTTGAGGAAGGTGACCTTGAGGGCTCTGTGAAGGCCAGACTGGACAGAGATGAAGCTGGAGACAAAGAAACCCCTTGGGAGGTAGTTGCAATAGCCTAAGGTACCCACAACGAGGGCCTAAACCCGGGCACAGGTGGTGGGGATGGAGAAGGGATGCATTTGAATCGGAAGAGTGGTTCTTCACCGTGTGTGTGTGTGTGTGTGTGTGTGTGTGTGTGTGTGTGTGTGTGCCTAAGCTCTAATCGAAGCTTCTTGCCCCAGAAGAACTCTCATACTCGCCTACACATAGTATTTTGCAAACAACTGCAAAGGGCATGAATTCCGTAATAAGAACTGCTGAGTTATAATGGAAGCAGCTGGGGTGAGTGGGGACCCAGAGGTGAACATGTGAAGTAGGAGGTTGTAGCAATGATTTGGGTGTGGATCCGGCCCTGGTCTCCTTCCCCTGTCAGCACCTGCCTTCCTGAGCCCTTCCTCTGACTGCCTGGTACCCCGTGTCCTCGGCGGACCCAGGCCCGCAGGACCCCACTGCTGACCTGCAGAGGAGGGTGTCGCTCATTCCTACCTGCCGCTCACACACCCACACCTGAGCCATGCACCAAGGGGGCAAGTTCCTTCCTGCCCTTTCCATTCTGAGAGAGAGTTAGAGTATTTTCCCAGGGGTACGAACACCTCAGAGCCCAGACCGAGGGCTCGGCACGGATGCCGCAGACCTGGACTGGGAAGGTCAGCAGACACGGCAAACCTCATCCCCTCACTGCCCAGATGGGAGAGTTAAGGAGCAGAGGGGAGAGAATTCTTCCAAAGCCACACGCAGGACGCAGCCAAGCTGGACCTAGAGCCACCGCCCACCCGTGTCTCTCGTCCTCTGCCCCTCATCGGAGACAATGGTTTCCTTCTCTGTGTTTCCAGCAGGACGGTGCGTGTCTGGCTAATGGCTGATCACGTCCAGCCCGTGCACCAAAGTCACCGGATGCGAGCTCTGTGAGCATGTCTGCACCCGATGCAGGGCTCCCAGGAGCAGTGAGTACAGCCCAGGAGAGAGGAGGGGTTTCACTTGGCCCCGGAGGCTCAGCAGTTTGTGCTGCTTGTCTCACCATCCCACACAGGAAAAGAGCAGCCCTTCCAGTTAACCCCCGTGAGCCCTGAGATTCCTCAGCAGGACGATGAGGGTAACAATAACCAACTCCCAGGGGTGCCCCGTGTACTGGAGAGAAACAGAATGTAAATGGACTCACTCAGTGCCCTCAGGAAGTGCTCCTTCCTGCCTTTCCTCTTGGCACTTCTTCCCACACTCTCTGGCCAGAGAAGAAGGCAGAAGGCAGAAGCTGACTTTTGCCTTCGTTGTGGCCCAGAGCCAAATAATTGTCCACATACACTGACACAGATACCTCCAGAGAGACGCTCAGAAACGAAGTCAGAAAAAGCAGGAGGCAGGGGGAGATGGAGCTGAGGTATCCTTGGCATAGAGCACGGGGGTGCCGTGGCCGCGCTGGGACCCGTTGGGCAACATGGACAAAGCCGGGTCCTGGCTGGACTGGGCGAGTGAGCCGCAGGTGCAGGACCCGGGCCCCTTCTGCGGGATCTCTCAGGTTCGTGGGTGGCCCTGCTGGTGGGAAGGGATGAGAACAGGGACCCGTGAGAGAAGGCAGGGGCCAGAGAGGCAGGATCTGGACCCAAATCAAAGGGAGATCGTTTTAACATCCTGTAACATCCATTCCTCTGATTCGGGAGCATGGGCATGGAGGATGAGGGCTTGGACACACGTGTTCTTGGGGGGCAGATTTCGGCTTCTCCCTCCCTAGCTGATTTAGTGTCTGATTCGGGAGCATGGGCATGGAGGATGAGGGCTTGGACACACGTGTTCTTGGGGGGCAGATTTCGGCTTCTCCCTCCCTAGCTGATTTAGTGTCGTTAAGCATCCGTTTCCCCAGTGTCTCCATCCATCGGAGAGAATACTAACGGGAGCCACCTCCACGCCGCGTTGCAGACTGAGCTAGATAAAGCCCGGGAAGCAGCTGGCACGGGGCCGTATTACCTAATGGTCAAAAAATCTACCAAGGCACAAACAAGAACAGGGGGGCAGTGCTGGTCCTCCTGGAGCAGCTGCTATTGTCTGTGCCCCAACAGCTGCCTGAATCCTTCTGTGGCCCTGGGCTTGGCTTTGTTTCGTTTTTAAACCAAACTTTTTAAGAAAGGAAAATACAGATACAGAAAAATGGGCAATTCATAAGGTGCAACTTCATGAATTTTCTCCAAGTCCACACACACCCTTGAAACTGGTCCCCAGACCAAGAAACAGCCCCTCGTGTGCCTCTTGAGTCGATGCCTAGTCTCCTTTGAGTAGAGTAACTACTCCTTTCTGACTTCTAACACCACGGGTGGGTTTGTGCTTGGATTTTATGTAAATGGATTCATACAATACATACCTTTTTGTGTCTGGTTTCTTTCAATCGGCAATGTGTTGAGGACAGTTATAACTTATTTCCATCACATGCCCTATTCTAGATACGAACAGACCACGACGGATTGAGCCTCACTGTGGGTGGTGGGCCTTGGCACCGTGACCAGTGTCTGATTATAATGAGACCATCCTTCTGCATGACTTTTGATGAGCATGGGTATGCATTTCTGTTAGGTGTGTATTAGGTTGAATCAAATAAAGTGGCCATTTTTGTAGATGAAGAACAATCAAATATCAGCAATGCCACATGGTTCCATCTACTACTATTGAGTAGAAATGTTGGGTCATAAGACATCCCATTCAATTTTAGTAGCTACTGCCAAAGAGTTTTCTAAAGCAGTTACTCCAGGGGGTGCCTGGGTGGCTCAGTGGGTTAAAGCCTCAGCTCAGGTCATGATCTCAGGGTCCTGGGATTGAGCCCCCGCATCGGGCTCTCTGCTTAGGAGGGAGCCTGCTTCCCCCTGCCTTTCTGTCTACTTGCTCTCTCTCTCTCTCTCTGTCAAATAAATAAATCTTTTAAAAATAATAATAAAGCAGTTACTCCAGCTAACCCACCCCCTCCAATACTGTGTCAGTTTCGAATTTCCACAGCCTAGGCTCCCCAGACCCTTCCACTGCCGAGTCTTAGCAACTGACATCTTCCATTCCCATAGGCCCTTTTGTGTCGTGAATTTACAGTACGCTATGTGTTTACTTTCCCCTTGGGAAGGTCTTTCGGACTATTCTAACCCTAACTATGCCATGTTTTAGCATGTGAAAAATGTGGCTCAGCCTGATGGTGGCAAAAGGAATCAAGCCAAGAATAAGGAACAAAGGTCACCCCCATTCCAATGATAAACTTGGAGAGTCCGACTTTGAGTGGCATTAGGGGCACGGTTTTACACCAATAATTTTTAATCTGTCCCCAGACAAGAATTGGGAAGTAGAGGACAGGAGATGAAGCTTCTTCCTCATTGTCCACATCCAAAGAAGCTAAATATTTTCAGAGTGTTGGGGTTGATGGTTGGGGCCCATCCACCAAACTGAGGCAGAACAGGAGGCTCTCTTCTTGGGCTCCACATCCCGTTCATCAACTGCCCATTGTAGGCTCAGGGCCCAGGGTCGACGATACACTTAGGGACTCATGAAAACATTTTTATTTCTTTTAAAATCAGGGGGAAAAAAAGAACTTTTAGGTAGAAGAAAATGTTTTATTTTATTATAATGTATTCTCCTTCACATCCATGGAATGATAAAATAGAATTTTGTGTTCATTTTTTTTCTTTTTAAATTTGTGTGTGTGTGTGTGTGTGTGTGTGTGTGTGTGTGTGTGTGTAGGAAAGAGCCGTTGAAGACAAAGTGCCTGGGGCTTATGGAAGTCAGAATGAGGCCGAGCAGCCTGGATGAGAGGACCAGCTCATCTGGTTATCCGGATTCGTGGCCCTGTTTTTACTTCCCCTTGGGAATGACTGAGAGTTCTCGCCCTATCTCAGTCATGCCCCAAGTTTGAAGAAAAGTGTGTCCACATTTGAGCCAAGCACTAAAAGGGGTACACTGGGAAGTGCTTCCTTTCCCTTTATGGCCAAGGGCAGGGTGGTAGGGCCTACAGGTCCCGTAGACCAGCCTTCAGAGTTGGGGTGCAGTCTAAATCTCTAGACACCATGGACACGACTCCCCAGAGGAGCATGGAGTGGGGACCCTGGCGAGGACAGAATCCTCTTCTCTGGCTCCACAGAGGATCCCGGGAGGGCACCCGGCCCATCCTGACGGCGAGCCCCCAGGCAAGCTTTTATCTTCCTCCCCACAACAGACACATACCCAGAGACTAGTGTAGGGGCTAGAGTCTGAGACATCCAGATCTTATTCCTTCCAAACATGACTTTGTTGGGTGGGCCTTGTTCAAGGAAATAGCAAAGGAGGACTAGCTGTTGGCTGGATGGAGGAATTTGGAAAGAACAAGCTATTTAAAGCTCGGTGAAGAGCAACCAGGTCGGGGATATATCTTTTTATTATAATGGGGAGATTTTAAAAAGTCATTTTGCAAACTACTAATTATTTAGCGTATATCCAGCATGGACCTGATCTATCTTATGCCTATATTTCTTTGTGGGTCAAAGTAGAAAGGAGATGGACAGAGAAACCAATGCAGTAGCATGGAGAGAGCAGAAAGGCAGATTAGAGTCAGGAAGTCAGGGCTTTCCTGCAGAGCAGCTCTGCGACAAATTTGCTGTGTGATCCACGGAAAAGTACCCAACCTCTCAGAACCTGGGTTCCTGCACCTGCAAAAAAAGAGGTGACTGGATAATCCTGAAGCTCTTCTCCAGCTTTCCAATACTGGTCCAGAGTAGGCACTCCCTCAGTAATTACAAAGGAATGAGGGAGTGGGTGGCTGCGGACGATGTCACACACGTGTGACAGCCAGCGAGGGAGGTGGTAAGTACAACAATAGGGACGAGGCTGGGAAGCTGAGCCCGTCTGTAGACAGCATTTGTATTGCCGTAAAAATAGCATAACAAGATTATATTGAAATACCCCACTATTTAACTTAATAATTTAAATGTTTGCCTAATGAGGTGGACTTGATTGGATTAGGGCATTCACAATTAATTTTGATAGATCATTTTACACATTGGAGGTGCATTCTTCTGAACCAGGAGGTGGAAAGGAAGTGCAAACTGTTTACGTTCAAACGAGCCTGTGATTTTGCAGGAAACATTAATCCCAGATCATGCACACTAAGTCAATTTCAGAAATGGCTTCTAGATATATTATTAGAAATTGCTCTTCAAATATAAAAAGCTTGTAATAGAGTTCTGTCCATTTTTCCTTCGGCTGATGGAAGTTGTTTTATAAATATGCCTGTGATATGATGTTTTCTTCATCCAAGCCTTTTGGTACTAATTGCAACTTTTTAAACAGTGTAAGTAGTGGCTGTCACTAACACTTTGAATCCTATTACAAATACTTTCTGAATAATTTCACACTTAGAAGTGCATTCTTTCTTCAAACGTCTTTAACTATGTTTTTCCCCATTTTTTTTTTTTCCCTGAAAAGCCCCCAAACGGTGGACCCCTCCCTACCTTTTTGGTTAAGGGAGTGATTTTATTATGTAATAGGAAAATGTCTCCACTCCCTAGTTCTATCCCTTCAAAAAATCAAAGAGCCAGGATTGGTCACCTAGGCTCTTGAAGTCAGGAATAAGCAAAGGCAAATGGCTTCTGGAAAAACAGATTGGAATCATGCCATCAGTGCTGTCCCAGACTTCCAGAAAAACATGTTCCCTGGCACCCTAGCTCTCAGGTCAGAGCTGCCTCTGTTTTCTATCAGAAAGTTATCTGATGTAAGGCGTCTGTGCGCCAGATGCTTCTTGGAGAATTCTCTGTGTCTCGGGCTCCTCCTCTGAAAAGTAGAGATAAATCGCCCATACCTCAAGCCAGTGCAGGTTGGAGGTCGGAGATGTGACAACTTTTGGTGAGAGCACGTGTGGCAGGGGAAGCACAGCTATGGGGGCAGCTAACCACAGATCGAATCCTGATTCTGTTTGTAATAGCTGGAAACCTTGGAGAAGCCACTCTCCCTTCATGAGACTCCAATGCATCCTTTGGTAAAAGGGGATCATGACACCTAATTGAGAGTGTTCTCAGAATTCAATGCCACATCCACTGTAGGCTCCCCCTCCTAGCCCCCTTCTCTGGGAGAAAAGCAGTTCCAAATTCAAGGCCGCTTCACAGTTGCTGCTGTCTCCTTAGGTGCTCCCCAGAAGCCTGTGGCACTTCGCACGTGGGGGCCCTGGGCTTCCTGGGATTCTTGGACACGTGGGGTTCACGCAGCAGGCTCTGCCCTTTGTTGACAGAAGCACCTGAACCTGCCTTTCTTCGCTGAGGCTCATGCTCTCTAGTGGTATCTTATTAAACTCATCCTCAGCGAGGTTTCCATGACCTTCACGATCAAGTCCATTTTCCATGACATCCGGGAATCTTAAAAGACCTGCCGTCTGCTTGCTCCTCTAGCCTGCTTTCCCTCTTTCAGTATGCCATTCCCTTTTTACACCCACGAACTTCTCTCCACTCACTGTATTCTGACGACACCAACTTTCTCCGACCCCAAGCCCTTTGCTTCTTCTGCTGCTTCTTTGGTCTCCTATTTCAGGTCTAGCTAAAATGCCACCTCCTCCTTATGTCTGCTAGGATATGCCCAGCATGGCTGGATCAGGTCCTCTTCAGATCTGTCATCTGTCCTTGGTGTAGGTACTATTGTGTAGGCACTAAGGTATGACAGGATCCCTCAGAAAACTGCCATGGCTCTTCATCGCTGTGCCCCTGGGATCCTCAGAAACCAAGCTGAATATAGAATTCCCAAAAATCTTCCCAACAACCTGTTCAAGTAGGCACTATTATTGATTCCTTAGCAAGACTCAGAGATGCTGAGTAACTTGTCTCGAGTCACACAGCTGGTGGGTCATAGAACAGAGATTTGAGACTTTCACTTCAACCCCTGTGCTCTTTCCACCACTCTGTTCTGTAAGCCTCACTGCAACCTCCTTCCGTCTTTCAAACAACTCAGTGAGGTGGGCAGGAATGGCATCGTCATGGCTTCTTTACAGATGAGGAAACCGAGGTTTGAACTGGACAGTCACTTCCCCAGCCACTGGTGGAGCTGACGAGAGTTCCCAGCTTCCGGTTCCGGAATGCGGGCCTCTGCCCAGCCGCAGGCTGCCTGCCCCCTGCCCCAACCCGGGTACAGACCGTGCCTCACCTGCTGGAGGGGGCCACTCTAAGCAGAGGAGGTGGGGCCCCGGACTCTTGCAACCCCAGAGGAATTCCTGTGCCTCTCAGGGCCCCTCTGAGCCCCTCACCACAGAGGTGAGGAGTGACAAGGGACATCTCGGCTCCCAAGAGATTCCAGTCACGCGAACTCCTCCGATTAAGGCTGGAACGATGTCATCTCCTGAAATAGCATTTTAATGAGTGATGGCTCTGGGATAAATTGTCATCTCGTGATCTCTCGTTAGAGAGCTTAATTAGACCCATCATAAAACATATTGATCGATGGCACTGAGCAGGTCCACAGGACATTCACCGCCCGCTGGAAGCTTCCTGCCCACTGCGTGGTGGAGCCAGGGTGGGACCTGTCCCAGGCCCTGACAGCTGCTGGGCACAGGTTCGTTTGGAGCACCTGGGCACCATTCGCTGGGTTCTTTCCTCCCTCCCTTCTTTCCTTCCACAAATAAGTATTTGGCACCAACTGTATGCCAGGCTCTATGCTGACCTCTTACGCTTTACCTCATTTTGTCTTCACAAAAAGCTGTAATTTCCCTATTTTGCAAATGCTATAACCAAGGCTTGGGACCCTGAGCTGCCACTAGGTGCAGCTCCAGCCTGCTGAGTTCTCTTTCCAGCGATTTCTGGTGGAGTGACTCACATAAGGACAAAGGGAAAATTGAAGGGAAAAATGGACTTTATAAAACTCCTAATGCATGCCTAGCACTCTACAGGGCATGTTATTTTATAATAATGTTCCCTTTAACCTTTGTATCAATCCCATAAAGTGAGACTTCTAATCATTTTATAGCTGAGGAAACTGAGTTTCAAATATGTTCCTTGTTCAAAGTGGCTCAGCCAGCGACTGTCAGAGCTGGAACAATAACATAGCTTTGAAGAATTGCTAATGCAGACAGATGATGGTTTAAATCCAAGCCTACCATGTATTAGCTGTATAATTTGGGGCAAATTACTCAAACCTTCTGAAGATCATAACTGGACCCATCTCAGAGTTATCATGAGGATTAAATGCAATAATGCCTAAAAAGCATTTAGGTAGTCTCTGACCCATGGAAAGTTTTCAGTAAAAATTATTTTTCAATGAATACCCCAATTGTTTTCTCTTAGAGAGAAATTACTTTTTTCCTCATCTATGAATTGGGTGTAGAAACCTTGCCCTAAAACAATTCACAGGGAACGCTTTATAAAAGGTAAAGTAATCCAACTGTGTGTGTGTGTGTGTGTGTGTGTGTATATTTATATTTATATTTATATTTATATACTTTCTGTATACTTGTGTATTGGCAAAAAGCTTGAAGTGACCACCTACTTGTTGGGCTTCCAGAGATGGTAGGAAATGCTCTCAGGCAAATGTTATCTAAAGTCTTCTTATTATTAAAATAGTGCATTAGCACAAAATGGTGGTGGGAGTGGGAGGTGCCTCAGAGGAAAAGGTGGGGGGAGGTTTAATAAGATCCGCATATTGAGAGTTCAAGGGAGAGTAGTG
The DNA here is from genome assembly GCA_028646535.1 of Procyon lotor. Lineage (NCBI taxonomy): Eukaryota > Metazoa > Chordata > Mammalia > Carnivora > Procyonidae > Procyon > Procyon lotor. Next base: position 34,067,930 of record CM053613.1, read on the forward strand.
TTGACCGTGGTGGCTCAGAGTCTCAGCAATACGGCAGAGCATGAGCGCCTGCATGTAATGACCTGGGCTCATCAGGGTGTGTGTGCCTTTGTGGTACATCATTGTGCCACCTGTGAGTGTGTGTGTGTGTGTGTGTGTACATGCACGTGTGCATGTTGGGCCTAATGCACGTGGAGTCATAGAACTTTTCATCAGAAGGGACATAATGTGTGTGTGTGTGTGCGTGTGTGTGTAGGTGTGTACATCTCTGTGTGTGTACTGAGACCAGTCCCTGTGGGAGGGTGGCTTCTTTCACCTGTGTGCACTTGGACATTTTTCCTTTTTTATTATAGCAAATGTAGCTTGAAAGCTGAGGATAGCACGGCTTTTCCCCAAACACAGATCACATCACAATTTTTCTTTCAGAGAAAAATGCTGCAAAATAACCTGCAGATGGTGAGTCTCTCTTTTTTTTCTTTCTGTCTTGCTCTTTCTCTGCTCTTTATCTCTCTGCATCTGTCTCTGTCTCAGTATCTCTGCCTCTCCCTCTAAGACCCTATTTATAGCTTAAAATGCTTTCATATTTTCGCACTTAGCATCCGAAACGTCCCTGTGTTACATAAAATAACACACCATTCAAGTTTGTAATTAGATCAGTGTTTCGTCCTAAGTTCCAACAGTGAAAAACCTGCTCACTGTTTCTTGCGCCGTCCTCTACCCACAAACATCGCCAGACCTGAGGATCCTGCCTGAACCCTTCTCTGGGTCCCCGTTTCCCGACTCCCATGACAAACCCCCGGCCCCCAACCGCCTGTTCCCTGCCCCAGGCAGCTTGGAGCAGCCGAGCAGCCGGAGGACGTCCTCTCCCCAGAGCCGTCACCATACCTGAGCGCAGTTATAAAATTCATTTCCCCGAACTACCGGGACACAAATACTGCCCAGAAGGAAGGGAAAGCTAGGTCTCTTTTCCCTAAAATAAGGAGAAACATTTTTTTTTAAGGAGGAAGAAATCGAGATTCATCCCTAACCAATCTGGACATGTGTTAGAGAATATTGTTGAGAACAATTAGAGATGTATGAGTGAGGGGTTTATTTCTCACTTGCTTGTCAGGTCAGAAGACAATCTGTTTATTTTCCTGCTACAATTTTATTCAATAAACTGAAAGGATGTGCGCCGGGAAAGAGGGTATGAACAGGATGCGTGCTATCAATTTGTCAAATAAATAATCGAGCTTGGAAACAACAGATTTTATTAATTAGACAGGATGGTGTATTATTACCATTAAAGTGTTATATTGCATTGATTTTTATATTTTACTCGGCTACTAATTACTGTAAAAGATTTCGGGAATGAAGCAAAATAAAATCATGCAGCATTATACATAATGTAAAGATAGCGTGAATTAATTTGTCCACAGCTCCCTGCCTGCGGGGGGAGGGGAAGAGGCCCGGAGGCGCCCCAGCCCCCTGCCTTGTCTGGGGGGCCGCTGGGAAGACTGGGGTTTGAAAAGCCGGCTCGGCCACGCCCTAGCTTTGCACCCTTTGGCGGATCACCTCTTGGAAGCCTGAATTTTCCCTCTTGTAAATGCAAACACCTCTTCTCCGCCTCCCCCCACCCCCCAAGGGGTGGTTGTAAAGCTCAGTGAATTGCCCGGAGTAAAAGCGCTTTGGAGACTCAGGAGCGCTCGACTCAGGAGCCGAGAAGGCAGCCCCGGCCGGGCCGGGCTCAGGAGCCTGTCGGGGCGTCCTCGCAGTCAGGGCTTGGGGGCCAATGAGAGGCCATCGCGGCCACTCCCCTCCCGGGACACTGTCCCAGAGCCCAGGTAAAACCAGTCCGGGGCCACAGCACCGCTGAGCCGAATCCCCGTAAACGCGGAGAGGCGGCCCACAGGACAGCCGGGCGCCCCTCGCGCCTGAGGCCCCGCGGGCGCGGGCAGCGCGGGCTCTGGACACGCGGGCCTGGGTTCGAATCCTGCACGGCCGCGGGCGCTCGCGGAGGCCACAGCCAAGCCCCTTGACCTCGCTGCATGGCGACTTCTAATGCAGTTTAAAAAAAGAAAAAGCTATTCGCTCAGGAAGTACATTCCCACGCCGGGCACTCCTTCTGGCTAAGGAGGCAGTGGGCAGGGCTCTCCCCTGGGTGCCCAGGGTCCCCAAGGGCGCCCATGACCGCGCGGCCACATGGGGCCAGGGGCCCGAGGGAACCCTTCGGGTCCTGCTCCGGCGCTGTCTCCCAAGTCCTCGCTGACCTCGGCTCGGGCCGAAGCCACCGGCCCGGGGCGGCCCCAGCGCCCCACCCCGGGGCGCGTTTCTCTCGGCGCCGCGGCCCGAAGCCCAGCCACGTTTTTCTCCAGGCTGGGTCTCCGCGCCCGGTCCGGCGACGACCGAGATTTCTCACGACCCACTGCCACCTACTGTCCGCAGCGGGGAACTGCAGGGCCGGGCCAGGCTGGCCTCGGAAACTGCCATGGGGGGGACGACCCCCGGGCCGGTTCAGGTGCCTCTTTCTGGAACCCCGTTCCCCCTTTGTTCTGAGTACCGCGTGGCAGTTGTGGGGCAGCAACCCAACCAGGCCGCCCGCACCCCTGGTCCTCTGGCGCGCACTCACATGGGGTTGACCGTGACCGGGGCCCTGCCTTTCCGGGGACAGGAATACTAGGGCAAGCCCCTTGCTCCCCACCCGGGACTGGACTGCACCTCCCTCCAGAGCTCTGAAAATCCTGCTTCTGGTTTAAGGGCCCGTCTCTGGCCACTCAAGCTGGACCGAATGTGGGTCTTCAGAAGCCTGCTGTCCTGTTCTCGCTCCTGAAGGCTTAGAACTTTGCGAGCCTGGAAGTCCGACCTCATTCTGAGTCTGGCATGCCCTCAGCCTTCTTTATGCTCTCTGGATCCCTTATGTCACCCTCACTTAGGGCACGAATTCTGAGCTCTAGGGTGGCCTCACGGGCTGTATCATCTTAGACATGTCACTGTATTGTTGTGAACATTTTTTAAAATTGTAAAAAAGAGCGCTGAGTCAAGACGGACTGTGCAAGCCGCCTGACACTTGGAGATATGTGTAGGGATCTTTCTTAGGCACTTGAAAGATTGCTCATTGTCCTGGGCTGATGTTTGTGCCCCGCCCAGGTTGGCACTTTGAAATTCTAACCCCCAAGGTGATGGCACCTTCAGGAGGCGATTAGGTCGCCAGGGGCGGAGCCCTTAGGAATGGGCTTAGTGTCCTCCTGAAAGACAGTCCTTGCCCCTTTGCCCATTCACGGTTGCAGTGCAGAGACTGCGGGTCCCCACAGACACTGAATCCGCCAACAACGATATGATCTCAGATTTGCCAGCCTCCAGAAATGCCAGAACTAAAGATCTGTTGTCGAAAAGCCCCCTCATTTGGGTATTTTGTTACAGCAGCCTCAAGGAAGTAAGATACTCATTGACTCAAGCTAATACAAACCTGTGCAGAGGCCTCTGATACTTTGAATAGCAGTTGGTGGGCAGCAGGTGATGGGTCTGGGAGGGGTGGGGTTTGGGAAAGGGGGAGACAGGGAAAATAGGGCATTGAGTCCTCCAGTGTGTCCCCACCTACTCAAGGCCGTTTTTCCTGACAGGAAATTCTTTCCCTTGACCTCATAGCGCATGTCACAGCTGATAATAATGCATTTAAATGCTGTATGTATTTGTTCCGTCTGACTCTGTAGACTGTAAGCTTCATGAGGCTTCGGGCTATCTCTGTTCCAGAAACCACTGTACCCCAGTGTCTAGCACTATGACTGGCACATGGGAGACACCCAATAAATATTTATTGAATGACTTAATGAGTACAACCATCCGTTTAACCAGAGACAATTAACTATGCCCTGGGCCCATTCTGTTTCCAAAATAATCTGTCACCTTATCCTTACCCACAGAGAGCTCATCTGTTGAGCTCCTTTCTTCCTCTTTGAATTCTTTATCCTAAACTCAATCCCCACCACAGTTTCTTTCTTCTTTTTTTAAGAAACAGCTATAGGAAATAGGTAGAGGAAGGTTGAAGGCTGTTTGATTTCTCTTGGGTTTTGCCTTTTGATGTTATAAGCTACCTTCACCTCAGTTTAATCCTCTGAAGTATGATCAGATAGAAGACTATTGTTCCCATCTTCCAGATGAGGAAAATTGGGGTGAATTGACTCCTCCCAAGTCATAGCTAGTGGGTGCCAGAGACAGAGCTAAATCCTAGCTCTCATGGCTCTCAGTCATGTGACCCTCCCGCCTCAGGGGCTGCTCTGTGGGGCAGCCCCCCCTTCATGCCTTGGGGCTGATGGTCCCTCACAAACCATGTGAGGATTGTCCTCCAGAAAACAACTAAGAAGAAAAATGTAAAAATCTCACAGGAACACTTTTTGTCCCTACCATTAGCATTCACTTCCCTTCCAGTGGTCATCAAGCAACTGGGGAACGTTTCAACACAGATATCTCCATAGGTCCTCGCCACCTTCCAGCTCTCTGACCTTGGACAATTTCCTTAAGGTCTCTGTGCCACAAGTACCTCATCTGTAAAATGGGGTTAGTACTAGTGACTCCTTCACAAGGTGTCTGTGTGGTTTAAGTAAACCAGTACACATAAAACACTTACATAGGGGCCTCGATCAGTATTTGCTGACCTAATAAAGAGATGAATAAAGTAAAAGAAAAGAGAAGGGGACAGCTGGTGCAGGGAGAAGGAAGTGAACAAGGGAGAAGACAGTGAGAAAGATAACCTGTTTTTTTGAACACTTGTTTTTATCTTCATGTAAGAGCCATATTAGAAGAGCCAAAAATCCAACATGGCGCCCAACCCTTCCACTCTCGGGCTTTGTTACCTTGAGCAAGTCAGGCAATCTCTCTGGGCCGCCATTGTAGCATCTGTAAGACAACAGCATCGAACTAGATCATAGCTAACATTTTCTCCTCTGACACTGTGAGTGTACACATTCCATCAGTGTGACATGTAACACTGACTCTCCCCAACATTTGAGAAAGGTGGGGTGGGGGTGGGGAGAAACCAACTGTGCGTTTCCAGGTGGAACCTGTTCTACTTGTGAAAACCAGAAAGAGGCTTTGTGGTTGAAAGCTGCTTTGATCTCCCACTGGTGCTCAGTTCTGTCTCCGGCTCTCCCTTTCAGAGCGGTGGGACTTGGAGCGCAATGCTCAGCCTCTCTCAGTCCCCTTTTCTCCATCTGCACAAGAGGACTAAATGAAATGATGGAGGTAAATTGCTCAGGGCAGCCACTGACACATAGTAAATGCTCACTAAACTGTCATTGGTGTGCATGCTTAAAGTGTGTGTAGTATCACAGCACCCAACAAAACCTGCTCTGAGACCAAAGGAAAATGAGTTTCCCATGAGCTGGTATTTTGGCCATTTTCCCCATCGAGCATTTATTGAAAATCCACTATGTATTAGAATTTGAACGAGGTATGGGGTAGAAAAAGGCATGAACCACGAGCTCTGATGCCACAGTTCAAAGGATTGTATGTCCTTGTTCAGGTCCTTGTATGTTCCTGGTCCTGTGCCCTATTATCCTCCTTAACCTTCCTAACAGCCCTGCAAGAGGTTCTGTTGGGGCTGCAGGAATGGGTGAACATGAGGAAGCTACAGAGGTGGAGCCTGGAGGGAACAGGAGTGATGGGGAATCCACAGGGCCCCGCCTGGACCACCCCAGCTCCTTCCCCTCGTCGAACCTCCATCAGCCAATAGCCATGGAGTTCCCAGTGTGGGAGCCCTATGGAGACTCTCGGGGTAGAAACGAACACGAGGGCCTCCAGTAATTTCTCTCAGCCCTCTCTCCTGCCCCTTCCCTTCTACTACTTCTTCCAGGAAAGGTTGGGGCATAAATGAGCTCTGCCTCAGCTTGCCTGAGTCTCGGTGGCCTCTTCTCTCTCCCAGGGAAAGTTTTGCTTTTGCAGCTCAGTCTCTCATATCTTTGGGAACAAAACTCCAAGCCTCCTCATTCCTACCTAGTAGAATCCAGAGGCCTTAACCCAGCACACGAGAGCCTTCACAGCCTGCCTGCCTCTCTCATTCCTACTCCAGACAGTGTACCTGTGGCTCCTCTTGTCTAATTTCAGCCAAAAGGCCCTGGACTGCTTGTACACCTCCCCATCCTTCCCATCTCTGGGAGTCTGCTGCTCCCTCTGCTGGAATATACTTCACACACCCAAACCCTACCCTCTTAAGCCCAGCTAAGAGACCACCTCCTCCAAGAAGGCCTCCTTGATCTCACAGCTGGAAATGCTTTTTCTCTGAGAGAAACTCTGAGGGCCACACTTCATGAACTTTATTTTGGATGTGATTTTTTTTTTTTCATATAAATCAGCCCAGAGAGTTTCTGAAAATGCAAACTCAGGTATAATAAGTCTGAGGGGGATCCTGAGATTCTGAATTGCTAAGACAATCGCCTCGCATGCTGAAGCTTCTGGTCTATAAATTGCTTCGAGTAACATGCAATATAAAGTGATATATAAAGTGATCTCCACCCCTCCTGTGTATTGGAATTACTTGGCAAGCTTATTAAAACTCCAGATCCTGGGGCCAGAAGTGGTCTGGGTTTTATGGGGCCTAAGCTCATTCCATGTGGTGGGCCTTTTTATATATATATATAAAATGATCAATAAGAAATGCTGGACCTCCTCTCTGGGTGGGCGCTGGACAAGAGGAGGGAACAGAATTCCACCGGAATAGAAGCACAAGGCCAGGAGGTCTCCCAGAAAGGCTGCCATTCAGCTGGGTCTTGCTGAATTACTGGGGCCTTTCTGAGTAGAGGGAGCGCCCTGGACAGAGGTGCAGATGCCTGAAGGAACAAAGTTTCTTCAAGAAACAACCAAGCTGGTACAGCCACTCTGGAAAACAGTATGGAGGTTCCTCAAAAAGTTGAAAATAGAGCTACCCTATGACCCAGCAATTGCACTACTGGCTATTTATCCTCAAGATACAAATGTCGTGATCCGAAGGGGCACGTGCACCCAAATGTTTATAGCAGCAATGTCCACAATAGCCAAACTATGGAAAGACCCTAGATGCCCATCAACAGATGAATGG
>CM053613.1:34075456-34120116 GCA_028646535.1 Procyon lotor
CTTCCTTCCTTCCTTCCTTCCTTCCTTCCTTCCTTCCTTCTTTCCTTCCTCCCTTCCCCACCCCTCCTTTTTCCTTTCTTCTTTCCTATCTACGTTCCTTCCTTCTTTTAATTCTTTAGCTACTATTTCTTTTAAAGTAATCACTATATGTCACATAGTGTGCTAAGCATTTTAGTCTAATTCAATTGTCCAACTCTGGAAGTCATATAAAATGATGTCAGTTTTACAGATAAACTAAGGATCAGAGCATTTAAGGAACTTGCCCAGAGTAACAGAGATAAGAAAATAAGAACAGCCTGGCGACTCAAGTGTCACCCCATTGCCAGGCACACAACAGGGGCAGCAAATCCTCCCTGAATTGCTAGTAGAATGCTGAGATGAAGACCCTCACTTTCTAAGCCAGTTTTGGAAAGCACGTTTGGAGTTGGAGGGATGTGGGGCCTTCCTGTTTCCTGGAAATCCCAAGTTCCTTCTTCCTGGGTGTCCAAGCCCATATTCCTCTGCAGTCATTTCTGGTGGCCAGGCCCTTGCCTCACGTTCTCTGCCTCGGTTAAGGAAAGGCTGCAGTGGTGGGACAGACCAGAGAACTTGGTGGAGACAGTTGGTTTGGTGATCTTATTTTATTTGTGTGTTTGGGGGTGGGTGGGTTTTAATGACATTTCAAACCGATTCCCTTTAATTCAATCCAATCCTTTCATTGCAATGAAATCAACTAAATTTTAAAACAAATGAACTAAATTTTAAAAATATTGAGTGAGTGTCTGATATCACCACTGGGAGGCAAGTGATTGAGTAAGAAGTCCTATGGATGCTATCGGCTTCTGGAAACATAGGCTATGAATCTGATAGAGATCCTTGATTTTAGTTCTTCTCCTGGAATCCACTCCAATCCACCACGAAATGTGGCTTCTCCTTCATGGTTCAGAGCACTAACCCCTTCCTCCACGGAGTTCAACCTCATTTGCTGGATCTCACAGTCACCCATGATGCTGGTCGTGACCTTTCCTACAGCCTATGACAGTGCTTTCTGTATCTCCAGGGATCCCCACACCCGCACAAGGAGAAGAGCAGAGTGAGATCAGTATGGCTCCTCCCCAACAGAAGCTCAGAGAGGTTCAAAAACTTGCCTGGGCCACACAGGTAGGAAATTGGGGCAGTGGGTCCAGAAACCAATGTCTAGTGCTTGGCAAGGAACAGTTCCAATATGACACTATTGATGAATCACCTGCTAGGTAATCCATATTCATTCCCTTCCCCTTAACAGCATTCACTGGAGTGGGTCTCTCCTCTGCTCACACGAATTAGTCTTCTCTTCCCAAATACGCTGCAAACAACTTATGAGAAGGACATATCTCTTATTCTTCCACGTCCCGTGCATAGATGAGTATTAAGTGGCCAACACTCTTAAGAGCTACTCTATGGAAGGTACCAGAGATGCTATTAAGAATAAAATAGATACCCTCCTGCTCTCTGAGAGTGTACAGTCTAATGGAATAATCATCTTGTATGGCTTTTTAACTTTTTGCTAAGGCTTGCATTCTCCATCGTTCAGATGAGCACACTGAGACGCAGAGAGGAACAAGGAACTCTTTGGGTTCGGGAAGCTAGATTCCCGTGGATCCCCCGCCCAAGAAGCTGGCCCAGGACCAAGCCAACACAGTATGGTGGAGCAGAGAAGAACATGGCTCAGGGAGACAGGCAGGGTCCATCTTAGCTCTGCCAAAGACTCGTGCTAGCTTCGGAAGGCTCTTCGCCTCTGAACCTCAGCTTCTGCGTCTATGAAGTAGGGTCTTAGCTCCCAGTTTTGCTCTGTGACTCAGTTGTGACAAAATGAACGTAAGGCCCTCAAATAAACAGCTGAGCCAGAGCAAGAACTTGATACGTGGTAGCTCTTACCTCTATGGCTGTGACTCGGTGGCAGGCGCGGCCCCACTGAGCATCACTCACGCGCATGGTACTTCGGTCGTGCCTTCTGCCCGAGACAGTGCCTGAGAGCGAAATGCTCTGAGTTCTCCACCCCCAGCTGTGCATGTGACCAGGAACTGAGACTGCTCCCCGCAGGGCCCACATCCCCTCATCCCCTCGCCAGAAATGATGGCAGGCGTCGCTCAGGACACACCAGCCACCAACAGGCTTCCGAACCCCGCCAAGCCCTCCTGCCCACTCGGAGCACCAGGAGGAGGCGGTGTCTGTGCCATAAACACACGTTTGCTTTCATTTGGCTTAGCTGACTGTGTGTTTTGTTAAACAAATTTAGGTTTGGAAAAGATTATTTTTGGTACACTGCTGCATAATTAGATGAATTTTCATGAGTTTATTCTTGAAATAAACTTTGAAATTGTCCATGTTTTACTGTTTTTTAATCATCTGCAGATACTGTTTTTTGAGACTTAGCATGGAAAAAAAAACCTTGTTACATATCAGTTTAATTTAGATTCAAATAAAATAATTTTTTGAATTTGCAGCAACAACAAGTCTGCGAAAGTGGTTGTAACTGGTGCTGAGTTGTTTGAGGATCAAGATAATTACAGTATAAAGGATAAGAGAGAATATAATATCCTGGCATCCAGTGCCTATTCAGCTAATCCCCAGCCCTTGACAGATGTTCAAACACAGTATTTTTAAAAGCTGACTTTTAAAAAAACAGGGCGAGTCACTTATTAGATATAAACAACATGATAAGAAATTCAAAGTCTGACATCCATTAGGAACTGTCCGTGCCGAGAAGCCTACGAGACAAGGTAAAGAGGCAAATGCATGACGCTCCTGGCTGGAATGGGCACCCGAGGCAGGGCTGGGGTTGTGGCAATGCGGAGCCCCCACTTAGCCGGGACCAAGGGTTCCACTGGCACCCCCCCCCCAGGAGGCAGGGTCCCAAAGGCAGCTTCGACCACGCCGTCCGCCCGCACAGCAGTAGCGAATCCTCTTTGGCGGCTTCGTGAAGGCGAGGAGGCTGGCAGCCAGCGCCGGGACAGTTTGGTGGGCTTTGAACCACAGTGACAAGAGCCCAAGAAGATGGCCAGGCAGGTGGAGGGGTAATGAGCAGTGTGTTTGTTGGCTCAAGGATCACCCTTGGCTTTGGCCCCTGCCACTCCTGTCCCTACACATCCCACAGATATTCTACTGGGCCTGACGATCTGCTGGGTATCAAGACCATCTACTGACCTCTAGCAAGACCTCATTCCTGCCGAGCCTCCAAATTCTCACAGTACAGGAAAGGGGAGAAGTCACTTCCATCAGTAATAACAACTATTATTATTATTATCATTATTATTAAGTATTGAGCTTTGTCTATATATTAAGCTTCATTTCAAGTGTTCTTATGAACCCCTGCAACAACTTTACGGAGCAGGCACTATTATTATGTCCATTTTGCAGATGAGGAAACTCCAGCACAGAGTGAATGGGTACACGATGCAGTGATTCTGACTAGGGGGCGATAGAGGGAGACTGCACATGTGGAGATACTGGACAAGGGCATTCAAGGCAGAGAGAACTATGCAGGAAGAGCAGGGAAAAAAATTAAATTAAGACACCAAGCTGCACCAAGGATGACACAGAATTACATTTTTTGTTTGTTTGTTTCTCTATTTAAGTGGAATTCTGTACCAAAAGCCGTTAGCACACAGGGAAGCACAAAGCAGACTGAGCACGCTCGCACTTTCCTCCTTTGTGCCAAATCTTCTGAGGTCCTTGAAACTGCTTCTGTATCAGCAACGGCTCAAGGTGGCAAAGTGTTCTAGAAAGAAAGGCTTCCTTCAGGGCCTGAGCTGTGGGTCTGGGCTGCAGGGTCAGGGTTCAACATTAGGCGAGGCTAGTGGATCTCCAGGGAGCGCTGGGCCAGGGCTGGGGGTTGTTTAGAGCATGAGTGCGTTCAAAGGTGACCCACCTGCTCTGCCTGTCTCTCTATTTCCATCCGATGTTCCATTACGAGTGTCGTTCGGCTACCCTCTATCTCTTTCCAACACTGCCAAGACCTGCCTTAGCAAATTACCTTAAAACAACTGCAGAAAAGGATCTTCTTTTTTTTTTTTTTTTAAAGATTTTTTTTTATTTATTTGACAGAGAGAAACACAGCGAGAGAGGGAACACAAGCAGAGGGAATGGAAGCGGAAGAAGCAGGCTTCCCACGGAGCAGGGAGCCCAATGCGGGACTCGATCCCAGGACGCCAGGATCATGACCCGAGCCGAAGGCAGCCGCTTAACGACTGAGCCACCCAGGTGCCCCGAAAAGGATCTTCTTTTAAAGAATATTCCAGTCCGTCCCCCAGCCCTCACGCCTGCTCAGAGAGCCCATTCTTCCACGCAGAGCTGCACCCAGAGCAAGAGAGAGGCTTTCAAGAGACCACGAAAAGAGCCCAATACAAGTCCCCTGCTGTGTGGTGGCCTGGCTGTGACCCACTTTCGCCCCGTAAAGGAGGAGCCAGGCTAGACCCGGCAAGCTGTCGTGCCCTTGGAGTGAAGGAGAAGGTGGCGGGCTGCTGGGTGTGGCCTGCCCCCCACAGTTTGCCAGGGCAAGACTTTCTTGAGTATTTTCTGGGAACCAGATGTTGGCCCGTCCGACATGAATGGGGTGGGCTTAGGTCTTGCCCGAGAGGGCTACCGGGAGGCGATGTGGGAGCACAGAGCAGGGAGGCTACTAACTCCGGCTTCTCGCGCTTACCCTGGGCACCTCCGCAAGAGAGCCGACGTCCCCAGTGTGGTCTCGGCGGCACGCTCCCTGGGCCAGCCCTGGAAAGGCCCAGTGCTTCCAAAGAGCGGCCCTTTCAAGAACATCTCAGCCCTGGCTTGCATTGCGAGAGGAGGCGAGCTGACTGGGGGCACACACTCCTGCCCTCTCAGCTCCCCTGGAGGTGTCCACCATTCAGGGTCCCTCACTCTCCTCAGGGCTCCTGTGACCACCACGGGATTCAAGGGACCAGGGCTCTGGTCATCATCCTCTAACCCTCTGTACCTCTTTCCTTCTGCACAGTCATCTCAGGTTCTCGGAGCTCATGCTCGGTTTGAAAAGCTTCCCATCATTCCCCCCAGAATAACAGCATAGAGTTGGGGAGTGTTTTCTAGGTCCCCGGGGCCGCTGGGGTTGGCGCAGATTAACTGCTTGTCCAGACTGCAGGACTGAGTGATTTCTCCTTGACATTCATTCAGAGGAAAGTCGCTTTGGCCTCATGTGTATAAAGTGTCCATTTCAGAACCTCCTCTCCCGGAAAAGGTTCTGTGATGCTGGTAGTACATTTCTGCAGTAATGGCTCCTAATGGGTCCACACCACCCGGCATCCATCCATGCCTTTGGGGCGTTGCCCCTCATACTTACTCTGGGTTTGGCTGTATGATTTGCTTTGGTCGTTGTGGCGTAATCTGGAAAGTGCTTGTGTATTGAGACCTAACTCTCTCTTGCTTCCCTTGCAACCCCTGGGCTGGCCTGCTGGATGATGGAGACATGCACCCCAATGGAGACATGTACCCCCTTGGCTCCATCACCCCAATCAACAGCCAGCTAACTCCTGGAAGAAGAGTCACCTAGCTGGCTGGAGTTAGCTGTGGGCAGGTGAGTGAACCCATTTGCAACCCCAGCTGAGCCTAAATCAAATTGGCGACCCTCAGAGTCATCAGCTAAGCAAATGGTGGTTGTTTTAAGCCACTTAGGGTTGGGATGGTTTCCTGTGCTGGGGTTCTCCAAATTAAATTCCATGGTTAAATTAGTTAGTTCTTCTAACTAATATGTCTATCACTTCAGAACCATCTTGGCAGTAAGCAGGTCACCAGTTACAAAGTTTAAAACTCACAGTAGAAGAGTTATTTTATTTACACTTCTTAATCAGCCAAAGTTCACAGGAACACGTTAGATATATGTGTACATTCTGAGGTCCTGAGATCCTGCTTAAGGTCAGAGAGCCAGCCAAGATTTAAACCCATATTGACCTGGCTCCAAATTTTAAGCTCCAATATTTTAATAGAAGCCTACCAGACCTTTTATCAAGGCCTCCTTTGGTCCATCTCTATGCTGGGCTCCTGATTTTCCTATGAAGCCTGATCTGCTACCACCACTTGAGAATGGGAACAACGCTTAAACCATTATAGGGCTGTCACTGAAGGAGAAGGAGGAAGAAACTCATGGCAGACCATCCACTGATAATTCTAATCACTAAATTGATGAGAAGTTATCGACCCCTAACTCTGTGTTAAATATTCTTCTAACACTTTACATGTATTATCTGATTGATTTCTCGCTGCAACCAACCATGGGTATTATTACTACTGCCATTTTGCAAACATCCAACCAACTTGGCCAAGTAGGTGAAGAGCAAGGATTCAAACCCAGGGACATAAGCTGTGCTGCTCCTTGGTATTTGCTCAGGTGGGCTTCTAAAAACAAGGTAGCCAGAAAGCCTGCAAAATTATTTGTAGCTACTTGGGCCAGTGCTTTCTCCTCTGTGTCTGAGTTGTTAAGGGCATCAGTCTGAGGCTGAGGATTTGGTTGCTTTTTCTCTGTTCCTTATTTTTAAAATCACCTCTGTGTCACGTATAGATTGCTTCTCAGAGGCTGAAAGAGGGAACATAGTGGCCCGCCCTAGGTCCTAGCTCCATAAAAGAAGAAAAGCATATCTCAATGTGTTTTTACCTCTGTGGTCGTCACTGTGCGAAGTTACCTCCACATGGGTACCCAGAGTCTTCCTTACCACCACCTACAGAAGCCAATTAATAGCAAGTCCCGATCATAACAAGAACCCTGGAAAACCATATTTTGCTGTAATTGGGCACTTTCCTCATGCCACTGAACGATTTGTTCTCTTTAGCTCGCTAAACATTTCTCCTCTAATTTTATTTGCTTCCTTCATTTGCTTAGCAAACTCTCTTCCGCAGAGGTAAAACCCTATGAAGAGAAGACTCCAGGAACATCCAAATGGTTTCATGGAAAGAAATTCTGGGATAATGAAAATGTGATTGCAATTCTCATTGGCAAGCTATAGGCTCCAGGAATGCAAGCAGGTTCAACATCTTGGGCAGAGTCCCAACTCCGGTTGGGTGAGCGCCCTGTGACATTTGTGATTTACGGTACAGATTCTCTAACCCCACGCACACAGCATCTTCCTCATTTTCCTGTGGCCCTTCAAGTCCTGTTGGTTTTGTTCAGATGTTTTTAATGAGTTTGTCCTGAGGCAGCCAGGGAATGGCTAACAAGTCTTCTGGGCCCTTAAAAACCCATTAGATTGTTATTTCTTACAAAGTGAAAAACTAACCTCATGCCAGATGCAAATAGGGCTCAAGCCATCAGAAATAAAGTTTGATTCTGAAGGAAAATTCCACGGAGACACAAAAGTTCTTCAGCTTAGAAAAACAGTCTTTGATGTCTAGTCCAAGTCGGCCATCCGATATAATGATTAAGAGTGTAAGTCGGCTTGGGTTCAAATCCACTCTCTGCTACTTCCTTGCTCAGTGATCCTGGGTCAGTCGCTTCACCTCTCTGAGTTTTTGTTATATCACCTGAAAAACAAAAATGATACCTACCTCATAGAACTGTTGGAGGATTAAACACTGTATTTATGGGTACATAAGTTAGGATTCTGCTTAACTGTGACAACAAAAAAGAAAGTGACTTAAATTAGTAGGGGCACATTTCTCTCGCATTGAAAAGAAATTCAAAACTTGACTACCCAGTATTGGCATGGTAGCTCCTCAGTCTTCAAGGACCCACACTTCTCTACCTTGACTTTTAGCACTATCTTCCATTCTCCGGGTCACCTCATGAACCTCATGGTTCAAAATGGCTGCCAGGCACCAACTCGCGGCCTGTATTCTAGATGCGAAGCAGAAGGAAAGGTAGAGGTAACAGAGGATATAACGTCATGTGTTTTGAGTGGGTCGGGATCTGTTTAGGAAATTTCCTGGTAGTTCCAACTGATAATTTCTTGGATGTTTTGGGTTTCCTTAGCTGCAAAGGAAACTGGGACTTGACCTGCAGTTGGACATACTGCTATTTAGAATAAAAACCTGGGGTTTTGTGAGTAAAGAAGGGGAGAATGCAATTGGACAGTTAACTAGTAGTCTGGTTGTAACATTCAAAGTACTTAAAAATGGTGCCTTTTAACTTAGTTGGCTATGAAGTTGGTGGAGGTGGCCTGTGTGATGAATGGGACATGGCTCTTGGAGTCCAGGGGACTTGAGTTAAACCCCAGCTCCATCCCTTGCTGGGAAGGACATGTTGAGCATTACTGAATTTACCTAGGAGCCTCAGCATTCTTGGTTGTCAAAGGCAGTGACAAGTATTGACCTTTCCAGATTTCTGGGCGAATAAAGTTGAGAATGAGCACTTAAAGGGCCTGACACATAGTAGATGTTCAGTAAATGTGAAGTCCCCTCTCTACTTCACCCCACGAAGCTCCCAACTCCTCAGTGCCAAACAAGACTCAGAGGAATCGTCACCTCCCAGCAGGGCTCTGAGAAGTGGTCAGAAAGCGCCCAGAAAACAAAGCTGCTTTGCCCCCAGGCTGCCTGCTCTCTGCCCACAAAGTGCCGAAGTGAGGGAAGCCAACCCTGTAATCAAACAATACCAGATACTTTAATTATAGTTTTTTGCCATGATCTGAATCACTGTTTTCATGTGCATTGCCGTGAATTAATCTCATAACAGTGGTGTTAATTTCTTGATGGATAAAGGAGTGTTTCAGCTACTGAGGTATTCCACAGAGAAGGGAATGGAGTTCACATTTAATTAGCTCCTACTCTCTGCCTGGCACTGTGCTGAGTGCTTTATAAACCTGGTCTCATTTTCCTCTCACAATAACTCTGTTGGTGGCTATTACCACCTCCTTTTATGAGCGAGGGCACAGAGACTCAGAGATGTTAAGTAACGTGGCCAATGGTATCCTTTGTACAAATCCCAGAACTGGAAGTTGAACCCACATTTATCTGATTCCAAAGCTCATATTCTTGACCCGATAGGCTGTTACCTCCCAGCGCTCCCAGTCCCTAGAACCCTGCGGTTTTTAGAACAGGACTGGTGAGGCGTCTGGTAGAAGGAAAGGAAGACCAGGCTGGGAGTCGGCTCCGCTGTCTCTGAGTTCTGGTTCTCATTTCCCAGCTCCAGGACCTCTGTAAGACGTTGTCCCTCTAGAGTCTCGTTGGCCTCTCTGTAAGGGAGATAGGAAAGGGTAGTTAACAGGATGATCTGAGCTCTCCTTTGTAGCTCTGAGAATCTACAACTAGAGAGTGAAATTACACACCCTCGTTTCTGTATATTCCAATATTAAATGCACCTCTTATGAACTACATTGTGGGGTGAAATAAAGCACAAAAAAGATGTAGTGACTACCCGAGGACGGTTAAATTGAAATCTGGAGAAAGGGTAGCAGATTTCATCTACGTATGTGGAGTTACTTAGAGGAACTTTCTAGAAATTGCATTTATCCAAAAAGGCCATGTCAGAGGGTAGTGGGCTTCCTGTCACCGCAGGAGGTCTTCCACACATGGCTGGCCCATCCCGCAATAATGGCACAGTTATAATATTGAGTGATTAGACAAAAGGGCATCTGACACCAAATGCAGACCTAATACATGGTTATTAGGGAAGGATTGAAGATATAGTCAAAGCCAAACTGAAAGTCCCCATCCAGTCCCCCTCCCCCAATTCCAATCCCTAGGAAAAACAAATAGTGGTTTTCCTTCCAAATCCTTCTTCAAGATATTATCTTACCAATCACGTGTCCTGAAACTTCTATTCATCCTGAGCATCCTGACATAGTGGCTCACAAATGATTGCCCTCATTCTTTTTATCAGCTGCACAATGTTCCGCATATCTCTCCATCTCACCCTCAACTCCACTAAAGATAATTTCTTCCTTATTGGCTCAGATTGATTTTGCAAGCTTTATTTATGGTACTGTTTCCTTAAAAATCCACACATAGGTTTAGGAATGTTCATGGTTGAATCTGTCCGTATTTTCTCTTTTGACATTACATTTCTCATCTCGCTTCAGAAAATCTTTATTATTCTGTCTTATTTAGCTATAGTCACGATAAAACTGTATTACAAACCACCCCAACATGTAATGGCTTAAAAATGTAATCATTCATGCATCAGTGGATTAAGTATTAGCTGATCTAAATCAGGCTCGGCTTTAAGCTGTAGCTTGGGTTCAGTTCTGCTCCTCGTGCCTCTCATCCCCCCTCGGATCCGTGGGCGGGGTGGGGCATATTCTTCTCATGGTGATGAGAACACAAATTGGTTCATGCCTTTGCTTAGGCCACATCCACTGCCATCCTACTGGAAAGCAAGGAGTATGGCCAAGACCAATGTGAAGTGGGGAGAAGGAGTAGGTTTAGATCACACCAGGAGGAGAGGAGAATGAATATTATACCCCTAAAATTTTAAAAAGATACCTCATTTTATTTAGCTGTTTTACAGGCTTTGGAGTTTTTCTTTGGGTCTTTCTCTATTTGCATTGAATGCTGTGTGTACGTGTGTGTGCATTAAACAAGGGAGCGATTCTAGGACATGGTGTCAGGAGCTGGGCGAGTGTGCCAGCAAGGGGTATGTAATTATGAAAGACAAGGGAGCTGCCAGACCTCTACTTTCCAACCTGAATGGCTGGTGCTCCGTGTGGAGAGGTTTATGTAGAATTTCATCCTAGTTAGAGAGTCGATCACAGAATATGTGATGGGGGTCTAGGTCCTAGAGAGCTTGTTAAATGGAAGAGAGATTGATCATATAAGATTGGTTTAGGGCTTTGGCTGATGGTGGAGAATTCTGCTCAGGCTTTAGCCCCAGCAAAATACAATCATTTCCAAGGAAAGCCCGTCGAAGGCAGTGCTAACGGACCAGGGGTAATTTGACGGTCAAAAAATGGAAACATAAACGCAATCAAGAGACATCCTGTAGGTTTTGGTGCAGTTTCCTTCATTGTGCTTGTCCTAGGAAGGGTGACTCCCCACCCCACTATCCCTCCCACACCAACCTCAGGAATGGAGGGGCTGCACAATGGCTATGAGGGAACAGAACAGTAATGTGTGGTATCTCAGGTGAGTAAGCATTTGCTTCTCCTTCAAACACACAGGCGTGAAATGTTTGCTCAATACCTAGTTCCTGGAGAAGCCGAGCACTGCTAGGGTGAAGGGTGTGGGAATGAAGACCACAGGGGTTGGGCTGCCTTCTCCTCTACCAGAATGAGCTATTCCGCTTGGCCCCAAACTTGCATACTTCCCTTAGCAAAACAAAAGCCCCTCAGTTAATCAGATTCATCATTGACACGACGCTATTTGGCAGAGGTTTGGAGGCTCGTATCCTGTACTGAGAGGCTGATGAAATCTCCCTTTGTTTTGAACACTATCTGAAGGTCCATGGCTCTGCATTGCTGATGCCTTTGCAGGTTGCCATCCAATTTAATAGCCCTCTCTAGCTCACTGCAACCCCTGGCCCATCACCAGAGAGAGAGGGCAGCCTCCAGAGGGTAAGACCTACAGTCACCTCTCGACTTGGGCTGATGCTGGGGCTACTCTATACAACCCTGAGGCTATCTGTAGCAGGAGCCTGACAGACTGTTAGCAGGATATCCTGGCTTTTACATCCCGCTTAAAGACCTGGTGTCTACACTTGCTGTGCAATTCTAGTGCCTGCACGTGGAAGTCAGACCCAGCAAAAAAATCTTCCTGTCATGCAATCATCTGTTTCTTTTTCTTAAAGCTCAGCTGTGGAGGAAATGTGGGAAGGTCACAGGAATAAGGTACGCTGGGATTTCGTGACGTGGGGCTTGTCAGCCCAAAGCTTTAGGATTTCGGGCACTTACTTCCCAAAGTGTTGCGAGGCCTCTTCTCTGCTCCAAATGGCCCGGTGCCTTTCAATCCCATACAGTATCCTCTTTGAGAGGAGTGCCCTTAAATACAATCTTTTCCATCATCTTCCATTTCTCTAAACCTATTGGTGCCCCTCGAACACCTTCCTACGGAGCTACCCTGCCCCTGCCAGAGGTGGGACCAGGTAGGCTCATCAGCGCCTGTAGGAGCCCCAGCTTCTCCCCTTCCATCATCCTTCCGTAGGAGCCGAGCCGTTAGGGTGGCGGGGAAATCCAAGAGGGCTCGGCGTCCAGCCACATGAGCTGTGTTGTCTCCAAGGGGCCCGCTGGGAGAGGAGCCCCTGGGGACAGAAAGCTGGGCTGTGCAGGGTCCTGGAGTGAACACACAGGCAGCCCAGCGCCACTCCGTCCCCTTCATTAAGAACAGTGAGTGATCTAACACTCTTTACTCGGCCGTGGAAGCACTTCACTGCGACACTTTGGAAACACATGAACATCAGCTGAAATAAGAGAAGCGAGGGGATTATTTCTCATTTCGCAAGAGCCTGTCTTTGGAATGATGGATTTATTGATAGAGGCACTGCCTTAATGTTCCGGCTTCTGGATTCCGTATAAACCGTCTTTCTCTGGCCCACGGTTCTTTGCTTGGATGGAGTATTGGTCAGGATTCTTTGAGTCACCCGGGACAGAAACCTAGCCCCCTTGAGCCTGAGCAGAAAAAACAATTTCAGCGAGGTTTCCACAACCTCACCAGAGTCTTTTTTTTAATTCTTGCCATGCCCTTGATCCCCCGCCACACACACACCACGAGTCGCCTGTTTTCCCTCCTCCCACAGTACGATTTGCTCCCTGTGGCCGTGGATGGTGGCAGAGGGCTGGCTGATGGGGCTGTAGGTCGCTCTAGGCTGAGGACACCCACACTTAACCCCAGACATAAAGAGAAGGGTTATCACTCTCTCTCTCTCTCGAGTCTGGATACAACATCGCAGGCAAAGTTCCTAAATTGCCTTGCTTGAGACGGGCACTTGTCTTTCAGACAGATGGCTTACAACTTGAGCTGCACATGTGTCTGGGATGCTTTTCCAAGCATCGGTACCTGAGCCCTCCATCCGGAGGTTCGGATTCGTTTGGTCTGGTGGGACCCGGATGTCGGTATTTTTAACAGCTTTCTGCAAGTGATAAGAAGAGCCGAGCTCGACTGCTGCTTTAGACTCGTTCATTTTTTCTTCAAAAATCCATTCCGAGCACCCACTCTGTGCCAGGCAGGATACTAGGCACTGATAGAGCAGCAAACGAGCCAGAGAAAATCATTCTCATGAAGCTCACCCTCAATGGCGGAAGGCAGGCAATAAACCCATTAATAAATGAATAAATAAATAGTGCTAATAAATAAATAAGTACTACCCAGAGAATAAAAACAAGGCCAAAGCATGGGTAATGAAAAGAAGCAAGCCATAAGCAGCTTGGAAAGGAGAGTCTTTGAGGCAGAGGGGAGAGCTAAGGCAAAGGCTCGGAGGCGGGAGCAGATGGACCCTAGTGCGGAAGAGAGAAAGCAATATGGCAGCTGGAAGACGGTGAATGCAGAAGGGAGCGACATGGAAGGGGGTCAGAGAGACAGGCTGCAGGGGGCTGCCACTGAGCTTTGCAAACAAGGCCATGGGGTATGGATTTTATTCTGTGAGCCATGGGATGTCGGCAGACACGGAGAAAGAACTGGGCTCTGATTTATATGTTCAAATGCTTATTCTGGCCCCTGGATGGAGAAAGAACTAAATGGGGCCGGAGTAGGAAGGGGTAGACCAAGTAGGCGACAAAAGTAATTGTCTAGCTCACCAGTGATGTTGGCTTGGGGTAAGCTGGTTCAGGGAGAGGTGAACGGACGGAAGTCGAGGTTGGGAGGTTGAGTCGACAGCACACCACAATGTAGCCCCAGAATTGTTCCTTGCACATCCTCCGTATCTGCTGTGGGGAGGGAGGGGGCATGTACTCCAGCCTAGAGGGGCTCCAGACGTATTTGTTGCCTTAATGAAATAGGAGTCCAGAGGCATGAAGATGTAGAAGGAGGGATGGAATTACAGCTCTGAACTTGCAGAGCCAAAAAGCAGGCCACCCTAATGAAGCCCAGGTCCCGACACAGGGTTTCACACACGGATACAGGGAGCAGATGTGGACCCGATGTTGCTGGAGGACAGTCAATTTAGTGACCCTGAAACCTGCTCAGGAAACAATAATGCACATGGGAGATATGCAGAGAGGGCTCCCGGCTCTGCCCATGGGCATGAGGCTTGCCGTGAGGAGACACCTCACCACCATCAAGGGAAAGAGGAGTTGAGCCTACGCTGGTGCCCCCGGTCTTGCTAGGACAGCCCCAAGAGAGTCAAATATTTGCTGGTGACATTACATAGGGTTACATACCCTGGGGCCCAGTAATCCTAGCTCCCGTGTGTTTTCCAGAGAAATGCTTGCATGGGTCCACAGTGACCTGTCATGACTTTGTGTGGAGTGGGGGTAACGGTGGGCTAGGAGTCACCCAGGGAGGAGCAGACGGGTAAACCAAGGCAGATACACACTACGCGCTAATGTGGGGTCATTAGCAGCGTCAAACTCAGTGTGTCCAGAACGATGTGGGGGACCTTAAAACTGGAGTCTGATGAAAAATGGAAGAACGATACCACAGACAGAACATAGAATAATACCACACGTGTCAATTAAAACCACATACACTGACGGTATGCTTACCAGGAAACATGCGTCCTTCTGGGCATATATTAAATTCATGCATACATTAGTGTAGATGCCAACAAGGACAAGGATTGGGGCTTGTGGAGGGAAGAGCAATGCCCTCGACCCCAGTCCCCACCCCCATCCCCAGAGATAGCCACATGCTAAACCCCAGAACCTGTGGGGCTGTTTGGTTGTGTGATAATGGGGAATTCAGGTTGCAGATGGAATTAACATTGCTCATCAGCAGGTAGGGAGATTAGCCGGGATTGTGCAGGTGGGCCCAGGAGAACCACCAAGGTCCTTAAGACTGGAAGAGGGAGGCTGGAGTGCGGGTCAGAGGGAGATGTGACTGTTTAGGAGTGACGGGCGGCGTAAGAAGGGCCCAAAGTTGCTGGCTTTGAAGGTGGAGAAAGGGGACCATAAGCAAAGGGAAGTGGGAGGCGCCTAGAAACTGGAAAAGGGGAGGAAACAGATTCTCTTCTAGGGAATTCTAGAAGGGAATGCACCCTGCCAACACCTTCACCTTTTTTTTGTTTAAAGATTTGTTTGTTTGTTTGTTTATTTGACACAAACAGAGAGAGAGAGAGATCACAAGCAGGCAGAGAGGTAGGCAGAGGGGGGAAGGGAAGCAGGCTCCCTGCTGAGCAGAGACCCCCCCCCCCCCAATGCGGGGCTCGATCCCAGGATCCTGAGATCATGACCCAAGCAGAAGGCAGAGGCTTTAACCCACTGAGCCAACCAGGCGCCCCAACACCTTCATCTTATCCAGGGAGATCCAATCTGACTTCTGGGCCACAGAACTATAAAACAATGCCTCTGGGTTGCTTTAAACCACTGAGTTTGTGGCGATTGGTTCCAGCAGCCCTAGGACACAAACCCAGGGATCAAGTGGTTCACAGGGGCTCGTGATGATCAGCAACACACACTGAACTGTGGAGTCTGAATAAATCTGCCCTCCTCTTCCAAGATCCGAAACAATATTGTCAAAATCGAAGGAAAAGAAGAATAAAAGAAACCCCCTCAATACACCAGATGTGACAGAAACAGTAGATCCAGGAATGAATTCTCACCGTGTCCCAAAGACTGAACTAGAACTTCATAGACATGAGCCCATCTTTGGTTTCTGGAGGGTGAGCTGCAGGGACTGGCCAGTCAGTCTCACTGGTGGGAAAGGCTACTAATATCCCATGAAGCCTGTCCATCCCTCTCCCTGCTGGGAGCATCATCAGCCACTTCTTTAAACCTTCCCAGTCTCTTTTCTACCGCCCTCGGCGCCCTGCCGCCCCTGCCCCCTGGACCATAGTCAGCATCGGCACGGTGCCTGGGGCCCAGCGAACCCACCACTTGTGGGGCTGATGCCGTGGACACCCAGGAAAGGTCCTGACCACCCTGCTGCCCACAGCATCCCAGAGTTTCACATTAGCAGGACCATTCATAAAACGGCCCCGGGACTTCCACGAGCTATTTATCCTCAACAACCGAGAGCAAGCCTCGGGGCCCCAGTGTGATGTTTGTGTGTCTAATTTCCGTGAGCTATTGAGAAGAGCCCACTCCAACCAGCTAGTTGTCAGCCTTGACTCCAAGGGCCTGGAAAATGTACTATTTGCAATTACTTGAAAAGAAACTAATTAGCTTTAAGGAGGAAACCATAGGTAGAAATGACTGAAATCAGCTGTTCAACTGTGCTTGGCAAAAAATTAAAAGGAGTAGGCGAGCATACCTCTCATTGGTTTCATTTGAAGGAAGAGTAGGAAGAAGGGCAAGCCTGGGGGGCGGGGGGCGGTGTCTGTGGCGTTTTCTCCGGCAGGGAGAAAACTCTGCACTCCTCTGAGCAGAAACAGCATCAGCAAAGCTTTCGGGCAGCTGAGAGGTTACAAAGTGACCAGGAAAGCCACGTGTGGACTTGGTTCACTGGCGGTGATGAAAGGTATTTGAGAGAGAGAGAGCCACGATAAACTCGGGCCTTTAGAAATGTGTGTCGATCTTTCACGTAAGTGTGAGATTTCTGCATTTGGTTTACAAATTTTGTGATCTCCTGCGCAAGCGGTCACTCCGAGTCACTTCTCAAAGCAGAGCCTGGCACTCTGCCTGGTATACGGCAGGCAGTGATGAGAAAGGGGCCAGCAGCCCGGCGGTGCTCTGGAGATCTCCTTGAATGCGACAGGGGCGGATGTCCCTGCGGGACAATGTCACCAACGACCCAGAAGCAGAGCAGAAAGCAACAGCAGCACCAGAAGAAAAGATGCTTCCCGATGTGAGTCAGAACCATGACCCGTATCCTCACTCTTCACAGCAGCAACGAGAGGATTGTCCATTTATCGCTGTTGAGTGCTTGCTAGGTGCTAGGTTTACATATGTCAACGATTGTTATTTCTAGTTTATTCTTAAGGAACCTGAAACACAGGGACCTGAAACAGTGACTGTTTCAGAAGAAGACTCTGGGGAGAGGATCCGGGGACAAGTCATTCATTCGGCAGGGGATTCCAGGAAATAAACCGGCAAAGGTGTGAAACGTGAAGTAGCGAAGGGAAAGAAGACAATACAATTTAAGTTACAACTGATTTATTACGGTGGACAGCCAGGGCTCAGCCCTGCTGGGGAACTCGGGAGGATGGAGTAGGACATTTTCAGAGTGATTATGCCAGTGAAGAAGGCAAGGATGCTAGGGCATTTAGCCGTAGACTTCCTCTGTCATTGGTTGATGTTGCTTTGGGGACATCAACTCTACCCTTCCTCCTTGTCCCGTGCTCAGGCTGGTCGTGCCTCACAGGTGCTCAGGGTAACAGACCTCAGTCCTGGAGGTGAGAACCAAGGGAAGGGGGTTAGGGCACTGAGAGTGTCCGTGGCAAGTGCCCCATGCCCAGTTTGCCTGGGACAGTCCCAGTTTGTGCTTGTTGTCTGGGCATCATTCATAATTATAAATATTCCCCCTTTTACTCTTAAAGGTCTCCTGCCCTGGATGATTTCTATGGCCAGTCTTGTATGGGAAGAAGCAGGTGCAAACTGAAAGCTTATGCTTTCTGCTTCTGTCTTGTCCTCTCTAAGTGCATCTGTGGCTTTCCCCATCAGGCTAGCAGAGGCAGGCCCTGGCCAGGTACATCGCCGCTCACCAGAATCTTCCCCAGGGAGGTCCTGGAACCCTGCATGAGCTTGGAACCTGGTGATTCTCCTCCATCAGTTACTGAGTCAGAACCGCTGGGGCTTGGGGCTGGCGATCCGCATTTTGAACACTTTCTCTGGCTATGCACATGATCAGGTTTGGAAACTACAGGCCTAGCAAAGGGAGACAATGAGTGTTAACATTTTCTGAGAAGCAGCAAAGTGGGGTAGCTAAGAGCAAGACCCCTGAGCTCGCCTGATTCAAATCCCAGCTCTATCACTATGCCTAAGTGATTTCCAACACGTTACTGAATCTCTACGTTCCTTGCTGGGGGAAAAAAAAAGATGGGAATAATAATAGCATCTACTTTATTGGAGCCGTTATGAGGATTAGACAAGTTAATCCATATAAAGCCCTTAGAACAGTGCTGGGCACGTAGCAAACACTCAAAACGTTAGTTAGTGTTATTACTGACTTTCAGCGTTATGCCAGGGATCTTACCTGGGCTGTGATATTAATCCTGAAAACAACCACACGAAGAAGGTATTATTGAGGATTTGGGGCAAATAACTGAGGCTCAGAAGTTAACAAACTAGCGAGTAGGGCGGGGGGGGGGGGGGGGGGAATTCTAGCCCAGATCTGTTACACCTGCCTCCCTCTCCTTGTCAGGCTCATTGCCAGTCTCCACTGTGGCTTCTCAGTTTTCACTCAGATCCTTGGGCCCACCGGGGACTTCTGGGAATGGAGAGGAGGAAGGCCCACACATTGGTAGCGTTTACCTGCTGCATCCAGTCTGCCTTGGCTGGACACGCTGGAGCTGCTCTCTGGGATCTGGTTAGCAGCTAATGATCAGTGGGCTCCGGCTATAATGATCGGATTAGCTGCGCTTTAATCACTGTCTATTGTTTCAGCAGGGAGAGAATTTCACAGCTCATTGACTGCTCTGACTCCTAATCTACACGGAGGAAACAATGTTGCAGCTCATCAAATGCAATCAGCTGCTAATTGAAAGGAAATGGAATTTTACAATTACAGGCCACCTTGCAGTGCTCAGGATTTCTAAGCACTTCTCCCCACCCTCCTTTGCCAGCTCAGCACTGGCAGGAGCACTTGACAACCTGCTAGAGACTTCCCTGAGAGCTGCATTTAGGACCTGGCCCATTTCTCCCCAGCCCCAGAGCAGCAGAAAAGGGAAGCGGTGTCCTCCCCAATTCCTAGGCTGCCCTTCAAGGCTCAGTGCAAAGGAAAAAGCCCTGGGCTGGGTGTGAGCAGAACTGAGTATTCGTCCTGGCTCACCTCCCCCCACCCCCCACCCAGGGCACCTTGTGACTGGCTGTGTGACCTTGGGTGTGTCCCCATTTCTCTCTGAGGCCCGCTTCTTTCCAAAATCAAGATTTGCTGATCTCCGAGGTTCTTATCAGTTCTGATGAATCCCGTTTGCCCCTTCTTGCTATTATCTCCATCCAGTGGAGAACATCTAAATTGACACCCTCCTCTTTACCCAGATATCTGCTTTTCCAAATGTTTCCAGGGTGACTGTCTTAGGTCTCCCAAAGGATTTGTCCTGATGAGATTTTAATGGGACAGAAAGCAAATTTGGGAAATATCCTACCCGGGCTTGTGATCAGATATCTCTCTCCCTGTCCTGGAGCCATTCATTCCCTTGGATGAGTATCAATCACGATTAATTCTGAAGACAGTCACAGAGATTTTTCTGGGGTCTGTCTTTTTCCCAGTGAAATTCTGCGGAGACAAGGCTTGAACGAGGGCTACCAGCCAGAAAGAGCATTGCTGCTTTTGACCCTGTCTCAAAGCTCCATTTCCAGCCGGCGTTTTCTCTGAGAACAGGACAAACCAGCATCTGCTCTGAGCTCTGGTCTGTGTCATCCCACAATAACACTTGTTCTGTCCAGGAATACATCTGAGGCTCATGTAACCCCACAGTGCCATTTTCTCATGGTTCCCATGGTCCGTGGCCTTCTCTGATGTGCTTATCAGGCAGACGCTGGAATATCACCACTTCCTTCGGGCAGACGAGTTATGGTGTGTCTCAAAAAAAAAAAAAAAAGCACAATCGAAACTATTTTCTGTTTGGCCAGGGTTCATTCTCAGCCCCATCTCCCTTTCTGTGTTGGAGCAACGCTGTCACAGGGTCTGAGGGTCTTGGTCCAGCCTGTCGTCTAGCACGATGGGCTGGAAACAAGGAGAAGGAAGGCAGAAGCTGGCTGCCTACACCTCCCTTTGGACGACACGGCAGTGGGCTGGAAGGAGGTCTGGGGGAAGGTGACACCTGATGTCTTTCCAGAACCCTGGCTCTGGGGAAGGCAGAGGAGGAAGGGAACAAAGGCTGGGGTCTGAGTTAGGATCGGAGAGAGGCAACATGGACGGAGCTCTGGAGCTCCATGGTCTGCTCTGCAGTGTGACTAGGACAGAAGCTGGAAGCGAGTCGAGGTTGGGGACAGACACAAGATCACTCACAGCGATTCCGGCTAGAGGTCTATGAGCCAAAGGGTCAGAGTTCAGAAAACCACAGTGGAGAGGAGAGAGAAGGCCAAAGGCAAGAGTAAAATGGCCTTAAAGGGCAATGAAGTGCATAAGAGACGCCCGGAGCTGGGCAACGGTGCCCGTGGTGACCCCGGCCAGCACGCAGACGCCGGCCTGTGGTCCTCGGGCTGGCTGGCAGGTGGTCTGGCTGCGGCTGCCCGTGGACAGTCGTGTGGACACTAGGAACAATTTCATTCAGTGGGCAGATGTGGCATCCAGATGAAAATAGGCAGGCACCCTACATTAGAGATGTTGTTGGCATTGGAGTCCTAACCCAGATCTCCATGATCTTTTGACCTGTAGATGGAATAAAATGATGGAGGTTCAGAAGGAGAACTTGCCCGGGAAA
The DNA here is from genome assembly GCA_028646535.1 of Procyon lotor. NCBI lineage: Eukaryota > Metazoa > Chordata > Mammalia > Carnivora > Procyonidae > Procyon > Procyon lotor. The sequence goes on from CM053613.1 coordinate 34,095,963, forward strand.
GGCAACCCTGGGATGTCTAAAGATGTCTTAACTAAAGCTTTTATTTTTTCAAAAATAAATGGAATCTTATCTTTGATAAGGCTTTTAATCTTTTCGTGTTGTGGTCAAAATTCTGTTAAAAGGAAAACTTAGCATTAAAACCTTGGTATTGTGACTGAGATTGGGATGCATTGAATTTTAAGCCATTTTTGTTTAATCATTTTTAAAAATTGTAACCAGGATATTTTGCGGTGCTGCCACAATTTTTGAGATGTAATAGATTAGGCCCATGGATAAAGTTTCACATCTGCTTTCAGATTTCTATTCTTTTCCTTTTAAGATTTTATTTATTTATGTATTTGTCAGAGAGAGAGAGAGCACAAGCAGGGAAAACAGAAGGCAGAGGGAGAACCAGACTCCCCGCTGAGCAAGGAGCCCGATGTGGAGCTCAGCCCCAGGACCCTGAGATCATGACCTGAGCCAAAGGCAGACACATAACTGACTGAGCCACCCAGGCATCCCTCAGATTTATTTTCTATTAAGAAATAAGTGAATTAGATATATAATATAAAAAAATAATAAATATAGGATGTAAAATTTTAGATGTCAATCTAAAAATAGTCAGGTAGGTGCATAGTTATCAAACTCAATTAAAGAAACCTTGAAATCCCCTGTGGCAATCCACCCCCCAGAGCAGAAATTGTGTCTATAATGTGCATCTGCCCATCTGTGGCCTTATTTCTGCTCTGTGTCTCTTGAGACTGAAGGACCACATTCCATTCCACAGAGCTCTGCGCAGGTAGAAGGCTCCTGAGCTAGAACGCTCACCTCTTCACTTCTTCCACTGGTTTCCAGTTCTTTCCTCTGGGATCACACTGAGCCTTGCTATGCAAAATGAGGCTCTCAGCCCAGCAGCATCGGGGTCACCTGCAGGGTTGTTAGAAATGAGGAAGCTTGGGCCCCACCCCATTCCAGCAGAATTAGAATCTGAATTTCAACAAGTTTCCCAGGTGATGGGAAGTTTCCATTAGAGCTTGGGAGGTACTCATACAATGTGTGCCTGCTCTTTACCTCTGAAGAATAGCCTTTCATCCATTCACATAGCTACTCAGCTCTTAGAAGTCAATTTTTTTTTCCTCCAGGCATTTGATATTGAGGTGAACCTCTAGGTGGAAATCAATGCCTACACACCTAAGTAGTTCTGCACGATTGAGGCTCCAACCAGGACCGGGCACCGGGTCCCCCTCCACCTGCAGGCTTCATCTCTGACAGTCACTGTTTAGCTCAGAGGTCAGCTAGTGAGCATATAGGACCCTGGTCTCTGAATCCCACCTAAACCATCTATGGAAACATGTACTTTGCATTTTAAAGTAGACTATCCCAAGTAGACCCTCTTGATTTAGCGGAAACACATTCAGGATTTTGTTGTTGTGGCGGTTTGTTTGTTTGTTTGTGGGGTTTGTGGGGTACAATTAACAATGCAGCTAGAATGTACTGTGGAAACAAACAAACAAAAAAAACTGTTCAGGATCCATGATAATTCTAGAGATCATCTCTCAGAGACTAGAGTTCATTGCTTCTGTCCTCTTGTTGCTACCAACCAATAACCCTATTCTCCACTCCATGTAAATGTCGTCTTTGTCTTGTATATAATTTCTATTTACTCATAGCTTCTGCTGTCTTGTGGTGACCAAAGTGACCCCCCCCCCTTGTATCTTATCTTCTCCTCCTGCTAATTGACTATCTGTATCTCAAGGTCAGATGTCTGAGAGAAAAGACATAGTTTGTTAGTTTGTGACCATTTCCCCCTGCTTATCAGAGATCTCTTGATGGATCAATTCATGAGGCCCTACGCAGCTTATAGAATGGCTATCTTAGGTCTCTACCCTCCAAAGATCTAACTGGATGATGACTTATGAAGAAGGAGCCTCCTAAAAAGGGCTATATATAAGTCTGACCAATTTAGTACATTCTCCATCTCATTTATTTCTTCTTCAAATATTTATTGATCATGTATCTTATCCCAGACACAGTGCAGGATAAATACAAAGATATGTATGTGAGACATGGTCTCCTGTTTTATGAAGTTCATGGCCTAGTGATGGAGGTAACCAAGCAGAGGAATATTTTTTACACAGCAGAAATGCTATAGTAGACATCTATCTATGGTGATGTGGAGATAAAGAAGATGAGATCAATTCTACTTGAAGGCAGTGAGGGAAGACTTCACAGAAGTGGCAATAAATGCATTCAGGGCTAAGAATGAGTGGGTTTTAAGAGAGTGAGTTGGGCAGGGTGTGTTTGGGGGGGATGCTAGCTCTGCTCTCCTGGTGTGGCAGGAGGTAAGCCTGAGGAGGGTATTGAGCCCCAGTGACTCAGCCAAGAACCACTTGGTTCTTAAACCAAGTCCCTGCAGGCTTTGTAGGCCTTGCTGAGAAGTCTGGCTACATCCTGTGACACAAAAAGATCCTCAATGACTATAATAGGGGAATGTCATGGTTCAATTTATGTCTTGAGAAGAAACTACTTTGGTGGCAGAGGATGAAATGGTTAGGGGTTGAATGACAACAGAAGACGAAGACCAATTAGGAAGCTATTGTACGGAATGAGGAAAATTAGCATCTGGGCAAAAGTGCAAAAATCAGTGCCACACATGCTGCTTTTGTCCAGCCCAGGGCCATGGCAGACATCACTAGCTGATCACTGAGTCCTAAGGAAACTTCATCTCAACTGAGTATTGTATCAGTATCTCAGTATCTCAGTATCTCAACTGAGCCGACTCAACTGAGTATACAGAGCAGACATTACCAAGGGACAAGCAATGGAAACTTCTTTGCAAATGGGGCCTAGTCCACATCACTGATGCGGGCGAGGAGGGGAAAGAGGCTGTAAATGTGAATGAACCCCCAAACCCTCGAGAGACTTTTCTTTGAGTTGTCCCGGTGACTGCTGGCTAGCTGTGTCACCTTCAGCTTCATTGTCATCATGACAATTGAGGCGGGGTGGGGGCGGGGAGCTTTACAGCCTCTGCTGTAATTTTCAAATTTTGATTTCTCGCTCTACACACGCAATAAAGACAGGGAAAGGAAGTCCCACTTTCCTGTCCCTATAGCCCAGAAACCTGAGGCGTGGAGCACCCAGACTCCTTTAGTGCTCTGTGCTCTTGGGGCCCTTTATCTCTTCAACGAGCAGTGACTGGGTAACTGTGATCCCCAACTTTTTGCCCCACCCTGTCGATAGAGCTTGGTAGGACTGGGTCTTCATCTTTCTTTTTATTGCCCCATATCGGATTGATCTGAGCGTATTTCTTTTATACCTTCTTCCAGATTATCAGTTCCCTGAGGGCAAAGTCTCTGGAAAATGTTACTGTTCCTAACCACAGCCTGGATGCCGCACACGAGAACACCCCTAAAGAGACCGGCGTGCGGCCTGGATTTGCCCAACCTTGGCTGCAACATCAGAGCCCAGGGATCCAGTTGCAGACCAGTCCAGAGGTCTGTTTCTGATCAGCTCGGCAGCCATCTGTAATGCCTGCTAGATATTTAACCTGGCAGAGAGCACGGGCCTCTCCCCCAAATAGAGTGTAAAACCACAACCGCAGCCCGCAAGACCCTGAGACGTGCAAATCCAGCGATTACCCAATGGCAAGCGTGGGCGTGCGGGAAGACAGTCTTTTCCAAATCCTCTAAGTCCAGAATCACTTGGATCACATCATACTATCCCAAAAGGGACACAGCGGGACGAGTGACCTTCCCACCTCCCCAACCCTGATCATTTCAGAGTCTGAGGTTGACTTTGAACCTGAATGGTTCTTGGGCCTCAAATGATCAGGTCACTTGGGGATTCTGCAAGAGGAAGGAGCCATGGGATTGGCTGGTGATGATGTCATAGCCACGCCTGCACGGTCCCCTCCTGAGTGGCTGTCAGCCTCTTTGACTAGCTCCTCCCCCGTCTTGATTTATATGTGGTATTTTCTAATAGCCAAAGCGACGCTCAAAGAAATTTCCTCAGCCTCTTCAGACCACCCCGGGCATGTAATAATGTTCTAGAAATGCACAGCCTGTCATGTCTTATTACGTAAGTATAGGCCCGAGAAGCTTCTCTAGGTGACAGCAGGATGCGAGTGTCATCCAGGAATGGCCCCAGGGAAGAGGGAGACAGAACACTATCATCTCAGAGTTCTTACGTGGAATTATCATCTGCCGGCATCATTCCAATTAAAGCTGGAAAATATGGAGCCCAGCTCTCCTTTCTGGAATGTTCGGGCAGGAACACAGAAAGGAAAGGATATGCACCCAGAAGTCCTGCTCTGGGCCTGGGCTGGGCCACTCACCAACTCAGTGTGGAGAAGGTCACTGTTTTCCAAGTTGCGCTCTCCTCCTCTCTATAGAATGAGGGGAACGGTACAACTCGCCAGGGGAGTTTTTGACAGGATGAGAGGGTGCCCTAGGTTTAAAAATGTGAAAAATATTTCATAAACTACAGCTCACAAATTTTATTCCATAACCACTACAATAATAGTGATAATAACGATAACTTTCCATGCCTGTTGGCCTCAGTGAAACCCCTATTTTATATGGGATGGTCGTATCAACATTAAGTACAGATACTATGTTATGATCTGACAGAGGGTGTTGCTCTCCCCTCTCGCATGTTTTATTATCCCTCATTTATGACGGAGGGGCGTGTTTCCTGAGGAGCCCAAGTCACCCAGGCAGTGCAGGGTAGGGCCGAGCCCGTCTGCTCCGCCCCAGCCCAAACCCCATGCTCCCCCTCTTGTGCGCCCCACAAGGCAGAGTGGGAGCAGTGGGGGGTCGTTTGCGTGTGGAGGTGCAGGCACAGGGAGGTAGCCGGATTTGCCGGGCTCTGACTCCCCCCACACTGAGGAAATTCTAGGCCTTGGCTCGTTTATATAGAGGCAACTTCTTTACCTGAAGCTTCTGTTGAAAGTCATTGTATTTGTTGGTCCCTCTCTGCTCAGACTGCTCATCGCTGTGCCCTCTATGGGAGCTGTACCATCTGAACTAATTTCACCACTGGCTCTTCGGTGCTAAAAAAAAAAAAAAAAAAAAAAACTGTGTCAAGCAGACCCTTTAGGCTGAGGTAGCTCTGCTCCCTGGTCACTCTGTGCTCAGGCAACTGGGTCACCTTGTCCCCTGCGCTCAGGTGTCTCTGGCTCCATTCCTTTGGTTCTCAGGAATCCATATGCTCTGGTTCTTCTGTGTCCATTTGGGAGGGACTGGGACTTTTCTGAGCTTAATTCTCCTGGCTGAGGGTAATTCCTGTGAGTTCACCTGGAAACAGCAAGTAAGGAAGAGGCTGTCGTGTGCAGGTAGTTCCCTTGGGCAGGAAGGGCTCTGGAGAGGAGCCCAAGGGAGCGCCACAGCATGGGAAGGAAAGGAAAAGGAGGATGTGCTGAGCAACTGGCCACGGTGACAAGCCGCTGACGCTCTTCCCACGGGGTCTGCGGAGGAGCCTCAGGAAATGTGTCTTGGACATCGGAGTACGAAGGAAAAACATATGTATCCATCGGCTTCCCTCCTCTACTGATCCAGGTGGTCCTTTGGTCATTGACTTGCCTGTGCCTCCAGCGGCACGAACCAATGGCTAGCAGGTGGCACGGTTGCTCTCAGCTTCGGGTCGGAGACGTCCCAGCGCAGGGAGGGGGCGGTATATGATGTGCGCCTGGGCAGAGAGAGTGGGCGACCCCCGGGGAGAACCTGTCACTGTCCACGCAGACCCAAGGAGATGGGCATGGCGGTTGTGGACCTTCCGGGGACAGGGTTGCAAGGCAGAGGAGCTCGGTCAGATCCTCCGGGTGCAAAGCCATCAGAGGGCACTGTCCCCTTGGCCTCAACCCCCCCCCCCCCCCCCCCCCCCCCCCCGAGTGCCGGCTTGGGAAGAGTCTGTCTGCATTGATGCAGACGCAGAATAAGCTGTGGGCGCCAGGGTGACCAGTTCTCCCCCTGACCCGAGTCTGAGACGAGGAGTAGCACAAACCATTAAGCATTTAATAACGTGATTATGACAACGAGACACAGTGTGGGGAACAGAGAGGCACTTGGCAGCCTCAACAGCGTGCTCCAGGCCTCTGCGAGGGCCACTCCTTCAAATGAAGGGGGGTGTTGAAAATGCAGAGCAGAAAGATTGATAATTATTTGCAACAAGCTTAAACATTTGGATTGCTCCAACCGCCTTAAATCACTCTGCCATATTTATACTTGACTAGTGTTCTACATAACAACTTCCAAATCAAAGACTTTTGAAAAATTTCAATCACTGTGTTTTGAAGTGATTGAGAGCTCAGGGCGTGAGCGGTGTAGAAATAAGGCATATTAACATTATTAGCGCGACAAATTTCCTGAAGTAGTTACATTAAGAAATGATCAAGGCCTTAGCCTCTATAAAAGGAGAGGGAGCGGCATGTGGCTCAGGCATTTGGGTTTGAAAGGATCTTAACTCTTTTGATGCTGCGAGGAGATCAGGGGTCCAAAAACTGAGAATTGCAAATGGACTGTGTCCTCAGAAGAGATCTTCTGTCCTCCCAGGACAGTGGGAAAGAGGAAGACGGACAGGAGAGAAGGAGGAAGAAAAGCAACCATAAATGTAGTCAAGTCTCATATAGAAATTATAATATTACTAAATGCCTTACAGCTATAAATAACCTACAATTATTCAGCCCATAATTAATCGATCCCATGAGGTAAATACTATTGTCTCGTTTCACAGGGTGGAGGGGCCGTTAAAGTCCAATATTTGGAGAGTGAAAAAACCATGACATAAGCCGGACTCACTCCAGACTGCCTCCTTTTGAAAGAAGGGAGGAAATCAACACATTTCTAGCCTCTCAGTGTGCCAGCGACATTAACCCATTAAACCTTTAAAGAATCTCCTGAGATTTTGCCTTTCGTTTGATAGATTTGGAAGCTGAGGTCGAAGCAGACTGACCAAGGTCACATGGCTTGTGGGCAGCAAACACAGATTTTCCTACAGATCACTTTCTGGCCCTTTCTTTCCCTTCTGGGATGTTTACTGAGAAGTGGGTGACCTGGTATTTAGTGGGTACTCGGTAAATATCAGATGCCAGACTGCCATGAAAACGGGCCCCCCTGCCGACAATAATTGTAGTGATTTCAGGCTATTGTACAAAGAACGTCCCATCAGAGGTAATGGCTCCCTAGTGTTGGAGAAAGTTCCAATGAAGTGTAAGCTGTTGACAGATGGGATCTCAGGAGGTTCCTGCCGTGGGATCTCTCAGATAAAGCCCAGCTCCATCTTGACTCAAAGGTAAACTTTCCTCGAGGTTTCAGAAAGTGAATATTTGGGCTCCCCTCCCATCAGTTCTGTCCCCTTCTGAAGGCACCCCCAGAGTCACTTTTTCTGTTGGGGTGGCCAGGGGCAGAGAGGAGAGAGAGCTTGCAGCCTTCACCTTAGTTCTAAGACATCCATCAGGTGTAAAAAGAGAGCTTTCTTATCCTGGACCTTATTCCAAAGGGTTATGGCAAGACTTCATCACACTTCAAACCATTCGCTTCTACATAACCGAGATTTTAAAAATATATATTAGCTAGAAAAAATACAGGTTCTTTGTTTTCCCCACCTTCCTGTTGCCCAAGGCAGGCTGTAACCTTAAGCAAGCTTTAAAACTTAACAGAACTATTGATACTTGACCTGTCTTTTCTAATTTAAACTTCACAATAGGACTACGGAGTTAAAATCGTAATCCTTGTTTTACAGATGGTAAAGCTGTCGGCACAACTGACCCTCACCCACGTGAAGTGATTTAATTGCAGCAAATGATCATTGTTGCTCAATATTTTTGGAGTGTTTCAATGACTAATAATCAGATTAATTTCAAATGGTGTTTCAGCTTCCAAATCTATAAAATGAAAACCCTTTAGATGATCTCTTGTTCTCTTCCAACTCCTGCATTCTAGAATCTCTTCCAAGTTGAGGAAAAGAGAGGGAAGAAAGAAAAGAAGAAACATTGTTACGGCTTCAGCTCTGTGCCTGGGACTTCACACTTAATCATCAGGAGAAACTTGGCCAGAACAGTATCAGCCTACCCTTGGGACAGGGGAAGGAGTGACGATCACCGGGTTGAGTCGTCCAGGACCATGAGGCTTGAAGTCACAGATCTAGAGCTCCAATCCTCTGTCTGAACACAGAGCCTGCAAACTTTTCTCTACTCTAAAGCCAGACGGGCTTTCCAACAGTGCCTGTCCCTCCAAGATCATACGTTTCAGAGATGATACCTTACTATATTTTTCTATGAACCACCTGCAGCTCTACTGGGTCTTAGAGACTTGAGAGCCCTCACTGGGCTAAGCAGTCTCATCACATAAGGGCTAAAATCTTGATCTTTGCCAGAGACAGTCATGTGTTATGAACATTGGCATTATGGGGTCAGCTTCTATTCGAATAGTGCTGAGGACACTCCCCTACCAGTAGATTAAGTTAGCTGCCTCTGACGTGAATAGTGCCCCCTGAAGTTGTTCAGTGTGGTCTTGCTACCTGCAACCTCCTCCAAATGACTTGGGAAATGTCTGTTACAACAATCATCCTCCAGGGCTGTAACTACGTGTTTAATGTCTGCCTTCTCTGATGGACTCTAAGCATCTTGAAGAACAGGACTGTGTTTTATAACCTGTAAACATTACTTGTATCAACTCACCTAATTATGGGTGAACTGGAGAGCCCTCCACACTTAATAGCTCCAGATCTCACTAGGTTTTTTTTTTTTTTTTTTTTTTTTTTTTGAGATTTTTATTTATTTGACAGAGAGAAACACAGCGAGAGAGGGAACATGAGCAGGGGAATGGTAGCGGGAGAAGCAGGCTCCCTGCTGAGCAGAGAGCCCGATGCGGGGCTCGATTCCAGCACCCTGGGATCATGACCTGAGCCGAAGGCAGACGCTTAACGACTGAGCCACCCAGGTGCCCCCAGATCTCACTAGGTTTTATTAGTTACTCTTTTTTTACTGGGTGACTCTGCAGTGGACCATGCCACGGTGTGGATTTATGGAGCTCTTCTCAGAATTTTGTGTTTTTCCCCCGCAAAGACTGATCTATTCATCCTTTGGTGCACAGTGTCCTTTGGGCTAGGTTGAATTAGAAAAGAATGATACTGAACTCAGCTTTGGTCAAGGGAGTAGGTCGTGGCTGACACTGACAAGAGGTCAAGGGGTAAATAGCGTTTTAGTAAGAGACCGGGGAGGATTTGGGGGGAGGAAAGCAGGGGAGAGCCAGTACCATAGCAGGTGGCCAGAACATTTAAGAGCTAGGTGAGCTGAAGAGCATAGTTCAGGACCAAACCCATGAGTAGAGATTATGCCCCAAGATACAGCTTTTACTTAGTATCTACTCCGTGCAATGGGTCTGGGTGTACCAAGGTAAGGTGGTAGCCGTCTGGATGCTCTGACGGTGATGAGGGGCACTATTCTGCCTATCTGCCCTAACTTTCTGCTAAATATCAGAGCAGTTGGCTGTATGCCAGTGACCGTAATGGATTCTGTATTTGTTGCAGCTGTTAGTGACCACACTTGCAGAATTTGCTGGACTTTGATCATGTTTCCTATGTATCACCTATGACCAGGATTCTTGGGGTGAAAATGGGATGAAGAGGCAGCTGGCGATCAATCGTGAGCCCCTGGAACACACAGACACTCGCCCACACCTGCCGTACCTTCAGACAAATGAGATAATGAGTGTGAAAATGCTTTGTGAACTACAAGGTGCTTTATAGATGGGAGGGGCTCTATGATGAATATCATGTGTGATCTGGACGGAAGTGTTGGTGTGACCTGAGGTCTACAGTGCAGCTTACACTGTAAATCGATTCCCCAGGCTGAGCTTGTGTGAATCCTTAGCAGAGAATCCAAGACCAGGCCCTTGAACTTTCATCTGAGTCTAGAAATGCAGATGATTATTCAACTTCATCTCTGTTGCCTTTTGAGCTTTGTGCGAAAGGCTGGCTGCGTAAGGGAGGAAATGCACAGGAGGAGTATTCCAGTGAAGACAGCCCAAGGACGTCTGCAGCCCTCTCTTCCTCTCCCTCATTTGTCATGGCTTCAGTCCTCTGCTTCTCAAGCCTTTTCCTTGGTGAGCTTCCTGGGTTGACTTCTGTCGAAGCCGGATGATTATTGGAGTATTGGATTCCTATAGCTCTGGACAGAGCCCAGAGCCGGCGCTGCTGTTCATGTTTGATCTCCCATTCAAGTTTCCGGAAGAAGTTGGCTGAAGCAAGGATCAAAGGTTTCTCCACTTGCTGCTGCTTCTCCCCTCTGACAGCCTCACTGCTCGCCGTTTAGTACAGCAGCAAATTAACTCCTCAACTCATCCTCAGCTCTGAATTCCTCCCCTCCTTGCAGAAAGGGCAGTTTCGATGGACCCGAGGTTTCCGAGAAGGGGGATTTTTTTTTTTTTTCAGTTTGAATGTGCCTGCAGGTAAAGACATAGTTCAGTGTTCTTCCATTCCTAGGGGGCTCCTGGGGGAGCCTGCTCACTCTCACCAAATGACTTTGTTTGCTGGAGAGAACTCCTTATAGGGAGTTTTCCCACAAACACCAAGAACTTGGATGCTTCCCTTGGAACATCTTGGTTTCTGAAATGCTCAGACTGGAGACTTCACAGTTTTCAGCAATCACTTGGGCTCTCCAGGGAGGAGTCATATTCCCGCACAAAGAACACCAAATCAGAGGGTCTTAGTTTCTGGTGCCAACACTCTACTAATTAACAGTGTCAATCTTCCCCCTCTCGGCCTCAGTTTCCTAAGTGAGGCCATCACTTAAAGGAAAGTTAATTCTCGGCTGCCTGCTGTATGTCTGGCTCTGAGCCGGTCTCCGTCCTCAAAAGTTTGACCTGCACAGCTTTCCTGACCTTCTGAATCTCTCCTAACCACCTGTGTGATGCTGGCTGTTCTGGTCCTTAACCCCCCTTTGAGCAGAGGGGGTCTGGAGGAGCTGGGATGCTGGTGTTGACTGAGAAGATTACTGACAGATTTTAGCATCGGTTTCAGTGGAAGTCTAATACATAACAGATAAAAGCGGAATGACTCTGGTTGAGGGAGGGCAGCATGGTCGAATCCTTGAATATATCCAGTTCAGGCTTTCTCCTCAGCCTTGGCCTCTGTCCTCATCCACTAATGAGGAAATCCACGGGGTGCCTCCACGGTACCACTGAGTCCACGGGGCAGAGCTTGAAGGCCAGAGCAATGGGCGATCTCTGGGCATGCACTGTGTTGATGAAGATAATGTGGAAGGACGGCATTGGCATTTTAATGTCAGGAAGGAAACGGGCGCCTATGATGGTTAATTTTAGGTGTCAAAATGGCTTGGCCACATTAATAAGAATACTAATAGAACTTACCACATTGGGTTGTTATAAGGATTATGTTAAATAATGCATGCAAAGCACTTAGCACAGAGCCTAGCACCTAGTAGGCAGCCAAATATTTGCTCAGACACCAGTATAGATGTTCTCGTGAAGGGTTTTTTTCCTTATCTTTTTTTTTTAGCTGAGAGTAATTTTTAAATTTTTAAATCAGCAGACTTTGAGTAAAGCAGATTACCTTTCTTACTTTGGGTGGGCCTCATCTAATCAGTTGAAGGCCTTAGAGAAACTAGACTGCGGTCCCCAAGGAAAAGGAAAAGGGAATTCTGTCTCTTGGACTCAGGCTGAACATCAGTCCATCCAGGGGTCTCCATCCTCCTGGCCTGCCCTAAAGATTGTGGACTTGCCAGACCCCACAATTACATGTGCCAATTGCTTAAAATCTCTCCCACTGGTTTTGGTTCTGTTTCTCTAGAGAATTCTAAATCATAAAGCCCCTTCAAGAACCAATGAGTTATTTTCTTCTATCTTAAAATATGTGACCATTTGAGTCTGCAGATGGTTGATTTGTGGTCAATGATGAGATGTAGGGCACTTCCGGCTACAGAAACTCTGTAACTCTGGGGGCCCCACAACTGATCCTCATGGTGCTCCCTTTGTTGTAGTGGAATCTGGAATGTGGCCCAGGCCTAGACTCAGGTCATCTAGGTTGCTGTCTCAACCTTACTGTTAACACACTGTGACCTGGGGCAAATTATTTCCCCTGAATGAGCCTTGGTTTCTTCCTCCATAAAATGACATGATGATCTATATCAACATTTTCTAAATGATTTTTTTTTGAAGAATATTAGGATCCCAAATAAGTTTGGAAAATGATGCATGTACCTTCCCCTTTATTCATTTCAAAGGCCCTGAGAAGTCCTGCAGCAAAGAATCCTACTTAATTTTTTTTATCCAGCTTATTAAACCTAGTGCAGACATATTTTGAGACGTGTAATAGAAAATGGCTGTTTGTTCTCTTCATCTCTCAGATTAGCTATTCTTTTCATAGGATTCAAAGACTCAAAGACAGAGGCCAAGAAAAAAATTGGTCCAAATCTCTTCCATAATACTTGAAGGGTGTGCTGCTTTTTACATCCTTAAAATAAGAGTATTAATAGAACTTACCACATTGAGTTGTTATAAGGATTATGTTAAATAATGCATGCAAAGCACTTAGCACAGAGTCTAGCACCTAGTAGGCAGCCAAATATCTATATATAATTTTTTTTTTTTTACCTTGAGGCAAAAATAGTCCTATTTGAAGAGTTCGGTTCTAAGAATTCAAGCATTCAATCCTTCAAACCAAACCCAAACCATTTTATGCTTGGATTAGTTCACCATGGGTGAAGGGCGGCTTCCAGGCATTTGGAATCACTGCCTTCCCTCTGGCAACCCAAGAACATTCTGGAGCCAAGATACTAATGATTTAAGCATAAATAAATCCAGAGATAGGTCATTCAATTTTCTTTTAAATGCAGATCATAAAAGAGGGAAGACTATTTTGGTCAAGACGTACTGAGAGTTCTCCTGAACCTGAAGGCTTTGGAATATTTTTGTAGCAGCTCCCCAGGTCTAGGATCGCACTGCATTCCCTCCATCCTGGTGTTGGGAGGGGGTGGTTTGAACCTTGGGCCATACCTTTTCTCTCTGACCCTGAAAGTGCTCAAAAACTGTTAAGCCTGCATCACACCTTTGGCTTATCCAGGGACTTCCACGTCTAGCATGTGTCTTCAGCATCTCGAAACCTACTGATTTAAGACGGGCGGGTCAAACCTGACTATTTAACAGATGTGGAAGCTGAGGTCCAGAAAGTTACAGGATTTATTCAAAGCCCTAAGGTGCATTGGGCGAAGAGCCAGGACTGGAAATGCCCCCTCTTGACCCTCCATAGGGGACTCTGCCAAGCGGCCCTCACCCCTGCACAGGTGACCAGCAGCAGCAGGGACGCAGCCCTCACCCCTGCACAGGTGACCAGCGGCAGCAGGGACACAGCCGGGGAGCTGAGCAGCCCGCCCCGGGGGATGCAGCAGTTTTGGTATGCAAGCTTGGTGAGCTCTGACTAATCTTGCTGAGGGAACCCTTCAATCTGAATAACAATCAACAAGATTTTAAAGAAATTTGGGCCAATTTCCTGGAAGTCTATGATTAATCTAATTGCTGGGTTTTCCTCTGTTTTTGTCTCCCACTGTTAATTTCATTTATTTTTCTCTTTCTTCCCCGACACAGACTGCCTTGTCTCTGTGCGCGGTTTTGTCACTGTTGTTATTTGTCCATACATAGTTTATCATCGGCAATGCATTCAGTGGGATTGTTGTACTCTGTGTTTGGGGAAGGAGAATTTTTCAACAGAGACAACATCGTGCGGCATGAAGAAAAGCACTGGGCTGAATTTCAGAGCCCCCTTTCCAAAGCTTTGCTCTGCGGATACCTGCTATCCTCCGCGGCTCCTCACGTAGCCCACGGTTGACAAGACTGTCTGCTTCTGCTGGCTCCTCTCTCCGTGACAGAGTACCTGGGATGGCACGAGGAACTTCAGGGCTGTGCCATGCTACCAGCTGTTGGCGATTAAAAAAAAGAGATTTTGGTCAAGTACAATAGAAAATGCCTCTTTTTAGTAAGGAGGTTTGGTTTTCTAGACAACACATCCGAGAGACTGAGGGATGGTCGTAATATTCTCAAACCAAATGGACAAAGGTATCCAGCACTTAGGCTCAGACGGAAGTTAGGGAACGTGTTGGGGAGAGGTCTGAGGGGCAGTGGCCAGGGTCACGGCTGGCCATGGCTGCCCGTGTTAGAAGCACTAGAGGTGGTCAGAGAGGATTGGAGAGAGATGGGGACATTCTCATCTCTCAACCAGGTGAAATGAGAGTGATGCCAACTTTTCTCCGACCTGTCCAGCCACTCACTCTCAGATTCGGGAGAGAAGAGATGAACGATTGGTCTGGAAAACGAGCATCCAAAATGATCGAGTTGGTGGGTATAGCTCTCTGGTTTTTATTGGGTCTGAATTCTATTAGAAGATTAAAGCCTGTCCTTGGTTGTCGTTGAAGCCCAGAGGTGGCTTTTCTCACCAACTACCTGCCGGGAAGTTGGAGAGGCATGAAATACTCAGTAGACAGCCGGGAGGCAATAATCCTAACGGCCTTTAATATTGGGGCCTTCCTGAATGCCAGCTTCAGAGCTGACTTATCTCACTGTCCTGCACCCTCATTCTTATAGTAAATATTTATTTTATAATATTTATTTATTTGCAAAGCCCGACCCGATTCAAAATGAAAACATGGGCCTTTTGTTTTTAAAAAACATTATGATGAATTTCAAGGCGGCAAGAGCAGAGCATCCCCCCAAGTACAAGGCCCTGGGAGCACGGGACCCTCGGCAGGTGCCCAAATCAACGTTCATGAGGCCAGCCCTGCTTATAATTATAATGGAGACACAGAGATGCCAAGTAATTTCCCCAATATGATGAAGCTAATAAGCTGAGGGTCCAGGAGGAGAATTTGATCCCTTAACCGCTCTGCTAACTTGTCTCAAGCTGGAGAGATGGTGAACAGTGGACCCTCCAGCTTTGACAACTACCCCCTGCGATAAGCAATTGCAGGGGAGCCTGGCTGATCCCGTTGAAGAGGCCGGAGCCTGGTCACACTGTGAGCATGCGTGGGAGGCTCGGCGCCCGCCAGGGCTCCAGCCACTGGTTCTCGTGCCCGGAGGCCTGCACCTTCAGGCTCTAGAGGCTACACCTTCTCCCAGATCACACTGCCTCTTCTAGAAGCAACAACAGCAGCTAAATCAATAGCAACAGAAATGAGCAATGCCGTGCATCTGGGAGAGGCTTGCTCTGTGAAAGCATAGCCTTCCCCCGGACCCGATAGAAAGGAGTCTCCTGGGAGAAAAGGCTATGCTCCTGGAGTCCCATCTCCTCTCTGTCCCGAGAGATAGTGACCGAGGTGGCATAGAGGTCTTCTATCCCTTCTCTGGGGCTCCTTGTCCTGGGGTCCCGATTTCTCTTCTGCATTTTCTCACAGGAACCTAAAGCCATCCATGCTCCACATTTTAGGGTGGTTGAGCCATGGAAGGAGGCTGGGCCATGGGCTCTCTTCTCATACCTCCCACCACCTGGGAGCTTATAGCTTCCCCCTTAGAAGCTCACAGGGACTCTTTGACACTATATAGGGGACCCAGGGCACAGTCACGAATTGGACCACACAGTACGTCATTGGACACGTAAAGGCAGGAGGCCGTCTTTTGTCTGGAAGAAGAGGAAGATTTGGTGGTGGTCGTGTGAGGTCTGGGAAAGGGCTTACCCAGCTATATGTCCAGCATAGTAAATGCATACGCCAACCATAAGACAAATGGGGGACCCCCCCCCACAACTGGAGCTCATCGTCTTGCAGGCGACACAGACTGCCAATGAATTATTCTATAAATACATAATTGTAATTGTGAGAGGTGCTGGGAAAACACAAGATGATATGAAAGTGCACACAGATGGCCTGATCCAGTCAGAGGGGTCAGGAAGGGTCTGAAGAAATGACAAGTAAGCAGAAACTTCCATGAGGAATAGAAGTCAGCCAGTAAATGAGGGGGCCGAGTGGCTGGAGGCGGCTCCGGCAAAGGAAACCGTGACCTTAAGCCCAGAACGTGCCTGACCCTTGCCCCGGGGGCACCAGAGAGGGTCCCCAGGAGAAAAGCTGCCACAGGGAGCCCCGCTTGGCTTGGGAAGGGAGCAAGAGAATGCAGGATAGTGGGACAAACTAGGAAGGGGAGGACAGAGTGAGGGATCCGGGCCAGAGACCCATGAGGAGCATGGGGTCCTGATGTCCCGGGTCCTGAGCCAAACTTCAGGGGCTGACCCTCAGCCTGTGGGGGGGCAGTAGAGTTTCTGGACTCCCACCAGAGGCAAGCTTCTCAATGGGGAATTGTGACTGAGGGGCGGAGGAACCCTCAGTGCCCCTGCTGCTTTTGATGTGGAGTGGAAGAAGGTAAGCTTCAGACCCTGCATAGCCAAAGTTTGAGACCTGCTTGTCTCCCTTGTTCCATGACCTGGGCCGATGGCTTGGTCTTCTGTGATCCCACTTTCATCATCTGTGAAATGGGGCTAATAGGACTTCCTAAGGCAAAGGCCTAGGCGTGCAGATAATAATCATCCCTTCCTCTTTATTTCCTCTGGGTTTTTTAATCGTTGAAATTCAGCCCGTCTCGACATCTGAGAGATGAGGGTCTGTGTGCCGTTTGCCAGCCTCTCTTCAGCCTCCTCATGGATGGCCGGTCCGGCTTGGGGAAGACCGGTACCCGTGCCCACTGCCTGCAGCTTATAAAGCCGATCCATACGCTTTGCAAACCGTGAGGCTCAGAACGCCCTGGTAAAGGGGCCAGGAGGTCAGGTATCATCTGCCTTTTATGGAGAAGAAAACAGAAGCGCTGAGAGGTCTATTTCCCTCTCCAAATGGCCAAACTCTGTGGCGAACTCCATACCCAACCCCACATAGGAAAGCACACCCCTTTAGCAGCTACAAACAAACAAACAAACAAAACAAAACAAAAAAAGAAAAGGAAAATCAGAAAGAGATCTTCCAGGATGCTTGGGTATAGAGTGGGTAAAATGTTAAGTGAGATTCCTTCAAATGATCTTCTAATATAGAGCAGTCCAGACGCGGACGGCTGGGGGTGGCGGGGTTGGGGGTGTGGAGGAGGGGAGAGGGATGTGCCAGATTGTAACAAGTTCATTGTTATGTAGTCCTTGACCCTCAGGAAAAACCAGGCTCCAGAGAAGGCTAGAGGGGCCAGGAGTGCCCTTGGGGGCAGGCAGATACTGGAGTCTCCTGGCGGGCCCCAGACACTCCCCCTGGCTCCTCCCCCCTCCCCACGAGAGCCTTCTTTGCAGCTAATCCCTGGGGGCCGCTGCTCACTCTCCCACCTGGGCCCCATCCAGTCCTTCTCTGCTCTTGCCAGGGGCTGGAGTGCCGGTGGCCAGCTCCTCCAGCTCGCCTCCATTGGCCTGAGTGCGTCCTAGCCCACTCTGGATATTAGAGCATTCTCGCGTTTGAAAGGCTCCTTTATTTTTAGTGCTAAATCAACAAAGCTGTTACTGTCATTTTCCATCAGACCGTCATCTTCCACGGATTCAAAATTACACTCAGCTGCAAACTATTGACACTCCTCTTAACAAAAAAATGGTTTTAATAAATCTTTACATTAGCCTATGAGATAAAAAAAAAATCTTTACCATGAAATATACAAGTGTATAAGTGTTTTATGAAAGTTTTATTAACTTTACAAAAGAAAAATTGGCAGTGGACCACGAACATCCTGTACTCCTAACACGTGGTTATAAATTACATGTTCTTTCCAATAACATCTGAAAAAGAGACTGTAATTTAAATTTCAAAACCACTTGGCATACCTACTATATAGTGCTGACATGAAGTAAAAGGAGGAACTAGAGAGGCCCAGACAAAGAAGGGAAAATATAAAGACGTCCTTAGCTAAAAAGCTGCTGACGGGTACAATTCCCCTCCAGCTGGACAGGGATCAAGTACTTGCTTGTCGTATCATTCAATGCACTGTTCAATCTGGGATTCTTCCTTTCAACAAAAAGGGAACTTAAGTGCTAGTAATCATCGCTTGCAGAACTTTATCTCCCAGATACCTTCTTTATGTCAGGATTTCTCAATGACCGCTGCCGCTGGCAGGGGGATCAAAGTGGTTATTAAACACAAATGCAATCCCAGCCCGAGCAGGAGGTGTGAGCAGCGATGGTCCCTCCCCGGGATGGGAGGCTGCCGTCGCCTTAATGATTTCTCGTTTTCTCTCTCCGCTTCTTGGACTTTTAAATTAAGTTCCTGTATGGTCCCTCCGATATTGGGATTGGGGTCCAGCTTTCCTCTGCGAGTGAGTGCTTGAGTGGCAGGAACATTTGGGGGGCATCAGCCCAGTGGGATGCCTGGTGTTTGGAGAAGCCCTCTGGAAGTAAGCAGGGGCTCGGGCTGTACCCTGTCAAGTTTACAGCTTCGGGGAAAGTAGATGTCCACCAGGATCTCAGCGGCACTGAGACCGCCTTCCAGGTAGAAGCAGAGCAGAAAGGCTGGTCGTTTGAAGTCATAGAAATCCAATTTGGATAGTCACGAGCTGTGTGACCCCGAGCAAGTTACTTACCCTCTCTCTTCTCTTGGAGTCCTATTGAGAATGTCTGAGGCAGCTTCCTTTGCTGTACAAGCTTGTCCTTTATGCAGCTTGAAGACGGGGCCTAGAGGACATCCCTTCCAGATCCAAGAACTGAACATCTATTGAAGATGGTTCAGGAGAGGTGGAAGGGTTGGGATTCCTGCACAGGGGTCCCTGCAGGCACAAGCTCCCAGGGCCTGAGACTCTGTGGCTTCATTCAAAGTCCTGAATCTTCCAGTCTGTCACTGATGAAATCTCAGCCTCTGCGAGGTGTCCCCAAGTTGGGGGCTCAAGGCTCTCCTTTTAGCTGAGTGACAGGTGGCCCTAGGAACTCCAGCAAAGTTGCTGAGCCAAGAGGCAGCGCCAGGGTCTTGAAAGGAACCCTCCAAACCATTTCTTTCCATAGTAGAAAGAATTTGAATTGATTTCCAGTCCAGCGAGGGACATTCTTATGGTTCTTTCAGAAACATCAGAAAGGGAAGAATCTGGCTAACACATGGGCCTCTCTGCCTCTCCCCTCCGTTCGTGGGGTTATTTGTGAACTCACTCTCTTAGCTGATGGATTGGTTCACTGAAATCAAGGAAGAAAGCCCGATGCTGGAATGGCTTTGGAGAATAGGGGGTATTCTGGGGAACCTGTTTCCCATTACAAAAGGGAAATATTTGCTCTTGATGGAAAAACACAACTTTGACCAAATAAATTATTTTCTTCCAGTTCAAGATAAGTGACGGTCTTTACAAAGTAGAACTTGCCCTCCTTCCAAATGTGTTGAAGGAAAACGACATGTGTTGTGGATGCAGAATTACAAGGACATCATGTTAATCTCCCAGGGTCGTGTGGTCCCCCGATGAGAAGGCAGACAGACACAGGGGGAGCCTCACAGCACAGGGCCCGGGAACAGCTGTGACTGTGGGGAGGTCACACCCGGGGACCAGGCAGGAGCCAGCAGTGGGTAGGCAGGGCTCTCCCTGACTTCATTATGGGGCGGGGGGGATGCACCCGGGGGGCAAGATGCAGAAGATCTGAGAATCAGTGAGAAAAGTTCATTTGGATCAACGGGGACTTGATTGTGGTGTGTGGCTACTGCCTCTCCTAGTCCTCAGAATATTAATGAGCAGTTTGAGGAAAAGCAGCAGCACGGGCGGAGGCATACCTGGGCAGGCTGCGCACCCTCCATGGACACAACAGCAGCGACAGGGACAAGACACAGTGACGAGGAAGAGGGCTCGAGTTCATTCGGTGCTCACCGCACACCAGGCACGGAGGTAAGCAGGCAGCGTGGAACGTGTTCCTGAGAACACTTCGCAGAAGTAGTTATTGTGCATTCTTGTCTGCAGTTCGCAGCTGAAAAACGCTTTGACACAGAGAGAGAAAAGGCACACGCGGAGTCAAGTGCCTGGAGTCATCCAGGATGGCTTTCTGGAGGAGGTGAGAGAAGATTGCACAGAATCATGGAAATTAATTCACCAGGTGGACACAGGGTGGTGAGGTGCAGGGAAAGCCTTGGGGAAAGGCACAGAGAACAGAGAGCTTATGGCCCATTCAGACTGGTCGTGACACCGGGGTGCAGGCACATGGGTTAAGGATAGAAGGGACTCTTGTCATTTTCAGGGGAGGAAACAGGCTCTGGTGCAGCAAGCCGATGGTGAGCCGGTGCCGGGATCCAGGCCTCTTACCCAGTGCCCAGCCCACCCATTTCAGGGAGAGGGGGGGATGCTGCAGAAGGTTCTTCGCTTACAGACGGTCCCCTCAAACCTCAGCTTCGCCCCGACCAGGCTGAGGGCCCTTAGGAAACTGCTCATTTCTCTGAGCCACAACATCACTGTTATAAGGGGGAAGGCAAGGCCTCCCCTTGAACACCAGTCTCGTGGAGAATTAAATCAGATGACGCTCTGTTTGGTGAGTAGGAACTCAGGAACTTGCTGGTGGAGCTTTGACACCCGTCTGGTTTTGCTCATTTGTTTGGGGGAAGATTCAGGGGACTCCAAAGGCAAGAAAGAGGAACAGGGGTCTGGGACTGATGCCTCGGGGAGACTGAGTCAGGAGCCTGGCCAGGACAAGCTGCACAGAAGCGGGGAGGGTGCGGGGAATGCCTACTGGGTGCCAGGAGACGCACGAGGACGTTGATCCCTAACATGTCACTCCACCCTTTCAGAAGCCAACATCCCAGCGTATGTTCTGGAATATACGGACGCGGCAGCTGGTTAGGGAAGGGAGCCTATGTTCTGCACCCATTGTTTTTCATACAATAGCTTCTGCATTCTTTAAACTATACGTATTTTGATATATTTGTATGTTTACTATATTCAAAAGAACATATACGCTCACGCTTGATTCTGTGACGGCGCTTACCCTTCCCATCTGGTAGATGAAACTGGAAGACTGGAAGGAGATGATTTGCACAAGGTCGTCAGCAGCCGACTCAGGACTTGAACTCAGCTCTTGGCTCCAAAGGCCTTGTGTCGTCTTCCGCCTCACCCGGTGTCGGGCGGGAAGAGGAGCAGCCTGGAAGGTGTGTGTTCCTCCCACAGTCACTGGCTCATTTCAACGCTCTTCTGGGCCCTTCCCTGCTGTTCTGGGCGCCCTGTTCCTCACAACCCCTCCCCCTTCTCTAAACTGCTCCAGCCAATAAGCCCTCACAGCCGGGCCTAGGACTGAAAACTCTATTCTGGGCCTGAAAGGCCAGATCGCAGCTTCTGGGGCTTTCTTAGCAGAGGCCTGAGCTCCTCTTTCGCCTTGGGACTGGTCTCCGTGGTGGTGGGGGTTGGAGGTAGGGAGGAGGCAGCAGGGGCGTATCCTACTAAGGTGGGCAGGACAGAGGGACGATGAGAAGAAAAGCAACCCATTTTGAGATGCTATGATAATGTTAAACCATGATTCTCCAAACACAGGTTTCTCACTTTCTGTCCTCGATACTTGCTCTCAAGAAAGTGAAATTCTACCCAGAAGCCCAACATATAAAACACATCAAAGAGATGTTGCTTTTGTTGACCTGGGGGGGGGGGTGGCCTGAAGTCCTGACCACTGACCCCGCCGTCCTTGAATCACCTCCCGGGACCTCTGGACCTCTTGGAACCCGGTTTGAAAACCATGCGTCTGTTCCGTGATCTGATTCAGACTGTCCATCAGCTAGAGAATTACTGTGCAAGGCAATATAAGCCCTGATTTTGTGGGGACGCCTAGGTCCCTGTGGCTGTGAGCTTAACCTTGTCTACCCTGGACACAGGTCATGCCTCATTAAGGGTGAAAGGAAAAAGAAAAGTGAACTCACACTTAACTGAGCACCTAGTAAGTACCGAGTATTTTCTGTACACGGAGACAGTGCCCCCCATGAATGGGCTATATCCTTGCGCCCTGTTTCTCAGATGGCAAACTCTTTTTTTTTTAATTTTTTATTAATTTTTATTAACATATAATGTATTATTTGCCCCAGGGTACATGTCTGTGAATCTTCGGGCTTACACATTTCACAGCACTTAACAGCACATACCCTTCCCAATGTCCACAACCCAGCCACCAGATGGCAAACTCTTAAGGGATTGAGTAGCCTGGCCCAGCTGTGGTCAGCATGGAAGTTCAAAACCACCATCTGCCAGGCCTCAGGGCCCTTCTTCACCATGCCAGAGCCACCAAAGGGGAGAGATAAGGACAACCCCGGCGTCTCACAGAGAGCACTGGAATGGGAGTCCAGAGACTAAGATTCCAGTCCTGGCTCTGCCCCAATGTACCAGACGAAGGACCCACCTGCCCCAGCTGGAGGGTTGGGCTGATGGCAGGACACACAGGACAGCCCTTTGGAGACGTGAAGCTTCTGTGAACGGATTAGAAGATCTGTGTGGGGTTAACTCTGAGTAAGACCATTTGCTAAATCGGTTTCTAATTAGTTAGCCTCAGTCTATCTCGAAAAGTATATAGATTGCCGCAGATAAACCCCTTTAACACACATCTCCTGTCTACAGGAGCCAGCAGCTGGGAGAGAGCCCACTGTCAGAGCCGAGAGCACGGTGACGGGTTTCTGGCGCCAACATTTGCTAGATTTGTGACCTTGGGTCAATGACTCAACCTACCCTTCTTGATCCTAAGTGTCCTTCTTGTGAAAATCCCATCCCAGGTCACGACTGTGAGAATTAATGATGTGCAAACGTGTGTAAGTCCCCAGGGCAGCCGGCAGGTCGCCGGACTGAACACATAGGCTTCCTTCTCACCACTCTTCAGACAGAAAAATAAGCGATAGTTCCTTACAAAAGAAACTCCTATTCAAAACCCAAATTAGTTGATACTGTTTTTCAGCCAATCTTCTGTGAGTCTCCAGAACAGGGCTAGCGATGCCTCCAAGTTATTTGGGGACTTTGTACTTGCTTCTACTACTCCATGTTGTAGTTTAATTAATCTGTTGTAATTTCCTGTTTCTATGGGGTTTTTCCCCCCCAGCAGACTGTGACCTCCCGAGTGGGAGCCCGGCACACAAGAGTCTGCTCCCCACACCTGAGGAGCTACATTTATGATCAGGAGCCCCTGCCACCAGCCCAGTCAGCACTCCAGTGACTGGGAAAATGCTCCACCCCAAATCTGACAACCCCATTGGATCTGTTGTCCAGAAAAGCCCTGCACCATTTGTCTCTCTTCTGTGAAAAGCAGTTCTCAGGGCCCTCAGGAAAAAACTGAGGCCCTGTGTGTGTTTGTGTGTGTGTGTTCAAATGGGAAAACTCTGGAGCCGTTGCCTTTGGCGCTGAAGTTCTTGGGCTTTTAAGAAGGAGGACCTTGGTTCTGTCTGGGACTACAATCGATGTGCTGGAAACATAACAAAATCCCAAGTAAAGCTTATAGACCAGGATTATTTTTATTCCAGCCCTACCAGAGCAAGAGGACCGGTCCTGTGTCAGGAACTGTCCAGAGTAACGATGTGGCTGGGGCCTGGACTAATCGGCAGAGCTTTCTGGAAGAGCGGGGACTATGCCCCTGCATCTGCGCGGCTCGGGCCTGGGCCCTGGGGCGAGCGTGCTCATCTGTAAGATGGGGGGTGGGGCACCACGCAGGCTCGTGTGGGTGCCCGTGGCTCCTGTTCCTGCCCCGGGCTGGCTCCCACGCCGCCACACGGCTTTCTCTCCACAGCTGACGTAGAAGGGTGCCCAGGCCCCCAGCTCGCACCTCTCCTGACTAGGAGGATCCTCATCCCTGTTTCCTGGGGCCACTTCAGGGGACTCTGTTGTTTTGGGTAATCGTTCTTAACGACCTTTTCCCCTCAGCTCTGTCTGGGTTTGGGGAATAAGTTTTGGTGTTGTCCTACTTAGGAGATACATCGGACCTGAGGGGGCGGGGGCTGAGGAAGGGAGCACGCAGCCAAGTCAGAGGGTCCAAAGTGCTGGTGCCTCTGTCTCCCCCCCGCCCCCCGGCCCTGCCTCTCCTGGGAGGTCCCGGGTCTGCAGAGAAAGCAGCTCCAGCTGTCCCCTCTGTGGCCCCTTGGTTCCCTGGGGCCCGCAGGTGGAGGACGCTGGGTATAGCTGGCCTTGATGGGGGCAGCAGAGAATTAACGCAGCTCCCAGGGGCCAGGTCCCAGCCCCATCAGCAGGCCGTGACTCTGCTTGTACGGCTGTATGCCCAGAGATATAGGGCATGTATGTGTGGAGGATGAAAGAGC
>CM053613.1:34120616-34157998 GCA_028646535.1 Procyon lotor
TAGGAGCTCACCAGGCAACAGGGAGTCGGTGTGGAGGGGTGCAGCTCTGGGTGGAGGAGTGAGGATAATCGCCGAGTGAGGGCTCCGTAGACACAGGGCATGAGGACAGAAGGAAGCCTGTTGCGGTGTGGATTCAAAGTGCTGTGGGCAGAACAGAACCTCCCCGGGGTGGAGTCTGGGGAGGCCGCAGGTGCCATCCAAGGCTGGATTATGGAGAACCTCGTAAGTCATTCTAGGGAGTTTGGCATTTATCGTGCAGCCCTGGGGAGCCACGGAAAGGTCCTACCCTGAGGAATGACGTGGAGAGCTTTGCAACTTGGACAGAGAAGCCAGTACGATAACGGGGATGCGGGCGGTGTGCTGAGGAGTGAGAGGAAGCCTAATTCACTCTGCCTGGCTTAGGAGCCAGACCAGACATTCATCCTTGGGACTCAAGGCCTTCCTCGGGATGCATTTCTGATCCGGGGGCCAGAATTCAGCCCGGGCCGCCAGGCCTCCACTGAGCCTGACCACCAGTCCCACTGACTGCACTCCCAGCAGCCTGCTCCCTGCCCTGCTCCCTCCTGCCTCTGGCGGTTGGTTGGCACGGGATGGGCACCACTCCTGCCTGCTCTGGGCACTGGGCTCCACCTGCCCAGAGAGGTGCCCGCTCCCCACGGTCACCAGGCCAGGCCCCAGGCTGCAGCCCCGCTGCGAAGCATGTCCAGGGTCCAGGCCCCTCACAACTTGCTTCATTCCGCAGCATCTGATCTCCGACTCCTGACACTCTGACTACAATGACAGCTGGTTGAAGAAGTTCAGACTGTGAAAGAGGCTCCCCTGAGGGAGATATCCCTCTCACCTTGCCCTGGAGGGTTCTAGCTTAGTAGCTTTGACCTTAAACATGTGACCTAGCCTCTCTGTCCTGAATTCCCTCATCAGTAAATAAATCTGTGTAATAACAAGACCCACTTCATAGGGTTGTTGCGAAGAGCCAATAACTCAACACATATAAAGCACTTTAAAAAGCACCTGACACATAGAATCGTGAGTCTTCTGGGTAACTAAGAGCAGCCACCCCCTCTGAGATAAGGCAGAAAGCAGAATGGGGCAGAGGGCAATACGTCAGAAGGGGAAAACTAGTGGAATTTCCCTCAGATAAACAAAACCACAAAATGTCTCCAGAACTGAGCAAAAAGTCTTAGGAGAAAATGCTTCCATACACAGGGCAGCCGATCCCTTGGTTCATTACCATCAGCTTCTGAATTTTCGTGAATCCCCAGGGCTCCCTCACTTTGAACCGCTGGGGGCAGAGGAAAAAAAGCATGACCTTTGGATTCAGACCAAACTGAGTCTCAACACCAGTTCTGCCAGGTCCTGGCTGTGTGACTCTGGGAACCTCACGCCTACTTTGTAAACCTCAGGATCCTCGTCTATAAAGGGGCACAATCCCACCAACCTGGAGGTGCAGAGATGAGGAGAGAGGAGAGGCTTTCTAACTGACCTAGTGTGATGGCGTGCTCCTGTCAGGGGGGTTTTCTTCTCTCTCCAAGTCACACTTCCCAGCACGCTTCAGAGAAGTATCCTGGAGCAAGAAGAGGACAGAGCTAGTGCGCGGCATGCGCAAAGATTCCCAGGAGGGGAGAGTTTACAGGGAGGGCAGTGAGGATGCCCTCAGTCTCCTCTCAGACTTTTCTTCTCTAAGGTTCTTGGCTCGTTCCCATGAGGATCTGGGGCGTCGTCACTTTCAGGCTGAGCCCTTCCAAGGACCTCGAGGGTCAGAGGGGCTCACAAGGAGAAAGGCAGACCTCCTTCAGCGTTCCACATCCTGCTGCCCTCGAGCTGGGCCATCAGCCCAGGAGTCATTAGCAGGTGGCAGGGCTGAGCGTGGGGCCATCCGTCAGAGGAGAAAGTCTGCCGCGGTTCCTAAGATGCAATGGTGCCCTGAGGAGCCGTTGGCAGTAATGATGATGGGTATTTAAGCAAATGAACTGTTAATGACCAGGCAGAGGTGAGCTGCCTCCCAGACCAGCTGGAGCCCAGAGCTGGCAAAGAGGCCAAGGCAGGAATGAGAAGAGTGGGGAGGAAAGGGACTTCATTTTCTTCTCAGAAACTGGTTTCCCCAGGGAGTCTGGGTTGCCGTGAAGCAAGCCCTCCTTTATCTACTGCCCCTACCCCAGATCTCACCATCACTTCCACAAGTTACCGCCACTAAACTCCTGCCCTCCTCTCACTCCCATTCCCTAGCTCTGTCCCTCCTGTCACGTAGCAACAAGGAATCTTGTAGGCAGCCTACATCAGCAGGGAAAGGACAGCAGGGAGGCCGGCCAGCTGGTTCAGGCCTGGTAGATCCTGGGGACAAGGGGGCTCGATGAAAATACTAATATTAGCAACCACATCATTCACCAATGATATGTTGGGGAGGTCACCTGGGCACCTGGTGCCAAATATGTGCCAGACATTGGTCTTAACCTTTGATTAATTGTTTCATTTAGTCCTCATGCAATTCTGGAAATAGACATTGCCATGCCCCTCTTGGAGAGGCAGAAGCTGAGGCTCAGAGAGATGAACTGACTTGCCCAAAGGTTAGGGAGCTAGAGAGTGCAAGATCAGGAGAGTGAGTGAATTTAGGAATTCCAATCTTTCATCACTCACGGCACAATGGAGGGAGAGCAAAGGATACCTGGATATGGCCTGAGAAGAGAGGGTATTGGCTGGGAACAGGAAGCAGAACCAAGATCAAGGCTTTGTGCCCTTCAGTTGGAGTCCGATGGACAGGATGTAAGATGCCAGGGCATCCTGCAAGGGGCGCTCTTGGCCAGCCGCTATTCTATTCTTTACACTCACTTTACCCATTCCCAAAGGGCCCATCCAAACCCCCGTGGGTGAAAGAATATGTTCAAAAATCCAAATAAAACAAACATCAGCTCTGTCCTTAGAGTCTGCCACAGCTTTGCTGTGTGACCTCAGGCAAATTACTTCACTGCTCTGAACCTGTTTTCTCGTATGTGAACACGCTGGGAATCAAGGTGGTAAAGGGAGCTGATCATTTTTGATTTCCTGGCTCTGACCCTCACCAGCAGGGTGGATCTGGTAAGGGGTTTAACTTCTGTGACCCTCTGTCTTCTCATCTGCAAAATTGGAATAATCATGCCTACCCAGAGGGATGATTTCAAAGATTAGAGGTGGTGTAAATAAAACACCTGGCACATAATCGTTCACACAAAAATAGTGATTGTAATTCATCCTTCTCTCCCTTAGGTGTATACGGTGCCTGACCCGATGCCTGGGTCCCACGGTCAGAAGGTCCCTTTCTCTGCTTCTTCTACGCTCATCCTTAAGAAGCTCCCCTCACATGTTCTCCAGGAAAGGCTTCAGCTGTCCCCCACAACACTCTCTCTCTTCTGAACTCAAGAGTTTCTTCTAGTCAGTTAGTGACCAACTATAGTTCATCTTGTATTTCCTGAGTTGGTCAACTACTGCTCTGGAACTCATCAGAGGTCTTTAATCGGGTATGTGGATTCGGACATACAACTTTCCTTCTCTGAACCTACTTCCTCACGGGCAGATGGAGGCTTGGACCGGAGCCTGGTCTTCGGTCTCCAAACCACTGGACCCCGAGCCCGGCCCACACCCTCCCACCTCCCACAGGATCCCCTCTTCCTCAAATGCCCGGACCCCACCTCCACATCCCAGGACCCATTTTTAATGCCACTTCTGCTGTACAGGTTCCTTGACCCCCTCCAGGTGGAGGTGATCTACTCTGTAAAATCCCAGAATCCTTGGTCTTCACCGCAGGCCCACATAGATCTTCCTAGACTCTACTCAGAACCGTCACCCCCTCCTACGGGATCACAGGAGTGTGGGGAGGGTCTTCGTGTCTCCTACAGCACCAACTCTCAGTCTTGCTCCATACGTGCCCCTGAAGCTCAAGGTCCTATTCAGGGCACTCCGGAGGAAACCAAAGATGTACTATGCAGCCCTTAAAAAGGAGCCTAAACATTCCAGTCACCACTTCTGCTAAAAGGGGGACAAACCCAGACATGGGGGTCCCTATGTATCACCTTCACGTGGGCAGAAACCTGCCCCCCATCTTCCTTTGTTCCCTGATGCCCTTCCTCTTGCAAGATTATCTTCACTTCATCCCATTCCTTCTGACACCTGTGCCGGGAGCTCTAGGCCGGAGCAAACTCCCTGAGTCCGGGAGCTGTATTTTTCTTCTGCTGTAACTGGCACCTGCTCAGGCGGATGAGTGAATATTTATTAGCTCTCAGCAGGCTCCAGTCGCTTTAATTGTTTCCTAGTGAAATGTGCCCATGGCTGAAACCAGACCTTGCTGGCCATTTATCAGGTCAGCTAAGTGAAAGGGGAGCCGCGTGGAGATGGGAGTTCAGGCAGGTCCAGGAAATTTTGGCCGCAGAAAGAAGTCACACCAAAGAAGAATGAGTCCCCGGATGGTCATTTGAAACTGATGGATGAAGAGATAAGCCCCGGAGTTGTGATCTCGACACACAGAATCACTGGACCAACCATCCTCATAATTAGATGCAAGTGGCAAAGCATTTAGTGTATTTTTTTTTTTTTAACTTTTAAAAGTGCACAAAGCAAAAGCCATTGGAAATGGTAACCGCCATTCTTCGAAAAAGAGGCTGGGGAGAAAAGCGATATTTATTAAGTCCCTAATACCTACTAAGCCCCTGACATAAATTGGTGATTTCCAATTTGATTTTTTTTTTTTTTTTACAGGGAACCACTTTTTTTTTCTCACATGGATAATTCCCCCAAATCTCAACATCCAAAAGAGATAGAAGAGGAGCTGCTTTTGTTGAAGCTTGGGTGACAAGCTGAAACCCACATACTTCCTGTCCAAACGTCCACCAGATTGGCCCTTGAAATCTCTTTCAAAAATATTGATTACTTCGATCCTGAGCAACTCGTCAACGATGGCGTTATTATAGATCAGTTAAGTGAGACTTAAAGAGGTGCGCTCACATGGCTGGGGAGTGACGACGAGTCAGGCTCGGAACTCTGCACTCCTGATTCCAGCCAGACCATCGGGACGCCGCCTGGATGGAAGAGGAGAGACCGCGGTCAGGGCCGGGGGGGGTTGTCCTTGAATCCTCATGCAAGGGCTAAGGGATGAGAGAAAGAGAAGCTGAGAAGCAGGAGATATTGGGGAGGACAAGCAATAGGTCTTTGCCGCGATCAGGAGGAGGAGGGGAGACGAGAGGCAGCAGAAATAGGAACCCACCATGCTTCTGTCCAGCTGATACTGCTCACCTCAGACTCTTCATTTCAGCGCGCCTCCCCTGTGTAAGAATGCGCCCCTCCAGCTTGCCACCTTCCTCTCTGCCTGACCGCCTCTCTGCTGTCAGCCCTACCCTGGCTCCAGGTGACACAGGCCGACCGCCTGCTAGGAACCTGTCCTCACAGTCAAAGAGGGGAGCTCTGAACAGAGAGCTTGGGCAAGGAGAAGCTGACGCAGCCCCTGGTGACATCACCAATGGTGAATACGATTCGGTGTCCTGAAATGCCAATGTGTTTGTGAACGTGTTGAGTGTGGTAGGACAGAGGCCCAGATGGAATTGTCCAGCAGCCCAGGTAGGGCAGGGTCGGGTGGATGTCTATCCCTTGCTAGTCCTCGGTGGCGTGCATGCTTACCTCACTTACTAGGCAGCCCTTCTTTTCGTACCAATGAATTCTCCCGTGGGAGCAAGACCGGCAGCAATCACCCAGGCCCTCGATACAGAACCCGCGGCTGAGCCCTCTTTTTGTCATCTTGCCAACCTCTCCATTTTCTTTTTATTCCAGGGCTTCTGGCACATTCATAGGACCTTTCAGAAAGAAAAAAAAAAATGAGAATACTCATTCTTCACCAATATAGATGTGTCCCAGGACAGAGGCCTTATGCCAGCAGGCATAGTAGGCTGAACATTCTCAAATCCTTCTTCTTTGCCAACTTTCGGCCTGAGGTGGTCATATGACACAGCTCTAGGTGTGATAAATGCAAGGCAGCCTCCTGTGAGACTCCTCTGAAAGCTTTTGATTTCCTGACAGGGACACTCCTCCTTCTCCTTACCATTTCAGGTTGGATTATAGACGTGGTGGAAGGAGTTTCAGCAGCCACTCTGCCACCATGAAGGAAAAGAGAAGAGAATTGCACAGACACCATCCCACATAGGCTGAACTGCTAACCAGCAGTTGCTTGCCTCTAGATACCTCTTTGTGTGAGAAAATTGTTTGTCTGTGTTTAAGTCACCAGAGCTGAGTATTCCTGTCACTCAAGGCCAAAGGCATTTCTGACATAGCACCTGAGCTTATATGATCCTCACAACTACCCTAGGAGGCAGGTATCGTCATCCCTCTTCTACACGTGAGAAAACTAAAGTCACTCATCTTGTAAGTGGTAGAATCAGAATTTGAATTCAAGCCTCTCACATCACGCTCACAAACCTACACTGAATGAACAAGAAGTTAAGATATCGTATCTATTAGACATCATATATAATAGCTATATTATGTATAACTTCCCATACATATACTTATATGTAATACATACTTTCATATATATATATACATTTATTTATATTTAATTCTACACACACACACACACACACACGAGACACTCTTTCATGCTGTTGCCTAATTTCCCTGAGCCCATGGTGATACTCCTCTTTATCTTGGACCTATGATGATTTATCTCATAGGTTAATATTACTCTGTATTGCTCTCACCCACTGGATACAAGTAAAAATCATCCTGGAGAAAATACAGATGATATGGAAATGCCATGCTTTCTAAATATGAAGGGAAAAAAAGAGCCTAAGTGTGGGAGGCAGCATGTAAGGCTGAGAGAACAGTGAATCCAGGGTGGGAACATGTAAGTGTTGGTCCAGCTCCGCTAGTGTGTGGAGGCTTCCACAAGGTGCTTCCCCCGCCCCTCCGCCCTGCAGGAGGTTTTCCCACCTACAAGGTGAAATAAGTATTTGGGGGGGAGGGGCAGGTTGATTTTGTCTAAGTGTGTCTGTGGGGGAGAGATCATGTGATATTTAAAATGATTTTAATGTTGAAAATGGTATGACTAGGACTTTTATATATATATATGCATATACACACACTTGCTTTTATATATATATAGTAGTATATGTGTACATATATATCACATAGTATTATGTATATATATATATAAATACAAACATATATAAGTATTGTAAATATATAGGAAAATACAAAGGAAATATATGGCCATTGCCAGTATCCCCACCTTGATCAGAATTACAGACTCTTCGATGAAGAGGTGGGGATGAACTCAGCTCTCGGGAGTGAGGGGGGAGACCCGTGCCCATGGGGAGAGACACCAAAGAGCAGAGGGCCGGCTCCTCAGGAGTCTCTTCTCAGAGCTGCCAGGGTCCGCCTCCAGCTGTCACACTGAGGCCTCTGGGATGTGACACAGAGACTTGAGTTGGTTCCTAGTAGAGACAGCCCACCCTCAGAAGCCGGACCTTCATGACGACACCCCGCCAGGATCTAGCAGAGCAAGTGTTAGTGTGGGGCACCTTCGCTACTTTCTTAGAGGCTGCGTCATCTTTTGAATCTTTCCTCCCTCCTTCCTTCCCTCCCCCCCCCACTCTGTTCTTTCTTTCCCTCCTTTTTTCCTTCTTGCAATGTGTTCCAATGCCCATGCTCTGAGATTTAGAGAAACACAGCAGTGACCGCAGTCATCGGCAGGTGAGGGACCCACCCTCTCCTAACACCATGATCTGGGGTGTGGAATGAGCTTCGGGCCTGATCGAGCCCACGTGGACAGCCTGCTTCTCCCCCACACCGCACGTCGGCCTCCTGTATCAATCACTAAGCCACACCAAGAACAAGCCGCTCGCAGAAGCCGCTTGATCTTGGTTACCCTTTCCTGAGATCGAAATGCAATGCGTGCTGGGATTACCCAGGATAGATTGAGATTAACATGTGGTGTTTCACTGAATAGCCTCAGGCTCTTGGCTTCCCTTCCCCACTTGAGCTGCCAAAACAAATTCCCACCCACACGCGTCCTGGGTCTGTCTGGCTTCCTTAAAGTAAAAACATAGAGAGGCAGAGGAGCTGCTGGTGGCAGATTTTCTCCATATTCACGAAAGGCCCCCCAAGAGTTTCTTTCCTTTCTGTCCTAACCAAAGGCTAAGAAGCAAATGGTCATTGAGTTCCTCCGTCAGAGACCCTTCTGGGACCGCCACAGTCTCCCCCTGAGGCAGCCAGGCCCTTCACTCAGCCTGCGTTCAGCAGACATTCATGAAGCAAGTGCGTCACTTAAACACCAGCGGTGCCACGCACGGTGCTAGGCCCCAGGAACCCAGTGGCGGAAGGGACAAGACCATCCCTGCCCTTGGCTCGGACTGTTCCACGTACACTGTAGCAGGCCCACTGCCCTCCTCTGCAAGGCCACTGCTTTGCCTGCAAAGAAAGAATCGTGGAGGAAGGTGCTGCTCCCTGAACCCATGGGGCCGTCTCCCATTTCAGCTTATCTAACACGTGGTGAAATCTTCTGTGCTGGACTCTGGGCTATAAGGCGATTTCACACATGGTCAGAATACTCCGTAAATGTCTGTGAAATTGGAATCTTTGTTAACATCATCACAGTTGTGAGAGAGATGTTACTTGCCCAGTTTTCGGTTAAGATGAGGTGTAGACACTCTCCTACGAGATCAGCACTGCTGCCATGACTCCCGTTTCGGTCTGCCTCATCCCTACAGGACCCTCATGGCCTCCATGACCGCCATGACTGCGACTTCTGACTACCAGCGCTATGATAATTCCCCACCACTATTGCCACTTCTCCATCACTATGAGCAACTCACAAATTCCTGGGCTCTGAATGCCAAGCCCTGTGTTAATACATTAAATGCATTAATTCCTTTAGACAGCACAAGAACCCTATCATTTAGAGACTGTCTCCCATTTGTAGGTGACATAAGTAAGGGACAGTGACATAGTTGGCAGCAACAAAATCAGGCTCCAGACCCAGGGAGCCTGACCTCAAAGTCCATACCCTTAAACATCTTCTATTTCCTCTCTGGATCTGTCATGGCACCCAAAGCTGTAGGATTCCAAAGCCCAGCTCCTAACCATGGGATGTGTAACCACTCTGGCACCCCAGGGGCAGGTCCATGAGACAGGCGGGTGTTTGGGGCTGAGCCTGAGCCTGGTGTGGCTTCGGGGATCACCCTAAACCTTGTGGCCAGGAACATTCCAGAACAAGGATGACGTGAGCATGAAGGTTAGGCTGAGGACATGACCAGGAGGGTGAAGGATCCCTGAGAGAGCAGGGACCCACCGTGAGCCTCAGATCCCTGAGCTCAAGGGGCGGCCCACACTTTCCCTGATGGCCGCAGCATTTGTACTGAAGCATTAGTTCAGCCTCACTCGGGACAAGCTAGCAAGTCTGCTACCTGTCAGGCCAGGAGGGTCTGACAACAGAAATCGGGGCCAGATCCCTGCTTTACACCTCCATCCTCTTCTGCAGGAAGCAAACACCAAACATTCATCCTCGGGTAGCCAGCCCTGCACCGGATACCTCCAATGGGGCCTCACGGAGTCACTCCACTCCCCAAGCCCTTAACTCCTTCATTCCCTGTCACAGGGTGAGAGAAGTGATTCATGCCAGGTCTGGAAACCCCATCCCCTTTCCTTTACTGGTAAGACTTTTGCACATCCCCCATCATGTACACGGTCACCTCCCCTGTGAAACCTTCCCCTACTTGGGACACCATCACTTCGTACAACTTGGTCTTAGGGCAACAATCAAGCTGTTTGGCTACTTGTGGGGCTTTCTCTGCTTCTGGACCAGGCTTGTGGAGCCCAGGAACTCATCTCATTTATCTTTACATCCCACACACGGCCCAGACCAGCGCCTGCCACAGAGCAGGGGCTCAGTAAATGTAGATGGAGATAGCAAAGGAAGGAGGGAAAGAAGAAAGTCAAGGGGCAGGGAAGGAAGGGAGAAGGGAAGGAAAGAAAGAGGGAAGAAAGGGAGAAAGACGAGAAGATTGGGGGAAAGGGGAGAGGCTCAGGCATTTAGTACGCCACTTCTGACCTTTCCTGAGTGTGGCTCTGAATCATGCAAACTTCAGTTTCCAATAGAGCCCAGAGGAATCTGGTCTTGACCTTGTGTTCATTACCAGAGACTTATAAGCAGAAGGAGGTCAATCTCTCGGAACTTCTAACCAAGCAGGGAGCCTAAGGAAATCACTGGAACAAAAAAAGAAAGGATGCAGCTGGTGGAGAAAAAGGACATGGAGTTTTAACTTCTGGAACTTACATTCTAGTTCTCGTAGTTTTTACTTTGGATTTGCCTTTTGACCTCCCTGCACCTCAGCTTCCCTCTCTGTAAAATGGGACTATCGTCCTCTCCTTCCAGGGAGCACTGTGAAGACTTAAGTAAAAACCCCAACACCTGCGAGGGTTCTGTGACTGGGAGCGTGCCCTGTGGATGTCATTTCTCACTCCCATCAGTGTCTACACTGATTCGTGCTGCTTGGGATTTCTTCCTGCCCACTGCACCTATGGGTCCCCATGTCACGAAGGCTGTGTAATCCTGGGGGTGTGCAGGGAGGACACGCCACCAGCCTTCTCCAGCACAATGTCCCACTGCCTCCCCACCATGGCCTCGAGAGAGGAAGCCCACCCAGGACGCTTTTCCCATGGTGTCTGGTGAGCATCTCAGCTGACGGAGCCAGAGAAGGAAGGTAGGAGGAGAAAGGGATGCTGCCGCCGAGGCACAAGCCTCCCGCGGGGCGAACCACTCTAGAATAGCTCTTCCCGAGCTCTGCAGAGGCCTTGCCACAGAGGAAAATGCCGGAAAAATGCCGGCTAATTTCAGACGCTCCACGTTGGTGGGCCAACAGCCCAGGGAGAATGAGCAATTATGATTTTCATCTAAGCAACATATGCTGTTTGCTGGCCTCTTTCGAACAGCTGTAGGTTAGATGCTGTTAAGATTAGTCTCCTTCTCTCCTCCATATTTCAGAATTCAAATTAAACTAAAATAACAGCACCTGCTGAACAAAAACCCCATTGGAAATGTGTCCTCGTACACAATTACTGCAGGGAGGCTGGTCACCATTGTTACCCGCCTATTCTTCCTGAATGGGACCGGCAGCGAAGTTCCCCAGGCAGCTGCAGCGATTCAATTGTATAACTGGAGCTGGCCCCGCGCCAACCCTCAAGAACTCAAGTGGCACCAAAAGATACTATATTGATTTGCAATCGAACATAATAGGCCATCAGCTTAATTATTACTGAAGTGACAAGGTTCTGGGTATTTCATATTTATATTTCAGGGCCTGTGAAGGATGAATGTAAATCTTTTAAATGCACGGATTTGCATATCTTCAGAAGGGTTGAGTGCTCTTATTACATTCATAGCCTTTGAAAGACCAAAAGGACTGGCTATTGAACTCAGGTTGCCAGATCCCACCGGCATTTGCTTGGATGAAGAGACAAAAGGCATAAAATGGAAATTGCTTTTAGGCCAAAAAAAAAAAAGAAAAAAAAAACCCACTACTCAACTGCCTCCAGCTCAGACCCTTTGGGGGCTGCTGGAGGGAGACTGGTTATATAGGTCTTCTTGGAACAGAGGCATTCAGACATTGAGAAATGAAGCCAGTGACACCTTGCACCTTGGATCCATGAGGCCCCCTCTGCTCTCTGCTTCCAGGCTGGTCCTGGCTCCTACAGGTCAGTAGACTGGAGGACTGCTGAGATGTAGGTGAGGGATGGGTGGGAAGACAGAGAAGTTCACTTTCCAAGTGTCCAGCCACATGGGTGCCGTCCGACCCTGAAGGTGAGAAGAGAGATGGTCCCCTGGTCATCCCATCATCATCATCAGCCCTCTTTTCCAAGCCCTTTTTAATGGGAAGAAATTCTAGAGCCATTCCAAATTTCTCCCTATCCCTAACTCTCTCGATCCAATGTCATTGAACTTTCTGCCTTCTAAGTCCCCCTTGGTTTTTGCTCTCTGTCCCCTTTCAGACCTACTAACTCTGCCTTCTGTCAGGTCCCAAGAGAAAGCATGGACCATGAGGTTTTCCTATTTCCTCATGATGCCACTGTCTTACTGAATCTCCCCGGTCCGTTCTCCATCTGGCCATCAGAGGGCCCTCCTGAGCATGCTGGGAGCACGTGCAGCTCCTGCCTATGGCCCACACTGGTGCCCACAGGATCCAGTTCGCCTCCTTACAGTCAGGCTTCATCCTCCCACCAGCCAAGTATTCCCCTAGGCACACCCTTCCACCCTCTACACATGCAGTTTCAGTGCTCTGTGCATGGATGCCTTCTTGTCCTTGTCAGTAGAGGGAAGAGAAAAGAGTCATCTTCCGAGAGTCACTTGAAATCATCCTACCGTATCTGGGCCCCCTCGTCAGCAAACCCACTTCACTTTGTTCATATCAGTGTTATAAAACTGATCGCATTATGCTTTACATACTTGCTTATATGTCTGCTGCCTCCACTCAGAGGACCTCAGAGTCAGAAAACATACCTTTAAATGTCTTCATCCCCAGGACAGAGGGTCAGGACCTGGAATACAGGACACACTCAGCAACTGTAGGTTCTTTCATCCCTAGAGAACATCAGGCATTCATTGACCATTTCTTATATGTGGCCCTTGTTCCAGGCACTGAACCAAAAATAACCCTTGCCACATGAGAACCAAAGGCCCAAGACCCGGACACTGTGGTCGACATAGCTGTCTGTCTATGCGGATGATCAAAGGAAGGGGTTAGGCATCGAGTGTTCCTAAAACACAGAGAAGCAGATTTGTGGGCTAGAGTGTTCATGAGAACACAGAATTAGAACTGAATCTGAAATCTTATCATTTAAGAGGTAGCAGAGCTATTTGAATTCACTTACTCTGATCTCTACGTTTTATTGATGAGCACACAGAGAAACAGAAAGCTGAGGTTCATAATTTTGTAAGAGTGAAAGGTTAAATCCATGTTCCTTTCCATCACACATTAGGGGATGAGTGGGACTTGATTAGACATGGAGTAGGGAGAATATTCCAGATGATGGCTATAGTTACCCCCTGCCATGCTGAGTAATATCAGTGTCCCCACCACTGCCCTCACTCCCACTCCCAATTCCATTTCCGTCACCACCACTGCCAGCGTCTCCCTCCTGCCATCATTCCCACCACCATCATCCACACTGGAGAGGCCTCTGGGTTAAGGACAAAGTGGAAAGAGAAGGAGTTTTGTTCTTGTTTCCAGCATCTTTGCTGCGTTTATTCTTACCTCTTCTCTACCTCATATTCTTACGCCATCTAGATGTCTTTCATATCTTGGGCTCTGGCTTGGCCGAGTGTGTTAACCTCCCCACCCCAGGAAATGCTTCATTCTCTTGAACTGAGAAGCTGTTTCCCAGGAGCTAGATCAAAGAGGATCCACAAAAAGAAAGACAGAGAGAGAGAGAAAGAGAGAGAGGGAATGGAAGGAAGGAAGGAAGGAAGGAAGGAAGGAAGGAAGGAAGGAAGAAGGAAGGAAGGAAGAAGGAAAGAAAGAAAGAAAGAAAGAAAGAAAGAAAGAAAGAAAGAAAGAAAGAAAGAAAGAAAGAAAGAAAGAAAGAAAGAAAGAAAGAAAGAAAGAAAGAAAGAAAGAAGAAAGAGAGAGAGAGAAGGAAGGAAGGAAGGAAGGAAGGAAGGAAGGAAGGAAGGAAGGAAGGAAGGGAGGAAGGAAGGGAGGGAGGAAGGAAGGAAGGAAGGAAAGGTTAGAAAGGTTAGAAAAGAGGAGGAAGAGCACTACAAAATTTGGGAAACAGAATTCTCTCTACAAAGGTAATGGGGCAATAAGACTTAAGATCTAATAATTATTGAAGGCACAGGAGCTTTGAAGAGAGAGGTGACCCAATCAGGAAACCTTGAGATGTTCCTCAGGACAGAACAGAGTCTCTCTCTCTGACTTCTGAGGTCCCGACTCAGAGTGTGGCTCCCCAGTGTTATTTCCAACTTCTGCCTTTTGGGGGATCCTATTTAGACTCTCTTCCTTGGCTTTCGCCCTTTGGGAAGCACCTAGCCCCTCCATCACAATCACCCAGGAGAGAATTCCCAGGCTGGCAAAGACTCAGTCCTAGAGTCCCAGGCAGCAGCGTCCCTGTGCTGACCACCCCTGCTGGCTGAGCACAAAGGAAGGCATTATCCGGCGAGGAGCAGAGGAGCCTCGGAGGACACCTGCTCAGGCAATTCTGCAATAAAAGGAAGTGAGGATGGAAATTGGACAATTGTTACTAAGTAGCTGAGGACCCAGCTGAGTGGGGTTTTCTTTAATAAGGATGATAAAAACCAGCTTTAAAGGCAGATGAAGATTTTCCAGAATCTGAGAAGGATGGGAGAGGAAGGCAAACTGAAGGAAAAACATGTCTTCACATCCCTGTGAAGAGGAAGGGGTGGGATGAGGTTCTTTCTTACAGACTTCAGAAGTATTTCCCGCAGGTCAGTGTTTATTCCCTGTCCTTAGTAAAGGCATAGTCTCTGTGAGCACCTGCAAAGGAGGCAGTGATCCCTAAGACTTAGTGAGGGTTCCCTAAGAACTGACTGAGAAGAGCAAGACTCACTTCCTTCTAAACAGAGGAGAGCAAGTACATCTGGATTAGAGCAAAACATTTGACAATGTCTTCTATCTTCTTAGAAAAGATGGAGGTAATTAGGGGGATTTGGCACCAGCTCGTACCTACAATTGCTTGAGTACTTACCATTCGCCAAGTACTGAAGTGGGATTTCCAGACATCATACTGTTGAATCACTTCATCGCCCTTTTGCAGATGAGGAGCGTGGGGCTGGGAGAGGTCTGGCAAACACAGGGCAGCCTGAGCCACCTTATTCTACGGTGTCATCTCCAGGCTAGAATGGTGGCCTCCCCTCACCTACCCGGCAGTCTTCTGCTGGTGCGTGGAGAGACACCGGTAGAAACTCTCCTAGTCACAGTCACAGACCGTTCCAACTCCCGCACACTCCCTCAGGTGTGCCTATGTGAACACACACCCTATAAGTTACAAAGAGGCTTCCACACTACGATCCGCTATAGATAGTCTTGCTTATTTTTATCTCCTGTCTCCAACTGATGGATAGAGCTCTCCTCACTCTACTGCTGAAGTCAGGGCAACTCATGATCTCATATCTCAGAAAACGGTGTTCATCATCTGGGATAGGACTTGGAAGTCCAGGGGGCTAAGCAGTGTCCCAAGGGTATGGCCATGGTGGACTTGGGGACCTGCCACCAGCAGCTCTGCCGCCCAGAAAGCACTCAGGGCCAGCCCGCCCCCAGGCTGCTGTCACAGGGCACCAGGGAAGAGAGGCAGGAAGACCCCAAGGGATCTGCAGGCCAGGTCTGCATTCAGATGCCCTTCCCGGCCTTGCCTTGGCAGTGTGACCCCAGCAGTCCCCAAACTTCTCCAACTTACCTTCCTCACCCCTCACTGAGAAGATGAGGCTAGAAATTCCCTTCGCATACCGTCGCTCCAGTGATCAGAAAGGCCGGAGCACAGAGCTGGCTCTAAGCACCCGCGCCCGACCGAGGGCCAGCTCCAGCCCCTTCTGCCACGTTCCCATGCTGCCACCTTCTGATGCCAAAGCCGTCTCCGTGGCAAGCTGCACTGCACCCTGTCAACAGCCCCCAGGGAAAAGGAGGTGGCAGAGAGTCAGGGGGGGTTGAGACCCTCAGCTGCTCCTGGAGAAGCAGGGCTGACAAGGCGAGGATTGTTTTTCTCCCCTGGTGTGAAGCATGTTGACTTGCTGTTGATAGATGGTGGGATGATACTAATTAAAATGCAGGCAGGTGTGAGGGCGCCTCTTAGAGCCGCACTCTCTTTGGGGGGTGGGGGGAAGGCGTCGGTCTGTTTTATAGCCACAGTGGGAAGGGTGTCCTCTTAGCCCCTCCTTCCCCTTCTGAGATCAGGTGGGACTTGGGTCACTGAAAGAGGCAGGTCACAGGAGCAAGGGGCTCCAGCTGGAACACAGCCACACCCTCCCATCCCGATGGGTGCGGGGAGGGAAGGGGCACAGCCTCTTACCAACTTTCCTTTCTGCCAAAAGGTCCGAAAAGGTTCTGCCTTTGGAGAGACTGCTTGAGGGAACACTCGGCTTCTCTGCTCTCTGCCCGCTCTACCTCTGGCTCCAGGAGGTAGGGCTGGGGTGCAAAGGGCTTCCTGGGAGGGAAGAGCCCGATGATCTGCGGCAGAGCCTACGGCGGAGAGCTGAGGTGCCAGTGCCTCAAAGCGCGGCACAGGGGCTAGGGCCAGTGATGCAGGGGCTAGATCTCACAGTTGGGAGACCACTGCAGTGATCAGAACAAAGGTTGAGCAGGAACAAGAACATAGAGCGGTGGCCGCACACAGTCACAGGGCATGTGACCACAGCCCACCTCTATGGTCCCTAAGTGCCTCTCTCCCTGGGTCCCTCGTGCCTTGGCCAAGGGCACTGCAGGAGGACACAGAGGAGCTTCTCTTTGATTTCCAATTCTTCCTTCTTGCCTCTTCCCGCAAGAATGAGAAATGGCTCCTAGGACTTGCAGTTCCGAGGCGCTAATGTTGGAGGTGGTAGAAATTATTGAGAATCTTAGCGGTCACCTGATTGAAATGGTAGAATCGTGGTTCCAACACTTACCAAGTTTCTGTAAGCTAGAGCCCTGAGCCACTCCATTTCCTTACATTTTATTTGGATAGGAGCCAATGAGACTTCCCAAGAATAAGTCTGCCCCATCCCTCCCCACTCCGCCCCTGGCCCTCCCAGGTCTGCCCAGCACTCAGGTAAAAAAGAGGAAACACTACCTGGAGAAAGAGAGCTCAGCAGATAAGGAGGCAGGCAGGAGGCTCAGCACTTGCTATTGCCTGAGTTTACAACTCTAACCAGAGTTTAATCTTCAGCTTCCCTGGGCAAGGGCAATGTTGACTTATCTGTAGAAAGGAAGGAGTGAGATTAGGAAATTTCCCTCCTATCTGCCCGCCTGCCTGCCTTCCCAACTTCTTCTCCCTCTCCCACAGGTCCAGGGAGAATAAGACAATCTGCATTTAGGGTTCTTAAATATGTGTCATCATTTCTCCACCATCTGACCTATAAATAACAACTTTAATGAGGATTGTTGGGACACATTCCCCAGGGATGGCAATGAATTATAATGTAAATTGAATGAAGCTCTCCTATAAGCCTAAGAACTAGAACTGTTAATAAAGAGGATTATTTGGGAAGTGTTGGAGACTAGATGCAGCCCTAAATAAATCTCTGTAGACTCAAAAGTCCCCTCCTGCTTGTCCCATTTCACCCAGCAACAAACTTCCTCATCTCCACGGATCAGTTTTCAATAGCATATCAGGGGGTCCCATATCCCTGGACCATAATCATGAACATTATCCCAAACTAGGTTTCTAGAAAGAAACAGTCAATGCGAACAAGCAGAATGCTGTTCCCAAATCAGATTTTAACCCTGATCTTTTGTTGGGTGGCCCTGTTATCTCTTTTGTTCATTTCCACCACACAGATCAGATTTCGTCACTGTATTCTAACCGAGTAAAACTGGACAAGGAAAGGCCCATATAATCTCTTGACCCTAAAAGCTTTAAAAACAGAAAGTTTTTGTTTTGTTGTTGTTTTTATAGCTCCTTTGGTTGCAAAACCTAACCTGGTCTGGGACAAGCTAGTCATCCTTATTTATCCCATTTAGAGCTAGCATTCATACATTTGTATGTATTTAAGCACCATGTACTTGCTGCCTCAGCCCCCGTGGGACGTGTTAGGTAACACGTGGTATATGTCCTTCATTAACTTTCTAAAATAATTTTTTAAAAGGGATTCTGAGTATATTCCGTCCTAAAAGTTTGAGAAAAGGGATTGTGGATTTGGGCCATGTTAGCTTCAGAGGCAGATGAACAGTGTTAGTGAGTTTTTGAGCAACAAAGAATAACAAAGTATCACTTTCACTAAAGACTAACATGGCTTTTGGTAGGCTGCAAAAGGCTTTCACTCTTGTGTTTTCAACAATTCATTTAATAAGAAAATCAGTAACCATCCATTTCAGATGACAAGATATTCTCTCTCCCTAGAATTAAATGAAAAGAAGTGAACTGCCCCATGCATATGCTAATTAAAATTTTGTGGCTGCTGTTGGAACCAATAAAAATACAAATATCAGTAATGAAATTGGAGACGTGTTCCTGCTTTGAGTTGTCTCGGAAAACTAACAGGAAAGCTGAAAATTAGCATTCATCCTTGGCACAAACTTTTAGAGAGAGAATCCAAGGGCAGACAAGGCCAGCTGCTGAGCCCTGAAGGAGAGAAGAGGTTCAGGTGGGTACACCGCATGGGTCAGGCTTGGGCAGGGGCGGTCAGGTTCGGGCTTGTCCACGGTGGTTTTCTGCTGAGACTAGAGGCATGATTTGAGCCCACTGCGGTTCTCCCATCCCGTCCCCATTACAGTTGTGCTCTCAGCTGGAATGTAGTGCTCCAGGATCTTGTGCATTTTACTCATTCCCCATGGCCTCCCAAGAGGGTGCCAAATTCTTCCCACGTCCACTCCACTACTCCAAAAATTAATAAATGAGAGAAATATCCTAGGCATATACAAAGATTCACTGGTTCACATATAAGGGGATCATTTTTACAAATCAGAACTAATACTCCCCCCTTTGAAATAAATACCTTCCACTAATCAAGAAGGAACTTTAAAATATCCGTAATCAGGGGGCCCGGGTGCCTCAGTCTTAAGTGTCTAACTCTTGATTTCAGCTCAGGTCATGGTCTCATGGTTGTTAGATGGACCCCCACGTCGGGCTCTGCATTGGACATGAAGCCTGTTTGAGACTCTTTCTCTCTCCTTCTTCCTTTGCCCTTCCTCCTCCCCTCTTCTCACCCCTACTCAGCATGTGCACATGCGTGGGCTGCTCTATCTCTTTCTTAAAAAATAATAAAATAAAATAAAGTAAAAATAAAATATCTATAATCCATCCTCTTATTGAAATTTAAGAGGACAATTTATCTACCCAAAAAGAATTATCTGAGATTAGAAAAGAGTGTCTAGATGAAAAATATGGCTTTTGAACATAACAACAGCAACAGCAACAATAAAGCACAACAAATGAGTAGAGAGTTGTTTAAATACTGCAGAAAATAAACTTGTCTTTGAATAGAGAAGTTATCCCAGAATTAAGCTAAAACAGATGGAAAAAAATGATAGAGATTGAGAAAAAGATGATAGAAGCAAAAGATAGATGCAAACATTGAAACCTAATCCCCGATGTGATGGTATACATGTTTTTTTATATGCCAGGCCTCATGGAAGACACTAGAGAGCCAATCCTGTTTTCATGGCTGTAAAGTTTATGGATGTGTGGGGTAGCAGAAAATCAGTAGATAATTGTTATGTGTTTCATTGTGATAGAGAAATAAAAATTCAATATGCTTTAAGGGAAAAAAACAAACAAACCAGGTAATCATTATTGGAATAAAACAGAGTGGGTAGCTTCCTAATCAACAGAAAATTTAAAAAGAAACACAATGATATGTAAAAAGAGCTGTCTACCTACTGTTTATAGGTAATATTCTACAACTAAGTTGATCTAGGGGCGCCTGGGTGGCACAGTCGGTTAAGTGTCTGCCTTCTGGCTCAGGTCATGGTCCCAGGGTCCTGGGATCAAGTCCCACATCGGGCTCCCTGTCCAGTGGGGAGTCTGCTTCTCCCTCTCCCACTGCCCCTCCCTCCCACTCACACACTCTCTGTCAAATAAATAATTAAATCTAAAAAAAAAAAAAAAGATGAGTGAAGGCAAAAAAACGAGGGGGGAAAGAAACAAAGAACAACATAATGAACAGAAACAATTACAAACATAGGCCACATTAATCCAACTATATCAATAATTGCTTCAAATGTGAATGGTCATAAATTAAAAGACAGAGATTGTTAGAGTAAATTTAAAAACAGGACCTAACTGTATGTTGTTTATAAGAAACTCACTTTCAGTGTAAACACTCAGGTAGGTTGCAATTAAAAGGATGAAGAAAGGTACACCATGCTTACAACTGATCAAAACAAAGCTAGAGCAGCTCATTATTTTTTTTTTTCTAAGATTTTATTTATTTATTTGACAGAGAGAGCACAAGCAGGGGGAGCAGTAGGCAAAGGAAGAAGGAGAAGCAGAAGCTAAGCAGGAAGCCCGATGCGGGGCTCCATACCAGGACCCTGGGATCATGATCTGAGCCGAAGGCAGAGACTGAGTTCACCTGAGCCACCCAAGTGCCCCTGGAGTAGCTCTATTAATTAGAGGCAAAGCAGATTTCAGAACAAGGAAAAATATCAGGGATAAGAAGAAGCACTTAG
The DNA here is from genome assembly GCA_028646535.1 of Procyon lotor. NCBI lineage: Eukaryota > Metazoa > Chordata > Mammalia > Carnivora > Procyonidae > Procyon > Procyon lotor. The sequence goes on from CM053613.1 coordinate 34,140,944, forward strand.
TAAAGGGTCTTTTTATTGTTATTATTTTGCATAATAGTAAAGGGGCAAACTCTTCAAACAAACACTACAATCCTTAACATGTATGCACCAAACAACAGGGCATCAAAATGATGGTCTGATCATTTTGTAAACACAAATGATGGAACAGCAAAAAGAAATACACTGATCTACTATTAGAGTTGAGACTTCAACACCCACCTTCTGGGAATTGCTAGATCAAGCAGGCAGAAAATCAGTAAGGATACAGTTGACCTAAAAGTGCTATCAATCAACTCGATATAGTTGATACTTAAAGAATATTCCATTCAGCAACAAACACATTCTTCTCAAGCTCATCTATGACATTCACCAAGGTAGACCACATTCATGTGTTCTCAGGTTACAACAGAATTAAACTAGAAATCAAGGACAGATCGATAGTTGGAAAACTTCCAGATGTTTAGGGATCAAAATAACATACTTCTGAATAATATATGGGAGTCAAAGAAGAGATCTCAAAAGAAACGTAAAAAATATTCTGAACTAAATGAAAAGGAAAATTCAACTTAACAATAAGTGTGCTATGTACTGAAAACAGTGCTTTGGGGGTGATTTGTATAATTAAATCCATATATTAGAAAACAAGGAAGATCTATAATCAATTTTCTAAGCTTTCACTTTAGGAAACAAGATAAAAAGAGCAATTTAAGCCTAAAGTATGGAGAAGAATAAGAATAATAACAACTGGAGGAGACTGCAATAAAATTGAAAACTCCAAAACAAGAGAGAAAATCAACAAACCCAAAGATCAATAAAATTGAAAACCTCTAGCTAGAATAACCAAGTTAAAAAGAGAGAGAGAGACAGAAATAGAGAAGACACAATTACTAATATCAAAAGTGAAGGAGAATTTATCACTGCTGATACCATGGACAATAAAAAAATAAAAAAAAGGAATACTGCAGACAACTGTATGCCTACAAATTTGATAACTTATGTGAAATGGAATAATTCCTTGGAAAATGCAAACTACAAAAATTCACAGAAAGAGAAATAGATCACCTGAAGAAGCCTCCATCTCGTAAGAAATTGTCCAAATAAGCAACAAACTTCCAAAAGTGAAGGCACCAAATGCAGATTGCTTCACAGGTGAATCTTGCTCATCATTTAGGGAAGAAATGATAGCAGTTCTTCATAATCTCTTTGAGAAAGCAGAGGCAGACAGAGCACTTTACGACTCATTCCATGGGGCAGCGTTATCTCAACACTAAAACCAGTCAAAGACATTATTATAAGAAAGAAAACGACAGACCAGTATCTCTCATAAACATAGATGCAAAACTCCTCAGCAAAATATTAGCAAATCAAATCCAACATTGTATACAAAGACTTGTACACCAGGACTAAGTGGGGTTTATTCCAGGTGCAAGGCTGAGGCAACATTTGACCATCAGTCAACATAATATACCACATCAACAGGCTCAAAAAGAAAATCATATAATCATATCAACTGATGCAGAAAAATGATTTGGCAATTTCTAGTTCCCAGTTATAATAATAATAAACAAACAAACCAACAAAAACCTCTGAGCAAACTAGGACTAGAAGGGAAGGAAATTCCTCAACTTCGTAAGGAACGTCCAGGGACATCAAGTAATAAAACCTTACAGATGACATCATACTTAGTGGTGAGGATCTGGAAGGTTTTCCCCTAGGATCAGGAACAAGTCAAGACTGTCTCTTGCACACGGATATTCATAGTAGTTTTATTCATAATCACCAAAAACTGGAATAACCAAGTTGTCCTTCAATCAGTAAATGGATAGACAAGCTGTGGTACATAAATGTGACAGACTATGACTCAGAAATAAAAGGAAATGAGTTTTTAATCCATGAAAAGACATAGATGAAATCTAAAGTTACATTGATAAGCAAAGGAAGCCAGTCTGAGGAGACTGTATTACTCCAGCTACGTGAATAGAAGGAACCAAAAACTACAGCATTGGTTAAAAGGACAGTGTTTGCCAGGAAGAGGGGCAAAGAGGTAAGACTGGATAAGGGAAGCACAGGATATAGTTTAGGGCAGTGGAGTGATTGTGTATGATACTATAATTGTGCATATCTGAAACTATGCATTTGTCAAAACCCATAGAACTTTATAGCACAAAGAGTGAATCTTAATGTATACAAACTAAAAAATCACTTAGGAGGTTGGGGAGTCCCAGTAGCAATGCAGAATGTAATAGAACAATTTGTTTTACAAATCTATGAAACAACATCAGTGAAGAGGGTAGGGAGAAAAGATCCTGACCTACGTAACTTTGGAAATAGAGGGAAGTCTGTAAGACTAAAGGCAAAAGAAACTATACATAGCATTGTACTCTAGTCAATAAAACTCTTTTCCATGGGGTATGGGTTGACAATTCTGGTACTATTATACACATATAATATGAAGTAAACAACTGAGTAATGGATGGCAGGTGGTAGGACCCAAGTTTCTCAATGTTGTAGTTTACAGATAAGCAAGAGAAGGAAGCTAGAATCCTTCAAGTGATAATGGATTAGAGCTGGAGAAATCAGGATGGATGCGTATTACCACACAGAAGTGTTATAAATATATACATATACATAGGTTATATGTTATACACACATATATTATATATGCCACATAATTGCCATCCTGGATCAGCTGAGAGGGCCTAGAAGTAATGTCATCCTATAGCAATAAGCACACCTATTACCCAAATCTTAGCATCTAATATCATCAGTATTGAAAAGAATCAGGGCTCTTTGAATAAATGGCTGATTCTAGGACTGAGGCAGGAAATAGACAAGATGGGTTTGGAGCATTTTGTTCTATCAGAGAGTCTGAGAAACTATCAGAGCCAAGAAGAGCTAAAGGAGATGTGATGATCAGATGTAATGTGGTATTCTTTCTGGATGGGATTCGAAACCAGAAAAAGGGGGCTCCTGGGTGGCTCAGTTGGTTAAGCGGTCAACCCTTGATTTCAGCTCAGTTCATAATCTCAGGGTCCTGGGATCAACCCCCAGGGTTAGGCTCCTACACTCAGTGTGGAGTCTGCAGGAGATTGTCTCTCCTCGCCCTCTGCCCCTCCCCCACCTCTCTAAAACAAATAAATTTTGAAAAAATCTTTAAATCTTTTTTTTTAAGATTTTATTTATTTGTCAGAGAGAGAAAGAGAGCACAAGCAGCAGGAGCAGCAGGCAGAGGGAGAAGGAGACTCCCTGCCGAGCAGGGAGCCCCATGTGGGACTTGATTCCAGGACCCCAGGACCATGACCCAAGCTGAAGGCAGACACTTAACTGACTAAGCCACCCAGGTGTGCCTAAAATAAGTAAATAAGATTAAACAAAACAAAACAAGACAAAACAGAAAAAGGACATGAAGTAAAAACAGAGAAATGTGAATGAAGTTTGAACTTTAGTTAATAATAATGCATCAGCATTGGTTCCTTAGTTGTAACAAATATATCACACAAACATAAGGTGTTAATAAAAGGGAAGCTGAGTGTGGGGTAAATGGGAACTCTCTGTACTATCTTAGCAATTTTTCTTAAATCTAAAGCTGTTGTTAAAATCAAGCAGATATATCACTGTGGTAGAAACTGAGACTCCTGCAGCCAGTAATTTCTCAGGCAAGGTCTATCAGACTTTAAAGACCCAAGTATTTCTGTGTTTTAAACATTGTATTTTTGTACTGAAAATAGACTATTGCAAATATATTACTTTTCCCCAAAGCACTGAAAATACAGAAAACCTCTCAATTCATTTTATGAAGCTAGTATAAACTTAGTGATAGGTATCTGACAAAAATAGTACATGCACTACAAATATACAACCATATAATCCTACAGAACAACCATATTTATGACTACAGACCAAAAAAATCCTATAAAACGTTAAGAAAATGAATGCATTGGGATTTAAAAAATAATAAATCATAGCCATTCAACTCAGATTTGATAAGCTTAAGGAATGATCAGGTAAATTCTAATTGGGAATTCAAAAATATTTAGAATAACAAAGTCAATCAATATTGACATATTAATAAATCAACAATTTTTAAAAATTTTTTAAAAATTAAAAAAATTAAAAATTAAAAAAAAATTTTGCCCTAGTAAGAAAAAGAAAAATCCTTTATATGCAAAGAAGCGTCCTATCTGAAACAGAAAAGAGCGGGCATCTAGCATCACAGTAGGAAAACACTAGAGTCATTCCAGTCAAGGATATGACATCTCTACTTACCATCATCTCTATAATTAAACATCATGCTGCAACTGAGGAATCCAATCAGAAAATATAGGAAAACACAAAACTATATTGATACCCCCCTTATGTACATGATTTTTCAATGTGATTCAAAAATCAAATCATTAATCTTTCAGCTTAGGGTTGGGTTGGTGGGCTGGACACTACGTGGATGAGAATTGTAGATCACCAGTCATCTTGTTCATCTTAGAAGGGAACATCAGCAATTTCGAGCAGTCTTCTCATTCTCTGCTAATTCACATAAATGATCTACATTTCACATTATTTGCTAGAATCATATTTTGTGAGTCCAGGTACATGAATTCAGTGCATAAATACACTGGATTAGTTAATAGCGGTGCATATCATTTCCCACTTGAAATGCAGAAAATGATTTCCTCTATATTTGTAGGCATTTGAAGAGTTAACCTTATTTAATTGGCCATATATTAAATGTCAAGGGAGGGAGGGAGAGGGCAGAAAAAATGAGGCCTAGGAAATGAAAGGGTTATAGTAAGGGTTCCAGCTTCAGATGGTCCTAGTGCATTTACTATGACAAAACCTAAATACTCATTTGGGAGGCAGCAAAGAGGTTTGGAGCCAGGAAGACACACAGTGAGAAAAATGACAACAACGGAAGAACTCTGGGAAAGTGGAGGAACTTTAAGTGTATTTCAGGAATGTTTTACCGCTTTGTTTCTCCATTAGACTGCAATGAAAATATACATTAATCATCAATGATTCTCGAGTTGGATTTGTCTTTACTCAGGTTTGCTGATACAAAGACATGCTGAGGTTGCCCTCTTGATGGGTAGCAAGTAGCAAGACTTGGGAAACAAACAAAATAAAGAAAACATGTTTATGAAAAGCAAATGTTTATTGAGAGCTTACTATTTGACAGGCATTGTTATACTGTGTGTGTGGGAGGGAGGGAGAGAGAGATCCTTTACAACCAGTGAAATTAGGTGGATACTACTATTTCCCCCACCTTACAGATTTGGAAACCACATCCAGGTACCAAAATAATTAGCCCAAAATAATGATGATTAGTAAGTAACAGAAGCAGTGTTTGAACCTAGACTGTCTGGCTTCAGAGGCAGAACTTTAGCCACTCCAATCTCAATTTTTTATTCTTTCTCTCTCCCATTATTAAAATTTGAAAATAACTTAAGAAAGAAATACAATGTGAAGTAAATCCCCCAGAATTAGGACGGAAGCTAAGGAAAGTTGAATGATTAGCTGAGTCTGTGAAAGATAATACTTACTTTAAAAAGAGAATGATGATTTTACATTTCATTAGAATCATACTTTTGCCAAAAATTCCCCTGCTCCAAAAGGATGTGGGTCAAAACAATGATTCAACCAAAATAAGTCCCATAAATATTATGAAGGAGGAAACAAAATTAACATTACGAATGATTAAGGCTATCTACCTAGAAAAAAAATGGGAATCACTTGAAAAGCAGAATTAATAATAGCACTTCATAGTTTGCAGTTACGAAAGTCACTTAAAAATCATTAGCTTCTCTCTACAGTAGAAATAGCTATTTGGAAATGCATTTTTTCTTTTATTTTTTTTACTAACATATAATGTATTATTTGCCCCAGGGTACATGTCTGTGAATCGTCAGGCTTACACATTTCACAGCATTCACCATAGCACATACCCTCCCCAATGTCCATAACCCAGCCACCCTATCCCTACCCCCCCTACCCCCCAGCCACCCTCAGTTTGTTTCATGAGTTTAGGAGTCTTTTATTGGAAATGCATTTTCAAATCAGATTAACGAAGACAACAAAACGGTAAAACAACAAGGACTAATCTTAATAAGAAATATGACAGATCTATCTGAGAAATATTGCAAACTTAACTTAGGGACATAAAAGATGTTCATAAATCAGGAGGCATTCCATGCTTCTGGATTAGAAGTTTCAATATTTTAAAGATGTCATTTCTCCTCAAATTAATTTATAAATTTAATGCAATCCCAATTAAAATTTGATGAGATTTTTGTTTGGAACTTGACCAAATGATTCTAAAGTTCATTTAGAAGAATAATTGTGTTAGAATAGTCATGGAAAGACCAAGAAAAATGAGTAATGAGATTGACTCGCCCTACTGGAAATTAAATTATCACTGTGGTACGGTACCAAAGTAGTCAGACAGACCCATAAAACTAAAAAGAAAATCCAGAAGCTGAGTTAAGTATGTATAATAATTTGGTGTATATTAATGATGTCAGTTTAAAATATTAGGGAAAGAATCAACTATTTATTAAATGGATTATTCAATAAAATATGATTGGGGGCAAGTAGAAAAGCTTTGAAAAAACAGGTCTGAGCCTTACACCGTAATTTATACTAAAATAAATCTTGGATGTTTCAAAGTTTTGACTGGAAGAAAGAAACCATTAAAATACCCGAATATATAAATAAGTATTTATGTAATCTTGTGGTGGTGAAGGACTTAAAATGTGTGGAATTATTGGCTGAGAGAAGAACCTAATAATGCATTTGACCACAAAAAAATCTCGTAACTTGTGAAGAGCATTTAAGCCCTGATCTAGTCATCCATCTAAACACTGTAAAACCACATTAAAAGACAAACGATGAAAATTATTTGCAAGAGGTATTACAAACAAAGGTTTAGGATATTCCAAAAGAAAATGGCCGGAGTCCAGGTCAGGAAAGTGTAGAATGGATACATATGTTTTCCGGATGAAAAAAGTGCCAAACCTCACCAGCTACCAAGGAAACACAAATTAAAATATCAGTGAGATGTCATTTCTCGCCTATTAGGTTAAAAGTGATGAAAAATATTGACAGTATCCAATGCTGGCTAGGGCAGGAGTAAACAGCATTCTCATATGCTCTGGTGTAAATTCAAATTGATACAACAAACTTTCTTGAGAGCAGTTGGGCAATATATTATCAAAATTGAAAACGTGCCTCCCCTTCAATGCGGGAAGGCAATTTCTAGAATGTAATCTTGGGGAAATAACAGGACAAGTGTCTAAACATACAGGTCCAAAGAGATTCATTTAAGCATTAACAGAAGAGAAAAATTAGAAAACAGTATTCATATGCAAAATAAAATATTTGTTAAATGCATGATGGTATCTTCACACGATGGAATACCATGCAGCAGTTTAAAAAGATAGCAGGAGATTTATACTCATGACATATTATCATGCCCAAAAAACAGGAAGTGAAAAGATTGCATTGAAAGCATTTTGTATAGTACGATAGCATTTCTCTATCTATGTATTGTGTGTGCAAATGCGTGTGAGAATCTGAGGATATCTTTCTCTTCCTCTGTGTGTGTGTTAAAAAAACCAGCTACTTCTCTAAAATTCTGTAGAATGCCATGTCACAGGCAGTCTTAGGCGAGTTACCTTCTCCATTCCTCAGTCTTCCCGTTGGTACAATAGCATCTGCCTTAAAGGGCTGTTATGGGATCATGTGAATTAACATGTAAAGCATTTAGAATAGCGCCTGGCAATTCACCGCCGTCATTATTGCAATTATCATCATCATGATTTCTATCAAGACCCTCGACGGAGTCCAAGAGAGAAGAGGGGAAGAAGCATTCTCCACAACAAAACACGCTGAGCAGCTGTGGTGTCTCACCCTTCCGAGCACCTAGGCTGCCGTGAGTGATGGCGGGCTCTGCAGAGCACAGAGGAGCCGGGTGGGTGCTGGGAGGGGCACGCCAAGCCCGGGCCACATCCAGGGAGAGCCGGCTCCCTTGGGAGTGTTGCTTAAGAGCCTCCCAGAATTCCTGGACTCACCAGGTGAGAGGCAGAGGTGCTGGAGGCAGGGGGCCAGGGGCTGGGGCCAGAATTAGCGCATGCCTGACAGTTTCCATGCCTCCAAGCAGGACTATGGGCTGTCCGGGATCTAAAGCTACTATCTAGCCAGACAACATACCATCTAAGAAATCAGTCCGTGCAGGTATATTAAAGGCAAATAAATATTGTGTATGTTCAAGTTTTCTATCGAGGCAACCATATGGGCTTTAATACACGCTCTCTTCGTCTCAACTAATTCTGCTCTTGGAATGTTTGAATAAAGATCCACTCCAGATACCGCTACAGGGTCTTCCACCAGAGCTGGTTAAAACTACGCAGGATGGGCATAATTAATCCCATTTCAGAACGGTCAGTTTGTGTTTTACACAGTTGCCCCAACTACTGCCTACACGGAAGCCCGGGTCAGACGCAGTGCCTTCTGAAGCTTTTACTCCCCTAGAGAAAAGGAGCGACATTCAGGACACTCACCAGCGGCAGATCATCAGCGGGACCTTTTTCCCACGGAGAAATATGTTGATTTCTTATTTGTGTGTGAGGTGGGAGATGGATGCTGGGCATGATTTACTTACTGCAGAGAGTGTTGCCTGCATCGTGGAGACACAGGACAGTTTAAAAGGGAGAGGAATCACAGCACACAGCTCTTCATCTTCGGCTGCCTCTGGGAACCAAGGGCTGATTAACTCTTGCAGGAGCTGGCCGCTAGAAGCCGTCACCTCCCACCTCCCTGTGGCTCTCTCTCTAGCTCTTACTGGCACGAGCTTCCTCGAGTCCTCGCTCCCGACCCTCAACCCCTTTCGCATGGTCGAGAATTAAGTCATCGTTTTCTGAGTCGAGGCCGATGGGGTTCTGCCTCCCTCACCCTCACCAGACCACCGTCACGTGCCATCAGGTTTGGAAACCTGTACATTCAGGGTTGATTGCTGGCTCGTTGTCTTGACCGGGACAAACCTTCCTTTTCCTCTGTAGGTAGACTCGTTTGTTCCAGGATCCAACCTTGTTTCTTTCTCTTTAGTTCTGCTTGATTCCCTCGCTTGATTCAAGCTTTCCTGTTGACTGAGACCAAACATAATCCCTCACTCAGAGTGGGGTCTTTTTGCCCTTTCTGGTCCACTCAAGACCCCAATCCTAGTCCAGGTGGCTGGAATCTCGTCATTCTTGGATAACCTTTGCCTGTCTAACCAGCAAAGAAGACATCTTTGCTAGTCTTCTGGTGGCTTGATTTGCCCTTTCAGTGTCAGCCAGCTTCTAATGCAGCCAGATGTGCTTCTAGAACGGTGTGAATTATCCATGCAGATTCTGGTCTTGGAGACTCTTCTATGTGCCAGTCACTGTTCCAGGAACTGAGACCACAAGAGGGAATGAGTCTCAGCCCTCATTGTGATGACTCTCTAGCAGAGGAGACATAGGAAGTAAGAGCACAACTATTTTTTTTTAAAGATTTATTTTTATTTATTTGAGAGAGAGAGAGAGAGAGAGAGAGAGAGCATGAGAGGGGAGAGGTCAGAGGGAGAAGCAGGCTCCCCGCGGAGCAAGGAGCCCAATGTGGGACTCAATCCGGGGACTCCAGGATCATGACCTGAGCCAAAGGCAGTCGCTCAACCAACCGAGTCACCCAGGCGCCCTTTTATTTTTTTTTTTAAAGATTTATTTTTATAAGAGCACAACTATTAATAAGATCATTTCCAAAGGATAAGTGCCACGATGAGAATAAATCAGGGTAATGATTTAGGAAGAGACTGGGCAGGGGTATAGCATTTAACAGAATGGTCAGGAAATCTTTTGGAAGAGGCGTGACATTTGAACAGAGACTTGAATAACAGGAAAGCCCGCCACTGACAGAGGCTAGGGGAAGTGCATTTCAGTAAGGGAAAGTAAGGGAAAGCTCTGACTGCGAGGGAGAAAGAGGTGGCTAGGAGACAGTTAGAAGGGTGGCATGACCAAAGCCAAATGAGAGAAGAGAGCAAGTGGCAGATGGGTTTGGAGGGGGCCGAAGGGACAGATCATGCAGGGCCTTGCAGACCACAGGATGGAGCTCAGATTTCCTGCCAAGTGCCATGGGAAACCTTTGGGGGGGCTCTACGTGGAGGAGAGGCTTCCTGGATTCATCAGCTCCATGCCGGTTTCCTCTCTCCTTTCACCCTGGTGATTATCATCGTGTCCAGGGCTTTCTCCCCAAACCTATGACGGCCACTTATTTTCATATACGGACCTAAGGAAACAGAGACATCCTCCAGAGGGTGACTCATTCTACCCCATCAACCACAGTGCCGTCACATGGCCCACCCATCCGTGGTCTTTAGCTGGGGCTTTCTGGGGCTCAGAAAACTGTCAGAGAGGGATATGGTCAGACAGAGAGTCAAGGTGAGGAAAACTGCTGGTGGGGATGCAGGCAGGAGCGGGGCTATTGAGGAGGGCCGTGCTAACACGTGGAGGTCAAGCTGAAACAGCCCAGGAGGTTCAGTCTCGCGCTGCTGGCTGAGATAGGACCAGGGAAGAGTGGCAGTGAGCCCGCTTCTCCCACAGGAACTTAGAGAAGATCCCATCCTCTTCCTGGGGGCAGCACATTGCCCAGAACCACCCCCAACCCACAATCCATGAGGACTAGATGACACTTAGGTTCCTGGCTTAGTTGTCAGGTCACATGTACTTTGTCTTAGCCTGAGCTAGGCTGAAGGTGTATAAATAGCCAGTGTGAAGTGGGGATGGGTAGAAGTTTCATTCTATGGAGAGCTGGGTGGAGGGTGCATTTTTAAAATCAGGATTTTCCATCTCAGGACTACAAAGGAGTTACGAGATTTCTGGTAGCTGGACTCTGGTCTGTTACTTCTCAGGGTGTTCTTTGTGCATAAAGTCTCTGTGGTCCTAAAGCTTTGAAGACAACATATGGGTAGATGGAAGAAAGCGACTAACATTTTTTGAATATGTATTATGTTATGTACTTTACACTAGGGACTTCACATATATTATTTTAGCTATCCTCAATAATCCTATGATAATATCCATAGGATAATAATCGTATGTGTAATATCCTCATTTTGTATCTAAAGAAGCAGGCTCATAAATATTAATAAATAGCCCTTGAGCAGGCAACTAGCTAGCAACCAATAAGTGATGGGATGGGGCCAAATTTGGACTTGAAGACAGATCTCCTGAAGAACACGGGCCATCCTGATGATTCCATAACTCTGGCTGATGGGAAAGGCAGAGTGCTCTATCTATCTCGTTTTGGCACTCTTTGCTATAGTCTTTCAAACTTCTTCTGTTTATTTTTTTCATACTAATTTTCTAGATGACTATGCCTTATCCTCTTAAATTGATTGTGATCTTGAACATGGTGACATCCTCTTGACATCTTTTTCCATCCCTAGCAATGCTTTGCCTTAAATAAGGTCTCAGTGTTGTCTCTTTTCGATGGGTCAGCAATTTTCAAGTGTGATGGGTTACGGTCGAATTAGATAGCACATCTGGGGCTGCAGGGGAAGGACCCTCCAATGGGTAGAACACAGGGAGCTTGGAGTGCGTCTAACCCATCAGAGGCAGTGAGGCTGTGGAGCTATTCTGGGCATAACACACTGAATTCAATTATACTCCCTGCACACGAAGGAAAAGTAAGAGAAAAACAGAAGGGAATGGGAAATTTATTTCCCTTTCCTTTCTGAATCGCCATCTTAGGTTATGTTTTTCTGGCCTTTTCCTGTGTTGAAAGGGTCATCTTAGAACTCTTTTGAGGTCTTTTCACTTTCCAACAGTCCTACTAGACTCTGGGTGCCGGGAAGCTCTCCAACTACATGCTTCTCTACAGCGAGCGCATGCAGGATAGTAGAGTTAGACTCCTATCTACACTGATTCTCGCCATGAATTATTTGTTCAAGATGTTTGATCCATACAAATACACATTTATTAGAATATAAAGGCCTTTTGGAAATCAAACACTAGCAGTATTAGGATATGCTACATAATTCTTTGAATAGGAAGGAAAATAAACTCTTTATGCTTTTTGTGTATGATAACCAAATGATTTCAAATATCACCAGAATTTGTTTTCAAAACCAGTTGGAATGTTTCCTCTTTTGTTATTCTGATAGCTAATTTGATGCTCTACTATTGTGAATCCTATATGCTCCTGGAATTTTTTGTTTGACTTTTGTTTTTGTAGTACAATTTTTATAGTTGTAAATAAATTATTGTATGCTTTTTTAGAAGGGTTTGTATTCCATTTTTTAGAAGGGTTAGTTAACAAATGCCATTCTAGATATTATACTCTTTTTCCATGTTCTAAGTATGGACATCATAACAAAACCCTTTAATTTTTAGTCTACACATTAATTTAGTATTCTAGGAAAGACAAAAGGCAGAGAGGAGCCGAGGACACAATATAAATGACTCCCGTGTTCCAGCCATGACCTTGTAGTTGCCGAGGCCGTGAACTCACAGAATGCTCTCTGTGAATTCAAGCAGAGGGAGGTCTGGGACCTCAGTCTCCCAGGTGGATGAGTCTAAGCCAAGACAAGAAGATTCATTTCTAAGAAAACTGAAAGCAAGACAAGAAAATTACTTGGAATGGCCCACATTTGGAGTTGGCACTCAACATGCGCAGACTCATGATTTCATCTATGTTTTAATAAAGAAGTGGACTTCTAGACAAGAACTGGGAACAATCGACCAAAGTTACTCTGCAAATTAGAGTTAAAAGAAAGTGAAAAAGGGAGGGAAAACAGACACAAGGAAGCCGGGAAAGTTTTTAAGCAGATGCAGGCCTTGGAAAGACATTTGACTCACTTAAGATTTCTGTGTTTCTATACCATCCCCCCTAGGCTGGAGTCTCAGGCCTGCTCTGTCACACATGCAAAACCAATCTGCTCCCGTGACATGGAGCATGAAAGTTCATCTCCTAAAACTTTACACCCTATTGAAAGAATATAATAGTGTTAAAGAAAAGCTAATTCTGTGATCCTTTCGCATCGGGCTACAGATGGGATGCCATTTTCGAGGGACATTTTTTTGCCCCAGTTCCCATCAAATAGCTCCTGAAATAGGCATGATACAGCCCCCTTGAATAAAATAAAATACCTTATTTAATTGCCTGGATGACACTCGGGATTGTGCTGCCAAAGCAAGCCCAAACAGGCCCAATCAGAAGCAATATCGAGGGGGTAACTTGACTATGAGGCAGCTCCAGCCCTAGCCCCCACCAACTGCCGGCCCAGGCTGATGGAAATGAAAACAGGTCTGGGGAAATGCAAATGAAATCTGCAAAGGAGCTGAAGGGAGGAGAAACGATTTCCCAGGGTAATGAGCTCATTGATTGCAATGATGGCACCTCAGCCCGACCTCCGGGGGCTCAGAACGCCATTGCACAAGGCCAAGGTCAGCCACCAACTCTATTCACCAGCTACTGTCAGACTCTGCTCCCCTGGCTCCAGAATTCTGGCCTCCTTTGGTTTCCTTTGTATATTTTTGCCACTTGGGTGGAACTGCCCAGGATTCCATCAGATTCTTACTAATTGGGAAAAATAGCAAGTCTTGGATCTTCCCGGAGAGACCTTACCTGATCTATTTATTGAGTTCAACTCAGTTTTAAAAATATAATCCAAGACTCTGACTACCTGTTCTGTGTGTGTCACCCACTCTCGGTCTCCCAAGCTTAGCTGAAGAAGTCCTGAATTTTCCTGCTTTGTTGAAGATGTATTTTTTTGCTAGAAATAATATATTACACTAAAGTAGGTGGTGATCTTTCCTCAGCACGTATCTTACAAGAGCTACTGCAGTAGAATTATATCAAGAAGATTTATAATCAACAAGCACATTATTTAACTCAGTTTCAGTGTACGGACATGGTAAATTCTCCACTCATCCCAGCTTGCTCTAGGGTAACAGAGGGTATGGGACACTGTCAACACGGGCTTCCTTCCTGAGCCCTGCCTATCCCAGCAAGGCGCTTGGACCCCTGCCCACTCTCCTCTAACCCAAAGGCTCTTCCATAGTCACTGATTCAGAGCGACTATTTCATTTGCTGTCATGTTTTGGGAAAAGGATTCAGGAACAGGCATCTTATTAGGGTGGCTATTATGGGCTGAGCTGTGCTCCCCCAAATTCCTAAATTTAAGCCCTAACTCCCAGCACCTCAAAATACCTCTGTAATTCAATCTGACTGGCGTCTTTATAAAAGGAGGAGATGAGGACATGCAAAGAGGCCCCAGGGATGCTCACACACAGAGGGAAGAGCATGTGAGGACACAGTGAGAAGGCAGCCATCTGTAAACCAAGGAGAGAGGGGTCAGGAGAAACTAACCCTGCCAGCAGCATGACCTTGGACTTCCAGCCTCTAGAACTATGAGAAAATAAATTTCTGTTGCTTAAGCCACCCAGCCCTGGCCTGAGGAGCCAGCCAGTAGCCCTGGTGACTTTGACCCCAAGTCTTGTCTTGTCCCTCACTGGTTAAGGGCTGCTGGGGAGGGGCTTTAATTCTCCAGCCCTCTGGCCCAGTATGCACAAGGGCATGTGGGGCTCCCATCACTGAGGAAAACCCTGTGGCAGGAGATACAGATGCTGGTAGCAGAAGGTCCCCAGGGTAAGGACCAAGATTGCTACACCTGCCTTCCCAACCCCAACATAATCCTCTCTGGCACAGAAACAGAGAAAGGACCTTATTTCTTTCACCTTTGACATTTTATGTCCTTCTTCCATATCTGGTTGTCCTTTGCTGCCCAGAGACATCATCTTAAGAGCATACTGCCAGTCATCTGTGTCATGAAGACTGTCAAGAAGAGGCTCTTCAATAGAAGGTCACACTGACAGGCCAGGAAAAGTGCCTGGCTGAAAGGATGATACCGTGGGTCCCACCTACTTGTGCATATTGCCTCGATCTTGGTGTGCCCACCGGAGAGGCAAGTGAGGGCTACAGCCCCCTGGAGGAAGGTGCTCAGGATTTTTCTCGCAAAGATGCTGCCCACTCATCAAGCACGTGTCCAAATGGAGGAGGAGTTTGTCACCATCTACATAAAGTCATTCCAAAACCAGCTACGTGACTTGACTGTGCCACCATCTGTCCCAGAAACGAAAGAACAAGTTCTTATGGTAACTGTATCCAACGGAATGAGCTCTTTCCACTGGGGTCAGCGGAAACCAGGAAATAAAGGCTCCAGAGTATTTGCACGGCAGTGAAAAAATCTCAACCCTTGTCCAGACTGCAAGGTTTCCTTCGGATTTTACCTGAAAAAAGAAGCAGAACAATGGCAGAAAAATGAAGGTATTAACCCAAAAAGGGAGGTACAGTCCAGGTGCAACCAATAGTTTGGACACGTGGGTTTTCCAGATCAGGACAAGAGGGTCTCAAAAGGTACATCAGGGGGGATTCTGAAGAGACTTATCTAGAGCGTCAGTGGTTTAACTGTGTGCTTCTGAGGATATTGTGCCAATCTGGGGAAAGAACCTTTTTTTTTTTTAATGTGGATTTTGACAAAAAAAGCATAATAGTGTGTTAAAGTGGAAAAATCCCTGAAATAGAAATCAAGAGACCGGAGTATTCCTAGTTTGGCCTTAAAATATTCATAATCTATGAACCAGTGATTTCACATCTAGGTATCAGTTCTAGGGAAAGAATCTAAATGCAGACATGGATTTATGCACAAAAATGTTTATTGCAGCATTTGTAATAAAAATCTTGGAAATCACTGAAATAGCTGGTGGTTAAGGTATGGTTAATGCAATTAATGTTCTAAAGGGATTTTTAATAACACAGAAGAGTAATGGTAAGTGAATATAGAAGACTATAAGCACAATATATAAAACTGGGGGTCAGAGGCATGGAAAAGAGACCAAGGGGAAATGTGCCAAAACATTAGTATTTTTGAGTGGCTGGGTTGTGGACATTGGGGAGGGTATGTGCTATGTTAAGTGCTGTGAAATGTGTAAGCCTGACGATTCACAGACATGTACCCTGGGGCAAATAATACACTATATGTTAATAAAAATTTAAAACAAACAAACAAACAAAAAATTAGTATTTTTTGCCTCTAGGTAATTTGGGATTACAAGTGATTTCTTTTTCTGTTTCTTGTCATTTTTCTACACGTCTAATTTTTCTACAATTAAGCATCATGTGTATTATGAAAAAATTAGCAAAAGAAAAATAGTATTCTGGCTGTGAATTGCCAACTTTTTTTTTTTTTAAGATTTATTTACTTATTTAAGAAAGAAGGAGAGAGCAGGTTGGGAGTGGGGCAAGGGGAGAAGGAAAGAGAGACTTAAGCAGACTCCGGGCTAAGCATGGATCCCTACACCTCAGGGCTCCGTGTCCTGATCCTGAAATCATGACCGGAGCCAACACCAAGAACTGGACGCTTAACTCGCTGTTAAAGCGCCCCCTGGCTGTGAAATGGCAATTCTAAGTGAGCCTTTGCAGAGATGGCGGTGTACGCATGCCCATGCTGTGATTCGCAGTGTAGGGCCTTTGAGGAGAGATTGGTATTTCACCCTCATAAGGGCAATGCCAGAGGCACCGAGAAAGAAAGAGCTTTAGCAATAACATACACTGTTATTGAACCACAATATTGAGCTCACATGAGGTGCGCCTTCCAAACACAGTCAGCTCTGAGAGAGGTGCAACAATTAAATTTTGGCGTCTCTTCATGGGAAGACCTCTCACTGGATCATAAGGCACTTACTTCTCTGGAATACCACCTCGTGTCCATCGATGGCATCTCTATTTTTAGCTCACTCCAGTTGCAATGCCGACATCTGAGTTGGGTTTTGCAGGATGAACAGGAGTTTCCCTATTCCACAGAGAAGCAGGGGAGAACATTTCAGGCAGACACCCGCATGTACAGAGACAAGAGACTGTGGGGGAGCTGTAAGCAGTTTCACGGGGCTGTGTAACAGTTTGGAGAATGGAACAGGAGTAGCAAAAACTGAGGTAGGGACTGGTAGTTGGGGGTCATATAAGAGAGGATTGCCATTCAGGAACTTGGCTGTCATCCTCAAGGTGACAGGTGTC
>CM053613.1:34164199-34207530 GCA_028646535.1 Procyon lotor
ATTATATGGTGCTAATAATTTATTTAAAACCAGATCCATGTTCACATTCATCCTGTGTTGTGAAATCAAGTAGATGCAGAAGGGGATTTTTTTTCCCCTGAACTTTCTGACCACCTCTATTGTGGCAGAGAGAGTAATAGCAGGTATTGAGGGTGCCAATTATGTGGTGATGTACAAACCCGCTGCAGAAAAATCTATATGATATTTTAATGCTAGTCAAACAGAACGATGAAGTTTAAATTAGCTTGAAGCTACTAAAAATTCTAACTATGGCTCTGCCTTTATTGTATGGGAGGGTGAAAAATAGCTTTGCAGAAAAACATATGCCTCTCTTCTCTATGGATGGACTGCCTGGGGCCTCTTTCTCTTGCTGACGTACCAGCCTCCATTTTGTTTGTTCGTTCCATTTTTTTTCTTTCCATTTCTCCTTTCCTTTCATTTTCTCCCCCACTCATTTTTCTGGCTGACCACCTGCCCTATCCTCTTTCGGTCATCTTATCCTCTACTTTCTTGTATATTAATTCATCTCTCAGGTTTATAAGCTCATAGAATCTGAGAACGGTACAACTCAGAGCTCTGGTTTTAAAAGGTGGGGGGCACTTGGGGGAAAAGTTCGACTCCAACCGCCCCTTGGTACAGATGGTGGGGAGAGGGCTAGAGAGAGGACCCAGCTTGCTCAAGGCCCCCCAGTAATTCTGAAAGGGACTCATCTGAGCAGAGAGTCACAGAAGCAGAGTTTGGATTAGAATGGGAACCGGAATTCTCACCTCCACAGACTCTGTCCATTATCAAGAAAATCCTGGTGTAACAAGCACATTTCCAGAAGACTTTTTCTTTAAAAAAGAAAAAAATGTCATAGAGCTCATCCAAACCCCCAGCAGCCCTGCCAGAAGGTGGGGTAGGTAGGAACATCTCTATTACATGAGCAACAAAACACAGCAGGGCAGGGGAATGATGTTTCATAAATACTTCCTGTGGGTCAGGCACTTTCACATGATATTTAATTCTCAGTCAGTCCTGCCATTAAGGATTTATAACACTGTTCTGTAGACAGGAGCCTGAGGTTCAGAAAAATTAACTGGTCACACAACCGTAGGGTGAACTGCAATCGAGCCTTATCAAAAGCCCGTGTCACCCGGGAGAGGAGGCCAGGCCCCTTGGGGGTTGCAACACGCCTGTGGATGAATTGGGGCTGGAGATCCAGTCTTCTAGCCCAGAAAACTTTCCAGAGTTTCTCGGGAAATAAGCACAGGGTCTTGGCATGGCCTCACCAGGGGATGACAGAGTTAGCATTCATTCCTTATTGTGTATTATGCACCTTGAAAAATTGCCTGCATAAAGAGAAGGAGGAAGAATAGGGTTTACATAGTAAACTTTGGTTTTTATTCTGGATGGTAGGGTTGTAGAGGATTTCATCGTCGTCTTCTTCTTCTTCCTTTTTTTTTTTTTTCCCATGGAAAATAGTTGCACTGTTCCTAAAGAGCTAGAAATAGAGAGAGGTTCACATAAATGGTGAAAATCACCCAGAACGCCACCACCAAGTGGTGATCCTTAGTAACGGTTGCATGTCCACCTTTCCAGACCTTATTTCTTGGCCAGGAAGCATATTATCTTCTTTGTATTCTTCCAATACTTTCCAAATTTTCCATACATTTTATGTATTTATTTATTTTTTTTTTACTATATTAAACATTTTTCATCAGAAGAGTCATTTGGGGACTAGAAGATGAAGAACTTTGGCATGGCAGGATCAGGTCTGTCTATTTTCAAACTCTGCCTCTCTTCAAAAACGATTAGAGAAAAGATAAAACATGCAGAATTTTACTCCATCAGTGACTAGAACATACAGAAGACTTTCCCACAGAAGTTACAAAGATTCCTGTAGACAGTGTGCGCAAAATTCAGTGTTCAGACCACCAGCCTTGGGGACTTGTTAGGTATGCAAATTCTCAGGTCCCACCCAGACTTAGCTAAGACTCTGAGAGCTGGGGACCCAGAAATCTGATCTCACAAGTCCTCCCATGATTCTGACACGTACTTGAGCTTGAGAGCTCCTACTCTCCCCTCCCGCAGCATTTAGAGAACACATTTGGCAGGAGGAATCAGTGGTAAGAGGTGAAGCCCCAGTGGTCACCAAGGTGAGTTCTGAAGAAGGCTGAAGGTCCACGGGAATCCTAGCTCCCAGGAAGTTTTAAGCGGAAGAATGCTCTCAAAAGCCCAGCTCAGCACGCCCAATGTCTGGGTTTGGTTCAGCTGGTAGTCCCCAGCTCCTGAATTATCACCTGCAATCTGCATGTATGGATGACCCCAACGGGACTTACAGATCAATTATTTTTTGCATCAATGTAAATCTTCCTCCTAACAAGGCAGGTTAGGTTTTAAATAAATCCATTTTAAAAATCGGGTTTGCCTATTAATTTCTAAATGGAAGTGCCTGCTTTCTTGTTCGTCTTAATATTAAAAAATATATATATTTAAAACCCTTCCCCGCTTGTCATTCAATAGCCGCATGTTCTAGAAAGAGAATGTTTTTATGGACGCAGGCACTTTCTTCCTTTTATTTTTTTTCTTCAGTCCTCTAAACATGCCAGTGTCTGTACATCCATTTTGAGTCCTTCATCAGCTCTGATTTGGTGTTGAAGCTCACTTCCCAGGCCCCCTCCCCCAAGGTGAAAGATGACATTGTTCACCACGACGATTCCCTCAGGATGCTCCCACGTCATGCCTGCCAAGCCCCAATGACAAGATATAGGGGGCAGTTAGACTATTACATACTCTCCCTGCCACTTTCAATCAAGCCTAATGCAATCAGAAACACATGGCTACATCAACACATCTCCTTTAATCAAATGTGATTAAGTCAGTCATTAGTTTTTCAAGACAAATAAAGGATACAAGTGCTGGTATTACAAACGTAACCGCCCCCCTTCTTAAGTGATTTGTTAGAAAGGAAGCGCCCCCCCCTCCCCGGCCCCGACCCCAGCACAGAACTTGGGACCTTCCGAGGTCTTTGTACTTCTCCTGCTGGTGTGTATTATCATAAAGCATCCTGGGTTTGAACGCACAGTTCCTTCTTCCCTGTCCCCTCTCACAAAGCCCCCATGTTGTCAAGCAGAATTTGGCTTCAGCTTGATCAGGATGATTTCATTATCCCATTGTTACCATTATGACTTGGGCAATTAGTAGTTTATAAGTATAAATTTATGGCAATCTGTGATCCAGGCGCATTGGCAGTAGTCAGGGCATAATAAAAACCCAATCAATTTCTTTCATTTAATATGTAGGCTGTGACCCTAGTTTTGATTAGAACTCTTAGCTATTTCATCTTTAAATAAAAAAGAATGTCTGCAAGCAATTATATGGTGTGTTAATTGGATATTCCTTTTTATCTCTTATACTACTGAATGCATTGCTAACGAAATCCTTGTTTTCTCTGTCTTATTCTCAATGATATCTCTGTGCATCCCTCTCTCTGAAGGTTATGGTCTTTGTCTCCCCACATCTTCGTCTCTTCCCCATTCTGTCCTTCTCCCTCTCCCTTGTGTATTCTCACTGGCCAATCACAGATTGGCTAAAAACAGAAGGGGCTTCCCATCACCCGCACTGTGTTCTATGTACCCCCCTCACCATCAAGATATTGGGGCATTATGAAGCTGTCACCAGACTGTCTAAAAGGTCTAGCATACAGCAAGTGCCCAATAATTAATTGGTAAATGAAAGAATGCGGCCACTGGTTTCCAGTGTGTTCCCTTTCTGTTCCAGGATACTTTAGAGAGGCACGTTCTGCTTTTCCAGAGTCACATTTCCCTGATGGATCTACACCCTTGGGTCTACGCTCGGAAAGGTGGCAGTGCTCCGGGGTGAGGGTGGGGGTCGAGAGGACTCTCATCCTGCAGGTGGGGAGCCCAGGTCCACCAGAAAAGAGACGGAGCTTTTTATCTCTAGCCTATGCAATATGCCCTTGATGGGATGAGCCAGTACCTGGAAAGTGGGCCTCACGGTGCATGTGTTTAATTCCTTAAACAAATACTTCCATGGTGCTTAACAGCCTTCGGTCACTCACAAACGTAATTCCAATCCTCAGTGTAAACACATGAGAGAAAGTGTTTTTCTGGTTCTCTCTTCTAAGCAGCCCTCCTGGAGCCTTCCTGCTTCCTTTCCAACCTGTGGCCACCCTGCTGCAAGCCCTCGTTCAGCACCCTATGGTTTCCTTTAGAAGCCCTTACTTCCAGGAGCCTAGGTTTTCCTTTTCTTTTGTTTTGCTCATTAGCTTCCACAAAGTACTTTCTCCAGTAGCACTCTGAGAAAGGGCATAGGGGAGGAAAAAAGTGTTTGAAACCTGCTTTGTCTGAAAATCCCTTTGTTCTCTCCTCATATATAATGATCATTTGGCTTGGTCAGAATTTGGAAGTCAGTTTTCCTCAGAATTTTCAAGGTATCCCTGCCCGACCTCCAGCTCCCCATGCCCCTGTGGAGATGCCTGCGCCCACCCCCTTCCCTCCAGTCCTCAGGACAGGACTTCCTTCCCCTTTTTCTCAGGACCCCTGAAGCTTCTAGAATCTTCTCTATCTTTGGGTCCTGAGACTTCACAATAATGTGCCCTCTGGCAGGGCCTTTGTTCATGCTGTCTCTGAACCCTGGAAATACATTCTTCAATTCCAGAAAACTTTGCCTGTAATTCCAGTAATTTCATCCCCTCTTTGTTTTCTCTCTCTGGAACTCCTCCTATTAGCCAGGTGCAAGACCCCTATTTTCCAATTCCTGATTTTCTCATCTTTTCTCTCCTAATTTCCATTTTTTTGCCTTTTATTCTTACTTTTATCTTTGATGAATAAGATAATCTTATCCTACTTTTATACTTTGTTGAATTTTTATTCTTCCTATACTTTGATTTCCAAAGTGTCCTTCTTTCATGACTACTTTTATTCATGGCATCCTACTCCGTTTCCAGAGGCAATCATTCCTCTCTTCTGGCCAAGAGGGTTGATGCAGATCTTCCTGACGCCAAAGATCAAGTGCTGATTAGGACATTCGACCTCAGCAACCATCTTTTCTTGGTGTTCACAGTCTATTCCTTTGAGAAGCTGGAACTGATTGAAACAGCTACCTGGTGGAGCCCAACTGCAGCACGTGCCCCCCAAGGGCAGGGTCTGTTCTACTGGCCAGTGTAGACACCTGACCCAAGTCTTCCCATCAGTAGGTATTCTAGAAGTCTTTGGCAAATAAATGAGTGAGTGAGTGAGTGAATGAATGAATGGCACAAGGCCAGGAGTTCCTGGATTTTATTTTTAAAGATTTATTTATTTGAGAGACAGAAGGAGAGAGTGCATGAGCAAGGAGGGGCAGAGGAAGAGAGAACCTCAAGCTGACTCCCTGCTTAGCATGGAGCCCCATGCAGGGTTTGATTTCAGGACCCTGAGAAAAGACCTGAGCCGAAACTAAGAGTCGGACGCTTCACCATCTGAGCCACCCAGGCGCCCCAGGGGTTCCCTGACTTTCATACAACAGCCACATAAAAGAAAAACAGATGCTTTCTAATTCCTGTGTTGTCACAGCCATTCAGCAGCTCTTGAAGTGACAGAACCATTTCTGAGCAAGTGTGACCCTGTCCCCATGTCTGCCTGATGGAAATAGAATCCTCTAGGTAGGAAACTGCAAAAGCAGGAGGTGCGAGGTGTCTAAGGGGGCTACCCAATGAGTTCATTTATAATGTTAACAGACCCAATTCCTGAACCAACTCAGAGGCCCCTATTGGACCTGTCAGCCAGGAGAGACAGCTGTCGACCAGGATTCATGGTGGGCACCTGCCTGCCCTAAGGCCAGCCTGGCAAGGGGGGCTGGTGGGGAGGGAGTGGGAAGATAACAGAGATAAATCTAAATTCATTCGGGAAGCAGTCACACTCAATGACATATTCACTGACTTCTTCAACAGCTCATTTGATAATGTTCTCTCCGCACTATTCATTTTTCTGAAAGATGAAAGCTGGCTGAGGATCTCATCTGCTCACTGATGCAGGGAAAGGATTTGAAATTAGCACACACACACACACACACACACACACACACACACACTCACACACCAACCGAAAGGGGGAGTGGGTGGGGGAAGCAGAAAACGTTCTGATGACCAGTTTTGTAGTTGGTCCTGACACAGGAGACCCAGCAGCCTGGTGTGAGGTCACCTCTGATTAGTCATGCATTATAATTCAACAATATGCCAATGGGCAGAGAGGAGGCTCAGTAGGGAGGGGGGCATCTATCACAATAATTAATTGCTTGAAGAATGCCTGGGGAGGGGCAGGTCAGGACTTGTGTGTGATTAGAGGGGAGAGAGGTCAGAAGCTGGGAGCCAGGTGCTATGTTCTTAGTCTGTCCTGAGTCTCACCATGCGGAAGGCACACAGAAACCACTAAGTATTGACTCAGTGCCAGGCACTATGCAGAGCTCAGGGAAATAAGAGAAAATGAGACATGCGTGGGGCTTTCCGGTCCTACCTTCCAGGGAGGAAGACAAACCCAGAAACGTTAAACTCCAATGCATACACATGTGGTTCTACAGAGTTCTACGATGCAGCTCTGCACTGACAGTGCCTATTGCCAGGGAGGACCAACATCCTTTGTTTTAATTTGATGCTCTCACATGGCTTCTTAAATAAATGAATGTTTTGTGGTAAAGTATGAAGAGTGCAGGCTTTTGTATCCGGCAAATCTGGGCTTGAATTCTGATTCTTCTATTTTATACCAGTGAGACCACGGGCAATTGACGCTGTGTGTCGAGGTCCTGTTTTCCTTCTTGGTAAAATGGGGAAAATTAAACCTAACTTTGGGGATTAAGCGTTATGAGAATTGACATCTAAGTTGCTTAACCTAGCATCTGGCAGATGTCACGGGGCCGGTCCCCCAGTCCCAGCAAGCAGGGGCCTTGCTGGGAGTGGGGGGGGGTGACCCCAAGGTGGGGACAAGATATGAAAGGAGAGAGTCCTTCCTGCCTCATTCACTGGTGCTTGACACTCTAGGACTTTACGGAGAAAATAATGCAACAAGGGCTCATGGCACATAGTAGTTTCTTATTCATGTTCTTCAGCAAATTCTGGATAAGTGTTCTTTAAAAGGGTCATCAATCCAAATCAAGTCAGGGAAAGAAAGAGACAGAGACAGACAGAAATCAGATACAAAAGAAAACGAGACAGAAATGGAGAGAAAACAAAATTTAAGAGGCTCAAAGCAAATAGGTAAGAAATAATCCCTTAGCAAACCTGTCAAAGTTTAAATAGTTGCCAACTTTTCATCAGATTCCCAAACCGCCAAGGTGAGACAGTTACTTGTACTGAAAAGACCATCCAAGAAGCCCAATCTTAGAAGGCACTCTGGAAGGGCACCTGGGTGGCTCAGTTGGTTAAGCGTCTGCCTTTGGCTGGGTTATGATCCTGGGGTCCTGGAATCGAGTCCCACGTTGGGCTCCCTTCTTGGCAGGGAGCCTGCTTCTCCTTCTGCCCCTCCCCCTGCTTGGTTTTCTCTCATGAATGAATAAACTGTTTTTTTGTTTTGTTTTGTTTTGTTTTTTAAAGGCACTCTGTAAGACGGTACTTCTTTTACCAAGTTCACTGGCAACCTGTAAGCTGACTCAGGGGATACTTTCCAAAGCCACATGGGAGTCATCAATCATGTTTCCAGGACAAAATACACCTGAAAATATGCAGTTTTTCTTCTTCTTGCTCTTCACAATGATTATTCACTGTCTTACACCAAAGATTCTGCTCCCTAGAAATCACAGATTCGTTGGGGGTGGGTGCGGGAAGAAGGAAGCATACCAGGAAAATGTTTATTGTTTTCAAAATAGGAGCACCAGATATGGCAGGAAGGCAGAGAGACAGGTATACGTGGGGACCAGCTACCCTGAGTACAGGAGTCATTTAATTTCAAAAGTCAGTTCTTTATTAATAATCAGATGGCTTTTCATACCCCAAAGGAGTTAGGGGGTCATATGACCATTGTTGCTTACATTTTCTCAGGAATTTTAACCCACTTATGTCTGATGTTAGGACTATTAAGGTTTACATCACCAATGTTTTATCTGTTGCTTTTAAGTTTCCTTGCGTTTCCTTTCACTAAGGGTGATGGTTTTGTCTTGAGAATCTTATTTACAAAG
Source organism: Procyon lotor (assembly GCA_028646535.1). Taxonomy (NCBI): domain Eukaryota; kingdom Metazoa; phylum Chordata; class Mammalia; order Carnivora; family Procyonidae; genus Procyon; species Procyon lotor. Next base: position 34,172,348 of record CM053613.1, read on the forward strand.
AACAGAAGCCTCGATACTTTCTGAGAGGTGAAGCGGTTATCTTTTATGGTTATAGAAAGATGACGTCTGTGACCCCAGGGGCACTAGTCTCTGGCTTCTGCGTGCCTCTCCGTTCTCATGCCTCTCTCGGCAAACCACCCTTTCCATTTACCTGCAGCGCTCTGACCTCTTTAGTCCAGCTCGCTCGAGGCTTGCATGACCCACGGAGCCGCTACTTCAGCGGGAGTGGCTGACCAAGAGTCTCCATGTTTTATTGCTCAAATTCCCAAGCAGAATGCCCGTTCTCCGGGCCAGCATCTGACCTGCCCGCCCACCCCCCACCCTAGGGTTCAGCAACACCGCGGCGCGTGGGTCCGGCGGCACATTCCTGCTCCTGGGGCTCCAGGCTGAGGACTGGCTCTCATCGAGTGAATGTGTACAGGGAAGCTGTGATTGATGACTGCTGTTTCTACTAATGTCTTTTTTTCTTTTAACTCATTTGTAAGCAATATATTACTTTTTATTCCACTGAAAATTATCTTCAAGTTACATTTTCTTTAAAATGTTTCATCAGCATTGACAAGAGATGCATGCTTGGTGCCTACCTATATCAGATGAAGAAACATATATATATATTCATTCATTTATTTATTTATAGAACTGAGTACATTTTAAATTTCCCCACCCATTTCCCTTTGCCTATATGGTCTCAGATTTCAGATCTGGATTATTATTGGATTATTATTGATAGTACATATCACCTTAAAATAATCCCTTCTCTTGGGGGGCCTGGGTGGCTCATTGGGTTAAAACCTCTGCCTTTGGCTCAGGTCATGACCCCATGACCCTGGGATCGAGCCCCACATCGGGCTCTCTGCTCCGCAGGGAGCCTGCTTCCCCCTTTCTCTCTGCCTCCCTTTCTGCCTAGTTGTGATCTCTGTCTCTCTCTGTCAAATAAATAAATAAAATCTTTAAAAAAATAAATAAATAAAATGATCCCTTCTCAATATATGTATGTATCCATTCTACATACAACACAAATCTATATTTCATTGATTTTCTTTGTTCACTATTCTATACTGTGACATTTCAGTTCATGAGTTCTTTATATCACGATTCATATCTTGGCTTAAAATCTTCCAGTTATAAATGCCACTCCACTGACCCACCACACGTGTCTTTTATTTCCCCCCCTCAGACAGTGTTCCAGACTGGTTTACCTGGTCAGCTCTTTCAAATAAGACTAATTTTTTTCTTGCAGCCCCACATGGAAGACTTCTAATATTATATATTCTCCAGCCATAATCCTTTTTTTCTTATATGCTATATACGTTTTTCTTTCTTTCTTTCTTTCTTTTTTTTTTACTATTGGAATTTAGTGGGGTTTTGTTTCTGTTCTACCAGAAGTGTCAGGCTAGCTTGTTTTGTTTTCTTCCTCTTCAGGTGACTATTTTTCTGTCTATACGTCTGCTGTGCTTTGTTTACTTCTGCTTTTTTTTTAAGCAGAATAAATCCAGATGTTTGTTTTTATTAAATTTGCCTCATGCACAGTGGGTCCCTTTAATCTCAAGATAAATTTCTTACATCATGAATTTTTTTCTATCTCTCTCTTTTCTTCCTCTGTTTTCTCAATTTTCTCCTCCTGGCACTACCCCAGACATTTTGGGCCACCAAAATCTCCTTGAGATGCCCCCTCCCAATTATTTTTTTCTCAGATAATTTTCTTAAATGTATATACTCTGTTATTTAAAACAGGTCCTTTTTTTTTTTTTTTTAATTCAAGTTGAAGGATAAGACATTCCAACAGTTCACAGAGTAATCAAAGTTCACGGAAAAGATCACAAAGACATCCCATTTCTGACTGGAGGGGTTAATATTGAAGTTGATGGTCCATGTTCATCTCTGAGGATCTGGCTCACATAAAGATCAGAACTGCCTTCACACGAAGGACGTGGAAGGAGAAGTGAGAGGGTTTTTGCCACATGTTGGTAGAGACACCATCACAATGAAAGATGATCCGGAAGCCAAGCTCTTCCTGCTCCTTCTGCTGTCATGGGTGCCTATGGCCTACTAAAACATGGATCCTAAAACAGGAGTTCCTGAGACCAGATTGAAATGAATTCTGTTAAAGAAAAGAGAGAAAAACTAATATCTTTTAAATGCTCTACTTTCTGTATAAAAGGAAACAGTGTAGAGATGTTTTCATCTTGTCCAAATAAATGACTCATCAGTTAAAAAACAAAAAACGCTTTTTGTCTTTAGCACTTAAGTCACCTTTCCCTAATTTCTAGCATGAATGCTTACATTTCCCTATTTTTGTTTATTCTATTGCTCAATTTAACCGGAAAATCAAAGGCAGGGGAGATTTTGACTCATGATCTAGGTATCATCATCTGAACTTACAATTCCTTCTAATTTCCAGCTGCCAATTCTAGGTATTTGCTGTCAAAACTCATGGTGGGTGAGGGTTGGCGGGGGACAGAATTCCACAAGGATATTAATGCTGACAAAGAAATAACGAAGCCCAGAACGGCTTAGATTAAAGCCCTATTCCAGGGAGGCAAAAGTAAGGGATACATACTTAAAGCAGAGACAGAGGACAGGTCTGATTCAAGTGAGCTTGCCAATGAGACCGGGACCGTCCGAGAGAGGTCGTGAGGTCAGGGTCCCTGGCAGCTAGAGCACCATCAAGGTGTGAGGAGCCAAGAAGAACGTATGGTGCCCAGCCCTGCATGGGGTCTTCCCATGTTCATGGCTGACACCCAGACCTTACAACGTGGATAACACGAGAGGCCCCCTGACTCCTCCTGCTTGCTCTCCTGGGTCTCACATTCAATTATCACTTGCTCTTGTTGATCTCTTGTCCTAAACAACGATAAAGCCCACGTTTGTCCCCACGCTCTCCTGCCACCATGCCAGTCCAGGCCACCTCCCTCACAGAGTTCCCAGCTGGTCTTCTTGCCCTCGTGGCTCCTTCTTGTAGGATATAATATAAAATGCATATTATATCTCTTCTCAGATTAAAGTTTTCTGCTACTTCCTCTTATCTTCAGGGTAGGTCCAAATTCCATGTGGTCCGCTAGGCCCTGCCTCACGTGGCTCCTCAGTCACCACAGCGCCCCACCCCTTGCTCTCTGCCCCCTTCTCCCAGATGGCTACCATCGGGCACCCTTCCCGCCGGGCCCAGTCATGCTCTGTTTTCTGTGCCAGAAACATTCCCTTGGCTATCTTTCTGAATACAACCTTTGCTCTTCCTTGACCTTCGACTTTTCATAAAGTATCCCACTTGGCTCATCTTCGTGTCACAGACCGTGATCCTAAAGGACTCGCACAAGGCACGCTAAAGCATTGGAGTGGGCTGTAGGGTGACCCCTGGAAAATGTATCTGAATCCTGATCCCCAGGCCTCGTGAATGTTACCGTGTTTGGGGAAAGGGCTTTGCCAATATGATTAAGTTAGGATTGAGGTCATTCTGGATTATCTGAGTGAGCCCTAAAGCCAATGACAAGTATCCTCATAAAAGACAAAAAGGAGGACACAGACACGCAGAGAAGGTGGAGGAAGAGACTGATGTGACACAGCCCCATCCAAGAAAGCCGGCAGCCACCAAAGGCTGGAAAAGCAATAGATTCTCCCCAAGAGCCTCTGAAGGGAGTGCGGCCTTGATCTTAGCTTCCATCTTCCAACACCGAGAGAACAAATTTACATTGCTTTGAGCCACAATATTTGGTGTAAATTGTTATGGCAACCCCAGAAAACAACTACACGGGTGTTTGGGTCATGGCTATGCATGGACTCACCTTTCCTGTGATGCACATATCTGACATGTTCTTCTCTCCTCATCCCATTTTGAAAGCAATCTGGGCCTTCTGTGTTGGCATTCACCTGAGGTACGCAGTTTTACCGGCTAACAAGGTCCTTTTGACGATTACCTTCTCTCTGTCCAAACCAACGGTTCACTCTAGGCCTTTGGCTGGTATCTCATGTTTCTTCAACTTCTCTCCCCAACCCCCTTCTGTCTGTCTTCTCCTGCCTCACACTTCAGCAGTTTCCCCGAAATTAAAGTATACAGCCAGTGCGCCCTGTCTCAAGTAAAGAGCCAAATTTCATTACCACTTGAGCACTTTAAATCAATATTTGGGCATTTAATGATTTTGCTCATTTTATCTGAATACATTAAAGAAGTCTGATAGGCCTATTAGGGTCCCTGTGATTAACATCTTCGAATCAGCAAAAGGTGCCAATTTTAAAAAATTGGCTTGTTTCAAGCCCACCATAAAAATCTGCATAATTTAGCAATTATTTTATCATTTTGAATATATATTAAAAAGTAGTTTTCAGTGTTTAATTAGAAGATATAGTCAACATATTTTAAAGTAAGCTACCTCCTCTACGTATTTACGAGTTGAAAGGAAGAAATATTTGGGGCTGGCTCCAATTTGTAAACTAACTTCACCTCATATTTCTACCCAAGGCGTATGTGACCTTCAATCATCCTGCGCGCCCCTCATTAGGAACAGATTTACAACTAATCAGATGAACTAGAATCTCCCCTAGAGGCTCAGGATAGTGTCACCACAATTAACAAAGAGGCTGTGTCCTGAAAACTTAGTAGCTTCATTAACCTTAACCCCAGAGACAGAAATCCTAGAGGCTATACGGGATGTATTTTCGGGGGCCCAGACTTAGCCATGGTTCTACAACCTTCTTATAAGAATTAAGTTTGGGAAGATGGATGCAACCTACCCATTTCAAGCCTTCCTAGCTGCACCCACTCAGAAACCCTAATGGAGTCCTCTCTGTCAAGTTACAGGTTCATCACTAAGTAGTAAAAAAAAAAAAAATACTGATTATCATTAGTAGCTGTCTGGACTTGTGTTCAAAGGGCGTGGATAGGTCTGGAGAGGACAAACACAGAGCCAGCTGTGCAACTCATGAGTGGCGAGGTTTGGATCCAGCCTCGAAGCTAGAACAGGGCCCTGACCTGGTGTGGGACAGATGTTGAGAACCAGAAAATACTGTCAAGAAATACAAGGGGGATACTGAACCCCTGGATGCTAGGAAGAAAAAAATACAGAGCTGGAAAGAGGCAATGAACACTGGGCAGATGTGGAGCCAAACACCGACCGCACTGAGGGGGGTGGCTACAGAGTCCCAGCCCTGCCACCCCATGGCCAATGGGCACAAGACCGAGATGGACGGGTCGGTTATGCTTACTTAAGGACCTGGGAAAATAATAACAGCAGGGAAACCTCACTCAGCTGATTTTAATGTGGATGCTGGTCCTTCATCATCTCCCTCTTTCCCTTAACTTTGTCCTAGCTTCCATAATTCACCCCCAAGCCCCCGGACCTCCTTTCTTTGCCTACACTTCTGGCTTGTTTCAGCAGGAGCTTCTCTTTCCCAGTTTGGATCCTGTTTCTTGGATTATGTGAGTTCTGCTCCAGGGCTTCCTGCCCCTTCCTCTGCCCCTTCCTCTGAGATCCAAAACCCATCAGCCATGACAGTACAGAAGTCTGATGTTTTCATATAACCACTCAGGGACATAGGCAAACAGCCAGAACTGGAAGGTGCATGAGATCCTTCTAAAAGGATGAGGCAAGAACCAAGAGGCTGATCCAGGAGGCAGAGAGAGGCTCCATCTGCTCACCTCAAGCACCTCTGTCTTAAGCAATGTCCAACAGGTCTCACGTGTGGCAAGGGTGCGGGTGTGGATATGCTGGTACACAATGAGCTAGACAGGTAAAGTCCTATGCCAATTCCGCCTTCAAGAATTAGAAGCATTAACACAGCAGAGCAAGGTTGTGAGTAGGATAGGCAAGAAGCCAAGACGTCCTCTGGGAAAGAAATGAGAGGGTTGAGAAGGAGAAGTCACGGGACTCCCCACCGTAAAGAGAGAGACCTTCTAGAGCTAGGGTTCGCTCACTAGCTGACTGCCCGTGCCCACCTCTGGGCAGAGGACACCTCAGCCAGGGCTTACTCACCCACCTCAGGAGGACCGCTTTAAAGAAAGGCACAAGACAGACGGCTGTGAGCTGGGCTAGCTCCACAGACTCTGGCTGCTGTGCAGACCTATCTGTCTTTCCCAAAATCTTTTATAAAAACCCTGTTTCCTCATCTGAATTACATTTTCCAAATGTCTCCTTTGAGTCACAGCCGCCAACCTGTGAAAGTATTTAGCAGAATCTTGTCCTCACTTGAATCCTCCTGATCCAGTCTGACCCTCTGGATATTGAATCCTGGCACATATTCTGACCACATCTCTACCTCCACCATCTGCCTCAAGCACAGAGTAAATGTTTTCCTCTGGGTTTCTGTTACCTTTTTGCAAGCAATAAATATCCATGCGAGGGCCAAGTGAGCACCAGGCCACAGCCTTGGCACTGGTACCAGGAGATAAACAAAACACAGCCCAGCTCTTTTGGTCTTAGTGCAATCTTTCTTGCAGCAGCACCTGGCTTTACCACTAGAATATGACCTCAAAGTCAGAGACAGTGTCACTCCCCACATATGGGACAGGTCCTCACTGTGATCTAACACCAAATCGGGTTCAAACTATAGTGCTGCTCACTGGGTGATCCTGGGAAGTTGCTTACGCCCACCAGCTCGGACCATCCTTCCTCACTCTTTATGCAGCCGTTCTGGAAAATCATTCAATATGCAGACCAGGGACACTTGCACTTCCTCCAGTAAAAGACTGACCGCCATGAGAATCGCACTCCCCCTATCAACAACTAGAACATTGGACAAAATACATGCAGTAGTGATTTTCAGACATTAGACAACAGACAGAATGAGGCTGTGACCCCTGAGAGAAGAGAAAGAGAGATGAGCTCTATGAGTACACCATCTTCCTCCCTGCGTGTTCCCATGCCAGAAAGCAAAGAGAGAAATCCAAAGCAAAGCTCAGCCTTGAGTTGAGGAGACAAGAGATCAGAGTTGTAGCTGGGACTTCAACAACCCTCCTTCAGTAATAGGAAAAACTGGTGGGAAGAAAATCCATAAGGATAAAGGAGACCTGAACAATGCTATCCACCGATCTGTTTCAGTTGATATTTATATATGGAACATTCCACAGAACAACAGCAGGATACACATTCCTTTCAGGTATGCAAGAACATTCACCAGAAAAGACAACGTTCTGGATCTAACCAGCCTAGAGCAAGCATTGAAACATTCCAAAGAATTAAAATCACACTAAGCATGCTTCCTAACAAAAACGAAATTAAGCTTGAGATAAATAACAGGAAGAAATCTGCATAATTCCCGAGTACTTGGAAATCAGACAACTGATTCCTAATGGGTCAAAAAGGAAGTCTCGGGAATAATTAGAAAATGTTTTAAATTGAGTGAAAATGCAACACATTTGTTATGTAGTTAAAGCAGTGCTTAGGGTAGAGGTCAACATGTTTTGTTTTGTTTTGTTTTGTTTTCATTTAGAACTGTTTGAAAAAACAAAAGGAGGAGGAGGAAAGGTGGGGAAAAAAAGAAGAAAGGGGGCAGGCAGGTGGGAAGGAGATAAGGACTAGTCAACAAGGGCCATATTATAGCCTGCAAAGTCTAAAACAGTTACTATCTGGCTTTTTACAGAAAACATTTGCCAACCCCTTGCTCAGAGGGAAACGAATAGCATCAAATACTTTAATTAGAAATCATGAAAGTTCTCAAATCAATAATTTAAGTTTTAATCTCAAGAAGCCAGTAAAAAAAGAGCAAGACTCAAAGGGGGATATAATAAAGAGCAGAAATCATCAGCATTAAAGGCAGAAAAATTATCAATAAAGTCAATAAAACCAAAGGCTGGTTCTATGAAAAAAGATCATTAACTAGATAAACCTCTTGGCAGACTAATGAAGAAAAAAGAGAGAGAAGATGCAAATGACCAATGTTAAGAAAGAGGGGACACACAGGCAGAGAAAGAGTCATACCATATGACTTCACTCATTTGTGGAATTTAAGAAATAAAACAGATGAACACAGGGGAAGGGAAGGAAAATTAAGTAAGATAAAAAGAGAGAGGGAGACAAACCATAAGAAACTCTTAACTATAGGAAACAAACTGAGGTTTTCTGGAAGGGAGGTGGATGGGGGATGGGGTAATTGAGTCACGGGCATTAACGAGGGCACTCTTATTATGAGCACTGGGTGTTATATACAAGTGATGAATCACTAAATTCTACCCCTGAAACTAATAATACACTATATGTTAACTAACTTGGATTTAAATAAAATCTTTTTAAAGAAAGAAAAAAGAGGACACAACTACAGATATTAAAAAGATGACAGGCTTTTAAAAACTTAATATCAATAAATTTGATAATTTAGATTAGATGGACATGTTCCTTAGAAGACACAAATTACTGGGGTGCTTGGGTGGCTCAGGGGGTTAAAGCCTCTGCTTTTAGCTCAGGTCATGATCTCAGGGTCCTGGGATCAAGCCCCACATCGGGCTCTCTGCTCAGCAGGGAGCCTGCTTCCCCCTCTCTCTCTGCCTGCCTCTCTGCCTACTTGTGATCTCTCTGTCCGTCAAATAAACAAATAAAATCTTTAAAAAAAAAAAAAAAAGAAGACACAAATTACTAAAGCTCACTCAAGAGCTTTAGTAGAGCTTCTTCTTTCAAGAAGAAACAGATAATCTACATTGTTCTATATTCACCTGCAGTTAAATCCTTCCCCCTTCCCACCATAAAAAATAAATTAAAAAAATAAACAATTAAAAAAAAAAGCCCTTCTGGGCTCAGATGGCCTCCCTGGCAAATTCTGGCATCCAGCAAATTTTTAAGGAAGAAATCATGCCAAGTTTCCATAAAGTGGAAAAGGAAGGAACATCTCCCACCTTCTTTTATGAGGTTAGCATTAACTACTTAATTACAAAAATATGACAGATATAGCAAGAAAAGGAAACTGCTGAGAAATAATCCTTATAGGGAGGAACGAAAAATTCTTAACAAAGCATTAACAAATAAAATCCTGTAAAAAAGATGATATGCCCTTGTTCAGTGGGTTTATCTCAAGAATGCAAGGTTGGTTCAGCATCCATAAATTAATTACTATCACTTACCATATCAACAAATCTAAATGAAACATTGTAAGATTGCCTCAATAGATACATAAAACCATTTGACAAAATTCCACATTTAGTTATGATAAAAAGTCACAGTAAACCAGAAGCAGAATGTGGCTTCCTCAAACTGAAAAAGAGCATCTGTATAAGATCTTCAGCTACTCTAATATTTAATGGCGAAAACTGAATACTCTGTTACTCAGATAGAGTGTCCGCTTTCAATACTTCTATTCAATGCTATAGTGAAGGTCCTAGCTACTGAAGTAGGCAAGAAAAAGAAATATAACCATGTAGATTTGGAGAAGAAAAATGTCCTTATTTGAAACTGACATTGCTATGTAGAAAGTTTCTAGGAATCTTCAAAAATTATTTTAAAAGTACCTTAGTAAGGTCACAGGATATTAGCTCAAATATAAAAATCAGTGACATTTCTATAATCTAGCAACAAACAACTTTAATGGTGAAATAAGGGGCATTTGGGTGGCTCAGCTGGTTGAGCAACAGACTCTTAGTGTCAGCTCAGGTCAGGATCTCAGGGTCCTGAGATCCAGTCCCACCTTGGGTTCCCTGCTCAGCAGAGAATCTCCTTCCCCTCTCTCTCTCCCCCTCCCCCTGCCCATGCCTGCTCTCTCATTCTCTCTCTAAATATAATAAGTAACTCTTTGGGAAAAAAAAAGTTGACATAAAAAGCAACAACGCTGTTAATAATCATTATCAAAAACCATAACGTAAGGTTAAATTTCAAAAAAGATGTGCAGAATCTACACACAGAAACCCACAAAACATTGCTCGGAAAATTAAAGAGCGAAATAAGTGAGAAAATAAATATGCCATTTAACATTGCTTAAATATCAGTACTTCTCAAACTAATCTATAGATTCAGTGCAGTCCGGGTTAAAAACCTAACAGGGGGGGCACCTGGGTGGCTCAGTCGTTGGGTGGCTGCCTTTGGCTCAGGTCGTGATCCTGGAGTCCTGGGATCGAGCCCCGCATCGGGCTCCCTGCTCTGTGGGAAGCCTGTTTCTCCCACTGCCATTCCCTCTGCTTGTGTTCCCTCTCTTGCTGTGTTTCTCTCTGTCAAATAAATAAAATCTTTAAAAAAAAAAAAAAAAAAAAACAAACACCTAACAGGGTCTTTAGAGAAACAGACATGCTACGTCTACAGTTTACATAGAAATCCAGACTTTGGAGTCAAACTGCCTGCTTTTTGAATATTGGCTCCACCACTTGCAAACTTTAGCACACACAGAATTATTTCCCCAAAACTCCATCCTCCCTATCCTGCCTTTTCTTATTGGTAGGGCGTTACTTGTTGACAGTACCTGCCCTTCTCTTCTCTTCCGGGTCTCTCTTCTGGGCTCCCCGGTGTAGCTTGAGGCAAATACTGATTGGCTTAGAGGTGAGCACGTGATGCAGTATGGCCAATGCGCTACGAGTAGGGTTTACTGTGAGACTTTCATCCCAAAGGACTTCCTTGGAGACAGAAAGAGACGTACCTCCCTCTCCTCTTGATCTACTGGATGTGTTCAGGATGGGTGTAAGGCCCGGAGCTACAGTTCTCAAGACATGAGTCAGACTGAGGACAAGTCTGAGAAACGGGAAGGTAGAACAAAGACCTGCAAGAGCCTGGATCCTAGATGAAGTTAACGGGCTAATTTCCACTCCCGTGAGACCATCATTTGTGGAAATTATATGCTCCGTGAGGAAGTAAACCATCCTGATTTTAAAAATCATTTTACTTTTGGGTTACTGATACTTGCAGTCAGAAGCCCCTAACTGATGAAACTAGGTGTCCCTCACCTCTACATTAGGGATAATAGTAATTTTTACCTCATGGAGTTTTTAGGCGGATTAAATGAGATAATATAAGTAGAGCACATAGTAAAATGTCCAGTAAGTATTCAATACATATTGGCTGCTATTATTATTAATATATTGGCTCTCTCCTCTGAAAAATAGAGCAACTCATGACTGAAACAAAGAGTTTTATTTCAATCAAGAAATGTCTATCAGCTGCCTACTGTATGCCAAGCTCTGTCACCATGGCTGTAAATGAGTCCTCGTCTCCCAAATCTCACAGAATAGAGGGGAACAAAGTCAAGAAGAAAGGCAATGATGGCACAGTACTTCCAGCAATTTACAATTGCTCTGACTGGTTAAATACACAGTGTCAAGGTTACACAGAGGAAGGGTGTTCAACCATGGCTCGATAGATTAAGTCAATAAGACTTGTTGTAGAAGGGAACATACAATCTAGGGCCTTGAGAACGTGCATGAAAAATCCAGGTGAAGAGGATGCAGGAGAGCATTTAGAAGGTATTCCAGGCAGAGGAAAAGGATAAATGAAAGCTTGAAGACAACGAAGAGCCCAGGGCATTCAGGGAACTCCAAGCAGTTCAGTGTGGCTAAGCCGACTGTTAGATTAACAGAGGAAAAGGCATGGAGGACACTCAGGTAGAGGCTAAGTCATGCAGAGGAGGAACCCGCAGGCTCCCTGGAAGGGCTTCTAATTTAGAAACTGGCATAAAGTAGGACTTAGTAATGAAAACTGTGCTGCTCCTGGTTCATGTCTCTAAATATGAATTTGACCTGTTATTTATTTAAGATGCGAAGTTCTTGCCTATACATCAAAGACCTCAGTTTAAAAAAAACATAAAATCTGGCTCAAGTTAAGATTGGAACTTTTAAAGTGGGGCAAGCTATAAATTAACAAGTTTCCCACTGTATGCATGAATTGGAGGCTAATGCTAAACTAGGTCACAGGCCTGGACCAGACTAATTGGCCTTGATTTTTTGGGTCCCCATGCTGTGACAGATACTCTGGGAAAGGAAGAAAGGGAGGTGGGGAAAATGGATAAGTGAGGTCCAGAATTATGAGAGTAATCAAATGTCGAGATAGTTCAGAAAAGCTCTTTGATACTCTCTAGTCAGAGTTCTCAAACTTTTAAGAATAGCACACCCTCTCTTCAAATATTCAAGTTAATCTTGGTAGATTGCAAAAAAATGGCCAAAATTTCCTCCAGTCAATTCGAGTATGCATGCCTTTTGTATCATGACTTTACAGCTTTTCTTACCAAGACAAAGAGTCTGTGTTTCCACTCCTTAAATCTGTTTGATCCTATGATTTTTCTGACCAGCAGGGTGTTGGCAAATATCACGCAGACAGACATTTGAAAAGCACTGGATCATTGCATTTTTGTCCTGGTTTTGGTTTTTTGGAACCCTAAGAGCACCATGCTAAGAACACTAACCTTAACACTGTGCTAAGATCATTAATCCCAGGCTAACCATGAGGAAAACAGACCATGTAAAGAGAAGTCCAGTCATCCCTGGCATATCCCAGTCAAGGCTATCCTAAACTGACCAACCAGCTGTCCTCAGTCTTAGGAGTGAGCCCTGCCAAGAAAAGCAAAAGTACCAGTCCAGCTCAAACCACTGACCCTTAGAATCATGAACTAAACAAACAAATTATTGTTTCAAGTCACTATGCTTTGGCATATTTTGTCATGCAGCAAAAGCTAACTGATATACTCACTAAAAAAATCACCATTGAAACAGGTGCAATGAGACCTGATGATTAAAACAGTGCGAAGGAAAGGGAGCCTTGGCCACTGTTTTCCTAAAAGCCAGGAACATATCCCTCTCCCCCTGTAGTCCCTAAAGGGGCAGAATCACTAGATCCCTGAATTCTAGTTTGACCCATGTTCCAGTCCAGTGTCTATTTTATAGATTAGGACACTGAGGCCCAGAGGTGATACTGACTGGCCTAAGTCCAATCAGTGCACTGTGAATGTCCAGCCATGGTTCATAGATGGGTACACAAAAACAAATTAGATCTAAAGAGACGCTTATGCTGAGAGGACATAAGGCCAGGAGCAATTGCACCCATCCGTGAGAGACGAGCCTATCTGAGATGGAGGCATCGCAGCGTACAGCAGAGAGGGAAGATACAGAGAAGTCAAATCCCAGTGACATCATACGGATCCAGCTGAAGCTAAGCGAGATCTACATTTTGATTTTCCAGTTATATGATGAAAAATATCCTCTCTGTTTCTCAAGCCGGGATGAGTAGTATTTTCTGGCCCTTACAGCTGAGATTCTTAACTGATTCTCTTGTTCTGATATCCTGATTCAAGTTTACTTGATCAGTGCCAAAGCTCAGACTCTACCCACTTGATTCCCAATCGTTCCCACTGTCTCTCCAACAAGACAGGATAAAATGTCATACTTTGATCCTTTGTGTGTCTTCCTGAAGACAACAAGGATCTGGAAACTTCACCACATGAAGGAGGTAGAGTGGAGATGAAACAGTAAGAATCTTACAGTGGTACACCCAGAAGCAGAAATCCATGGAAGTCCATGGGCGTGGGCTTGCAGGAGATAGGTCAGCAGGTAGACAGAATAACTTGAAGCCGAATCCATGCACTTAGCTAGAGTCATCAAGTTATGGTTCTTTAACTGTCTCTCATTTGGGGCCAGAATTGATCTTGGGAGGTGGGGCAGAGGATGGGGTGCTTTGCTCCTAGTAGGGTTGAGGCGATCTTCAGGATGGAGGCAGGGCTACATGGGATAGGAAGTCAGACTGATGAACAGCACAAAGTGGACATGAACCAGGCCATGAAGGATAACGTCATCAGGCTGAGATGTCAAGACTCAGGGCTGAACCCTATCTTTTTTAGGTGAACCCACACCACAGTTGGGCAAATGTATGCTCTATCTAATCATCGGAAAGTAAAAATAGGCCCTTCCTTCTTCTACTTGTTTGCAAATTGAAAGTCTAACAACTTTACCACTCAACTGCTTGATGATTAGTAGGCGGTAATTTAAACTATACACATTATGCTAAATATCCTTCTATTAATTCAGTCTGAGTGAGTTTTTATAAAATGCTTTGTTCTGCTCAATAAAGTTAATTATATGTTCTATGTTTCATAACTGAGTGTCTTGATTTTTTTTAAACATAATGGCAGATTCAATTGCATTTCCTTATAAACTCGGGTGTGTTACAAAAAGCAATCCATGTAAGGAAGCAGAGCTGTCCACTCCCCACAACCCTGCCCCTCTTTCCCCAACAGCTTTAAAGACGTGGGGAATGTCCTCTAAGTTTACAAGGGGCTGGCTGTATCCAAGAGATCCAGAAGCAAAAGCCCTGAGCGAATAGGCCCCTGGGAAGCTTCTCTAACATGGAACGGGAAGGTGAGGGTCTAGGAGTTATGGGCATAAATACCCAGCGCTGGTTCTAGTGGGCTTTGAAAACGAGAGGTTAAGAGGTGGCATTTAACCAGTGTGTGAGCTACTCCACAACACGTAGGCGCATTCTGGAAAGTGTAGTGGTACTGATGGTCCTCACGGATCCTGTGAGGATTCCCTCCCAGATGAGCAGGATGAGTGCCACACCCAGCCTGGGTCAAAGAGCCCGGGAAGGCATGATGGAGAAATAGCACTCGCATGAAGAAAATACAAGAAGAAATCCAAATGGCTAGCACTTCCTGAGCACTTATTTGAAGCGCTTTACACGTGTCAAGCCATTTAATCCTCCTTGGAATCCTAGGAGATAGGTGTTGTTACCCCCAATGCAGAGATGAGGAAAACAGGGATCTGGATTAGTCCAGAGGGACAGTCAAGAGTCGGCAACTGGAGGAGACAGTGAAATCAAAGCCAGGCCATCATCATGAAGGGAATGGACAGCAACAGCACAGCTAACCAGCTACCAGGGGAATCGCAGGGCAGTAGGAGTGTCAGAAGCAGAGGTGGGGAAACAGACCCTGAATGGGTTTTCAGAGTGGACGCTCTCTTCTTGCACTGAGCATCAGTGGCTCCAAGCATGTATTGGTAGGAAGCCATCAAGGAGCCAATAGATGCTACTAAAGAACAAGAAAACACAAGGCTGGGAAATGAAAAGGGAGAATTAGTAGTTATTTATCTCATTTTTATAATAATGACAAGCTTATGCATTACTTATTTAACCAATGCCATTTGCATGTTTAGTGTTTTGGCTTCTTTAATTGATGATCTCATCACACTCCACCCAGCACAGGGTGTGGCTCATGGTAAGAATGAAATAAAACACTGTTTTGGTGGTTATTGCTAAAAATAATGTGCATGTGCACTGCTGGATGCAGTTTAGGTTCGTGGAAAGATGACAGCACTGATAGAAAGTACAGTACTCAGATGGAGACTGCAACATGTTTTTGTCCATGTGCTCTTGGACAAGCCATTTCACCACTCTTGAGTCTCATTTCCTGCAAAAGTAAATGGGAATAAAGAGAAGCGTAAACTTGCCCTCAGACCTCTTTCTAAGATCAGGTGAAATAATGCATCTGAAAGTATTTTAGAAACTATAAAATACCATCCCTGCATGGGGTTCCATTAACCTAATTAACCTCCCTGTTTACAAATACACTGGACAGTCACGCAGATACACTCGACAAATGCATTTGATGGTTTATATTTCATTTCATTCGCCCACTGGCAAAGACCTTCAAAGAAGAGCCACAGATCACCAGCCAGGAGCGGCTTCACACAAGCTCCTGTGTCCTGATCCATCTGCCGCAGCCGAGCCTCTGGACAGGGATGCGAGAACTCACATTTTAGGTCCTGGCTCCCCACTTGACTACAGTGTGACCAAGAACAACTAATAAAATTTCTAAATCTCAAGTTTCATGCCTGAATAATCAGAGTGAGAAGGCTATCAGCCCTCCTCCCCTCCCGGGGTTGAAGTGAGGAAACCCGGAGTGTAGAAAACCCCAGTGTTGAAAGACAGCTCCTTTCCTCCTCTGACTCAGGCAGTGAGCGCTGTCGATGACCACACACAGTGCACAAGCCCACACACATCGAAGGTCAGCTGTGAGTGCTGCAGGAAGCGGGCCGTCATCAGCGGACTCCAACAACCGATAAGTGTTCTGAGCATCTGTGAATTCTCCGACTCTCACAAGGAAAACCAAGCTGCATTTCACTGAGGAACGAGGTGCCACAAGGAATCCAGAAGATCATCCCCACTGCCACCACCGAGAAAGAAAAGCACACTTGATCTAGATTCAACACACATCTGCTATCAACCTGTGAAATGCTGGTGTCACATTCTCGCTGGCCCGTTTCTGTTTGTTTTCAGTAACCCTCCCAAAAACCCAGGGAGATCAATGCTCTAACATATTCACAGGGAGGGAAATGGCTTCACGAAATGTTAGTGGCAGATGTCAGGTTCACGTCTCTGGGGTGAAGGAGCTGGTTTAGAGCAGTGCTGAGATTCCGAGCCTGGGATTGGAGAAAGCCACCCGGCCCAGGGCGTCCTTCCTCTCTGAGCCTCAGTCTACCCATCTGTAACACCAGGAGTGACAGGCTTTTGCTTGTGGCCCTGGTGGCTTGTGATTCTGAGAAGGTGGCAGCCTTGTTTCTATGCTGCTCATGTGAAAAACCCTATGAATGATTTATGGCCGAATCCTTTACTTCTCTGTACCCCTCCTTTGAACTTATCTTTAGATATTTGTCCATTCAGTTATGGGTTTTATTGAGAGCTGACTTCATGAATCACATCTTGCAAACCCAGGGAAAAAAGATACAAATGTTCCCCTCAATTTTCTTCTCCAAGGAGAAACTCCTTTTTCCTTTACCTTCTAAGAAAAAAAAAAAAAAGTAGTTTTAACCACTAATCACAACTAATGGAAGATGCACTCTGCTATTCTTGCCTACAATGACTTCCGGCAGACCCCAGGGAAGTCAATATTAGATCAGCTGGCTGGTAGAAGCTGGGGAAGGTGTAAAAAGCTTCCACCGTGAGTCCATTGTAGAGCCCTGTGAGGCCTGCACTTGACTGGGAAACATTTAAATCTATTTTCTTTTGACCTCTGAGGGCTCTTAAGTGAAGGGAAAAAAAGCCCTTTGCAACAAGTCTGGTGTTTTGACATTCATTTCCCAGCGCACGGGATCCTTCTGAAGGAGGAGAGGGCAAACGCCGGCAGTTAATGGAAGCCATGCTGGGCAATTGGTGTCATCAGAATCCCAGACTGAGCTCAGAGGCAAGGCCAGAAAATTTGAGGAGACACGGAGGGGTGGTATAAAACTGTACCCCATGGTGAGCAGGAAGTAGGGGGGAATGAGAGGTGTGGACAACCTCAACCAAAGACAGTGCCCAGAGACTGGAAAGAGCCCTTGGTAACAGAGGAGGACACTTGGCTTCTAATTGTGGCTAGCGTTTAATAAGCACTTAGTATGTGCCCGGCACTGAGAAGACCCTGGTTCACCTCACTGCCTTCCCAGTAACCCCATGTGGCAGATATTCTTGCTACCCCCTTTTAAAGATAAGGAAACTGAGACCTAGGGCACTGAGAGATCTTGCCAGTTTACATAGCCAGAGAATAACAGAAATGAGACTCAAATATGGATCTAACCTTGACACCCATGCTCTTAATCACTACATTATCCTATACCTACCGATGTCTTCTACATAGACGGTACAGATATATGCATGTTATCTAATCATCTGTCCCGTTTCTCTGGAAAACCTGACCTGCCATAGCCTTCAGGCTGTGAATGCTGGCATCCTACCCAGGACCCCCTGGGCTGGGCTTTCTCTCCTGCTAGAAGATGGGAATATTGGGGTAGAAATGAGGATAGATATTGGGGACTCGCTTAACTACTCACAGTCTACCTGTGGTCCACTGTTTTTCCCTCCTTTGGTTGTCTATAAGGTCTCCAGGGTTCTAGTTCAAGGAGATTTAACCTATTCGCCTAAAAACCCTTGAATCCTGGTGAGAAAACAATGTTAGAATTCAACAGAAAAAGGGTTTTGGTTCATTTCCTAGGTTCCTTGAGGGTCTGGGAAATGGGAAGGAACTACATAGGCTCCAGATGAGTATCCTACAGGTAGTTGCTTTTGTGGACAAAAATAAGCAGCAGCAATATGGTATAGCGATTAAGTACTCAGCACTGTGGACTCCATTAGACCTGGTTTCAAAGCCCTATTCTGTCACTTACCGAATGGCGACTATAGGCAAATTACTAACTCCTGATAAGCTTCAATTTCTTCATCCCTAATATGGGTGTCTGAGAAGAAGACCACTTAGAGGTTTGTGAAGAGAATGAGATAAGACATATTACACATACATGCATGCTCAGATTGCTATACAAGAAACATTAGTCATTACTGTCACCTCCCTAAGAGAGCAGGGACAGGGTCTGGGGAGAAGAAAAAAGAGCATGTGAATGTCTGAGAGCATTGGCAACAAGGTGTTGGCCAACTTGGCAGAGCTCGACTAGCCATTTGGGAAAGGTTCCTGTGGGCAGAGCCATCCCGTGACTCCAGCCATGTTTGCCTTCTTTCAGCAAGCCCTTCCCGGTACTTGGGACCGAGCCGTCTGGGATAACAGAAGACCCAGAGAAGAACAGGGCAGAACTGGGAGGGGATGGGACTGGGGTGGAGTGAGCATGGAAATTACTAAGGGATAAACTGAACCCCAACTAGGACTGCAGAGTGAGAGATCTTTGCAACACAGCCTGCTCCACGGTGGTGAGAAAAGGCAGCACGAGGCCAACTTGGAAGACTGCCAGCCAACAGAAACATCAGAAAAGGAATGATTCTAATGCGTTGCACAGTGCAGAGAAGAGGTCTTCCCTACGCTATCCAATCTCCCTGTTCTCCAGCAGCTCTAAGGTTTGGATAGGATCAACTCTAACCCAGCTCCAGGAGCGGGGCCTGATTAATCTAAGCCAGGGATCAGCAGACTTTTCTGTAAAAGTGTCAAATAGTAAATATTTTAGGCTCTCTGGGCCAGATGGCTGTAACTACTTAATTCTACTGCTATATCATGAACACACTATAGGCAGTAAGTAAACGAAAGGGTCTGGCTATGTCCCAGTAAAACTACAGAAACAGGCAGCAGGATAAATTCGTCCTGGGACAAAAGTCTGCTGGCCTAAGCCAATCAAAGTAACCCCATCCACCCTTTTTCAAAATGCTGCCTACACCAAATGGTGAAGGACATTCCAGTGGCTACAGTGACTGGCTCTGGGACGGTCTAATCAGAGTGCATATCAGGAATCCGTTTCGTTGTTGGCACAGGGGGCAAGGCAGGGTGGGTAGAGGGGCAATGTATTGTTCTTCTGTGTAGGGAAGAAAATGATCATAAGCCAAGCCAGGCTGAGAAAGAAGTCAGTAAACGAAGAGGAATAAAGCTCAGAGTATACCAGAGGAACCAAACCAAAGGCCTGATTGAATAATGCCTGAAGACTGCCCCACATCTTGGCTAATAGTTACGAAAGCAAGTCAATTCCCATTTTATAAGACATTTTATTTAGATTTACCAGGACTATCAATCTAAAGCATCCTATCTGATACCAATTGGAGATCATACTAACTAATGGAAGCAAAAGAACACTGTGCTCTTCCACAATTAAAACAATAAAACACCTAAATATACGTTATGGTTAATTTTATGGGTCCACTTGAGTGGACCACAGGGTGCTCAGATATTTGGTGAAATGTTATTTCGGGGTGTGTCTGTGACAGTGATTTTGGATGAGATAAACATGTGAGTGGTAGACCGAGTAAAGCTGATGGCCTTCCCCAGTGTAGGCAGGCCTCATGCAACCTGCAGGAGGTCTGAATGGAATAAAAGGCTAAGAAAGAAAGAATTCCATCTTTCTGCACAACTGGCTTTGGGGCCTTGGTTTTCTCCCGTCTTTGGCCTCAGACTCAGACTGGAACTTACACCATTGGCTCTGCTGGCTCGGACGTGCCCTGAAACCGGACATCATCAACTCTCCTGCCTCCGGGGCTTCGGACTCAGACTGGAACCAGATCATGGGTTCTCCTGGGTCTGGACTCCTCAGCCTCCGTAATCACGTAAGCCAATTCCTTATAATAAATCTCTCTTATATGTATATACAGCCTGCTAATCTGGTTTCTCTGGAGAGCGCTGACTACTACAAAATGGAACCGCTTTTGAAGGAACTCACTGTAGGGTATCAGAGCGGGCCAGGCTCCCCCGCAACCACCGCACCCCCCCCATAGTTCCTGAGGCAACTCCCCTGACACTTCAAGTCCGAAAAGCATACTTTGAAAACCACAAGCTGAAATTGTCTCTGTTGGGCCCTTTGTATTTTAGAAGTTCTGGCATGCTTTTCTTCCGTATGTCCTGGGAGTCCCTCTGTGGACCTCCACCTCCTCATCTGTAAAGTAAGTATCTTGGACGAAATGAGTGATAGAGAGGCTCTCCTCCCACCCTACACGGTATCAGAGGAAGAACAGGTTGATCACCCATCTGACGGAATGAGAATTTGGGCAGCTACGATTATTTTTATTTCTTACACAAAAGTGGTTCAAATTCCTTGGGAATATTTAGAAATAAACATACAGGGGAAAAAAAAACAGAAAATAAAAAATCTCTCATAAACTCCTCTTTTGGAAAATAACTACTGTGAACATTTTGGTGTGAACATGTTCAAGCTTTCTCTCTTTCCCTCTCTCTCTCTCATGCATGCGTGTGCACGCGCACACACACACACACACACACACACACACACAGACTCAAATATAAGAAATCATACAGTACCTGCTATTTATAACCTGTTGAATTATCCTAAAAATATAATAGTCTTTCTGTCTCAATAAATATTCCTCCATATTATGTTTTAATAGCTGTAAAGAATTTCAATTGCATAGATATACCAAAATTTATTCAACTAATGTCTATCTGTTGGAAATTTAGGTTTATCTAATTTTCTGCTATTTTAATAGTATGATGAACATTATTGTAGCTAAATCTCTACACATTTGCATTATTATGTCCTTAGGATTTATTTTTAGAAATGGAATTACTAATTCAAAGAGTATAAACATTTTAAAATTGTTTGATGCATTTTACCAAATTATCCAGAAGGTTTATGCAAATTTAAATACCCTTTCCCTATATATGGGGAAGCCTGTTCACTCACGCTATCCCCACTATCGAGCAGTTATTTTTTAAAACCTGAATAAGTCAGAGGAAGCAAGAAAAATAAGACTCTGGATTTTTTATGAGAAAATACCTTCGGAGTGTGTGTGTGTGTGTGTGTGTGTGTGTGTGTGTGTGTGTGTGTGTTGGGGACGGGAGGGGGGTGGGCAGCGGGGGTGGGGTGAGTAAACCTCCTTCCAGGTTTGATCTGTAATTCTTCCTTGGAGCTATGTTAAGATCTAACTCTAATTACATGGTCTATAATAAAAAGTGGTGGCACAGGACAGTTTCCCTCTTTCAAAACCTAAAAGCAGAGCAGAAATAGTCTCCTAGGACAAGAAGGAAAGGGTCTGATGAGCCGGGGAAGATAGCAGCTGGTAGATAATAAGGGCAACTCCAAGTTTTCGGAATCCTCCCACATACCCCCTTCTAACACGCAGAGCATCAGTCTTCACTGATCAGTGCCTTAACTGTGACTAACAGCAGATCCATATTCAATTCACACAGCCATCCTGAATACAGTTTTCTGCCGCGTGACTCTTCAAGATAATTTTTTAAGCATAGTCCTAAGTTCCCAGGTAAATCTGAGAGCCCTGTGTGAGTATGCTTTAAAAAAAAGGTCTGAACCAAGAATTTAGAATGTAACATGTCATTCTCTTTCATTAGCAATGCAAGTGCTTTCAGAAATGGTCATTCCATTCCAAAATCCATACCACTCCATTCCACCGCTGTGTAACAGGGACAAGATGGTCTTCAAGGTCTTACCTTCAGAGGCCGCATCATTGCAAACGACTAGAGGTGATAACTGCTTTGCCTCCATGGGAGGTGAGCATCCAGGTTTTCCATCCTTGAATACTAACAGGTTTTCAATGTCTTCAATCCCAGACAAGTGTGAGAGCCAAAAGCACCTCCCTACTGTTACAGATCCTAAGGTGACACCCCAATGACCACTCGGTGTTCACAACTTTGTGTAAACTTGAGGGTGGGCAAGAGTTGTGACTTACTTCTAACCAAAAGGCCATGGCAAAGATGATGAGATTAATGTCTACCTTATATAGGAAAGATGATGGACGGTCACTTCATGATTATACTGTTAAGTGCACTATACATAATATACATATATATATGGATATAGGCATACAACTTGGCAATAACTCACTTTCTCTCTCTCCTCTCCTCCCTCCCCCATCTTCCCTCCCCTTTCCTCTCCCCCACTGATCGTGAGGATGCAATCTTCCAAGAGTTCTACAGCTGCAACAAAGTCAGTTCTTTTTTTTTTTTTAAAGATTTTATTTATTCATTTGACAGAGAGAAAGAGATCACAAGTAGGCAGAGAGACAGGCAGAGGGAGAGGGGGAAGCAGGCTCCCAGCTGAGCAGAGAGCCCAACGCAGGGCTCCATCCCAGGACCCTGAAATCATGACCTGAGCTGAAGGCAGAGGCTCAACCCACAGAGTCACCCAGGCGCCCCACAAAGTCAGTTCTGTCCAACAACCTGAATATGAGTTTGGGAGCAGATTCTTCTCCAGTTGAACCTCTGATGAGACCTCAGACCTGGCCAAACCCTGGATTATAGCCTAATGAGACCCTGAAGCAAAGAACCCAATTCCATTCCAAAATTGCTCAGACTTTTAACCTACAGAAACCATGAGATAACAAATACATGTTATTTGAAGTGCTAAGTTTGTAGGAGTTTGTTGTGCATCAACAGAAAACAAATACACCCACATATGCCTCCTTCTGTTACCAATTTCTAGAACAAGGCTCTCAACTGCAGGGCAAGTCTATCTCATTTAGACAAAAAGCAATTGACTGAAAGATAAACCAGGGAGGCCACAGAATCAACAGAAAGGCTATAAAACTGGTCTTGCTCCACGGACAGGAAGTAAAGAAGACCAGCTGCAGAAACCACAGCCAAGCTACTTTGGCACCAGGCTTGTCCAGATACCACCCCTGGCCTCGCTGCCAGTCACCGCTCCTGCTAGACCACACGGCCGCTAGACACCGTCGCTGCTGCTAGATCCCTGGTGTGGTGGCCGTGCAATCCCACCACTGCCTTCTCCACTGCCTTGCATCTTTGCCTCACTTTGTTGAGACTGAAGTATTAGGTGAGAACACGCAGTTAGCCAAGTTTAAGTCACACATCCGTACCCTAGTTGTCAGGACGCAGTTGGGTGGAGTTTCTGCTCCAGGCTAGAGAATTGCTCAGATCTAGACTACATGTTTGGGTTTTGGTTGACAGCACTTTAGTCTGTCTGTGTGGCTGCAACAAAAATAATATAGACTAGTTGAATTATAAACAACAGAAAGGTTTTTTTTCCTTCCAATTCTGGAGTCTGGGAAGTCCAGGTACCAGCACATTGGGTGTCTACTGGGGCCCGCTTCCTGGTCCACAGACGATTATATTCTTGTTGTATCTTATAAGGTAGAAGAGAGCTGTCTGGGGTCTCTTTTATAAAGGCACTGATCCCATTCGTGAGGGCTCTATTCTCATGACCTACTAACCCCCCAAGGGCCCAACATCCAAATATTGTAACAATGAGGATCAAATTTCAACTTACGAAATTTGGAAGGACATGTTCAGTCTTTAGCAAATGACGTGTCCTGGAACTTTACAGAACTCAGCTGTTCACAGACCACAGTGTAACGAGTGCTCACTAGAATTATGCAGTGTATAACTATTCAGTGTTTTTACAAAGGGAATGAGAACCCCTTGGAGTTGCACAGTGGAGAACCCTATCCTGCTCCCAGCCAGTTACTACTGTAAAAGCATAAGAGCCCACCCCATCCCAGGTAATGTCCTATCCTATCCCACATAACATTCTGCCCTATCAAGACTTAGACTATGGAGTTTCCCCTCCAATAGGAAGGTGTTAGGATGCAGGGCAATCATAATTTTTTTAAAAGCTAAATGGCTCTCTTATCAGTAAACATGATAATTGAAACCACATGTATAAATAAGATTGCTTAGCCCAAGAGTAAGTATAGAAGAGAACCTTTTTAAAAAAAAGCCCTAAAAGGGGCATCTGAGTGGTTCAGTGGGTTGAGAAGTCAATTCTTGGATTTGGCTTTGTTCCTGATCTCAGGCTTATGAGATGGAGCCCCACATTGAGTCCCACACCAAGCCCCACATTGTCTCTGTGCTCAGTGGGGAGTCTGCTTGAGCATTCTCTCTTTCTGCCTCTGCACCTACCCCTGCTCGTGCTCTCTCTTGTTCTCTAATACATAAATTAATTGGAAGGAAGGAAGGAAGGAAGGAAGGAAGGAAGGAAGGAAGGAAGGAAGGAAGGAAGGAAGGGCACTGAAGAACTCCATCACTGCCAGGCCAGGAAAGAAATAAGTGTGCAGAGAGAAAGCAGTGATACATGATCTCCCAGGGGTGACCCTGAAAAAAGAATTTTCCAGGAAGGCTTCAATTTCATATAACAATGAATTATTTTTCATAAAGAAATATCTGCTTAATGAAATCTAATTTTTATTTTAAATAAAAATAACTATAAAAAGCAGGACCAACAATGTCTCTTCTTTCAGACCCCCTGTTCTGACTGGGAATTCAGAAGTTATGTTGACTACAGAGACAATATTCAAGCCTCCACTTACAGTCTGCCGTTGGAACAAGGGAATGAGATGCAGGATCTGTGTCCCAACCACCTTAGTGGGGCCAAAATCATTTGTCATATTGCAGCCTATCCAGTCCCCCCATTCCTCACTTACTGAAAAACGGAATATATTTGTAGAGTTAAGTGAAATCTTCCCTAAAATAACTAAAATGAATTTTCTTTAATCATTGAGAACATGATGTGTTGTCATGATATAAACCTGAAAAGTTAATCAAGAAAAGTTGCAGAACTTAACAAATTGGGCATGGCAGGCAATCACATTCCTCTACAGAAAAGCAAGGGTAATATCAAATTTTAATCAACATGTCTGACTCCTCTGGTTCACACAGAAAGTGAGAAAAAAAACTATCTATAAAACTTCAGGATGGAGAAGAGGACACAAGCAAAACAGATACCCATGCACATGAAGGTAGATCATCCTTGCTAGAGAATGGATTAAAAAACAGTGAAGAAACTCAAGAGAAGGTGAGCCCACGTATTGTCCCGTGAGTCACACTGCCGCTACAGACATGGTCAGGCTGAAATGGAAGCCAATGCTGGGCAGGGCTCGGAGGGGCTGGGAGCAGTCTTGAATTAAAGGGAAAACTGTGGTCTGGGGTAAGCCCCAAGCACACAGGATCTCAGGCTATTGGCGGCACAACTAATTCCTTTCTCTGCGGGCTGGAGGGGCTGAGCCTTTCCTCCTCTTGCCTGCGCGGTGGGGACTGGATCAGAAACTGAGCACAGCTGACCCTACAGTTAACAGCGGCTGCAGAAGACAGGGCTGGCATAGTCTACTCATCTTCCCAGCTGGAGAAGGAGCCCACTGACGAAAGGGACTGTGGCTTGGGTATCTTCTATACCCATTCCAAGACCTGGCCCACAGTAGGTCCCCGGTATGCGCTTGCTCATGGACTGACTCACAGACCAACGGACAGCATAAAAAGGCATCAGGGAAACCAACAACAGGTTCAGTTCTTCCATCATCCATTAGCCCTCTATGCTTCCTCAGACCTGCCTGGCAGAGATGTGACTTACTGCTTCCCTTCTTTCCCCTCCTTCTCAGAGAACGTGACGTGACCTCTCGTGTTCCATAGAATATATTTACTTTCCCCCTGGGCACTTTCGATTTGTATTAAGTGAAACAATGCTTACTTTGCTTTCTCCTCTTATCTTAATCAAGAGAGCCCTGACTATCTTCGATGTCCAGACAAACAAATGGCCCGGATCACATGAGCTGTGAGCAGATCTGACGGCCCAGCTCAGCAGAACGATGGTTGTACACACACCCCACCCCCCATCTCTCATGGGCACCTTCCACCCCATCCCATACTGCAATGCTCTGGGTGAGGAGTTTAAGACATGAAGGAGAGCGCGTTATGCTGAGTGTCTAGAGGACAGTACACGTCAGCCTGCCACGCCAGCCGATGGAATCCGGCAGGCACCGGGGTACAGCAGGTAGCCAGAGGTGTAACGGAGCAGACCTTCATCACGGGGGTCTGTCACCAGTGGTGCTCAGATCAGGCAAGGTCAAGTCCTTGTTTTGGTTAAAGGCCACACAAATGCTGACTGTCGTCACCCAGATCCCTCACTAGGATGCTACAAGTCCTCCTTCAGGCAGCCTGAGGTTCCCTAAATAGAAGCGTGACTTCTTTGCCCAAGCTCTTGGAGCATCTGGTGTTCTTATCCTCCTTCAGAATATTTATCTGTAATACCTTCTTACTAATATTAGCAGGGTGACCATTAACTCATTTTTTAAGTTGAAATCTTTGAGTGAAACTGGTCACTATTAATAGGTATACAGGAGTAAGAGGCATAAGTCGGGACTGTTCTAGGCAAACCAGGATGTGCGGTAACCAGGCTGTCGGCTTCACAATGACAGTGTGAGCACCCTGTGGGCAGGAGGTCCTTTCTCCTCCGCCCCTCGCTCCCCCTTACGCCCCATCCGTATTCAGGGCAGGTAGGGTTGGGGTTACATCGTTTTTGATGGTGTCCAAGGGCCCCTACTTAGGTTTAGGTATAGGGGAGTATTCTCTTTGAGCTCAGAACCCCTTATTCCTGAGCAAAGCATTAGCATGAACGTCCCAAAGAATCTCAAGCATGGTTGTTTCTCCTTTTTCTAAGCTCTCGACCAGTTCGGATGAGTTTCCTTCTTCTCCTGGAAGCAGTCTGGCCCTGCCCACGGAGGCCTCACAGCCCCGTGAGTACCACAGCAGGTCGCAGAACTGAGACGGGGGGGGGGGGGGGGGGGGGGGGGGGGGGGGGGGGGGGGGTAGCTGGGGTGCCCGGCACCACCGGGGCAATCGCTGAAGTGTCGGTCTTCAGCAACAAATGCCAAAGTCAGACAAGGCCCAGGCCCTCCCAGGTAAACGCCCAAGACTCCCTCCCCTGCCAGCACCCGTGCAGGCGGCCCCTGGAGTGGAGGGGGCAGCGTGCGATTCCCTGCCAATTCTCAGGGCCAGCCCTTTGGGTGTGCTGTCACACCGCAGCCCTTCTCTGCTGCCCACTCACGGCCCCATCTCCGGCCCTGGCTCCGAGGGCCCTCTCTCAGCGGTGGGAACATACCCACCGAGGACCATCGGCCAGCCTCGCCCTGGCTTCCTGGCCCGTCGTGTGCTCAGCCATCCCCAGGAGCTGTCGGTGCTGGATGTGGAGGGCCTGGTACCCCCATCCACCGCTCAGGCTCCACTCTAGCCCTCTTCACCCCACCTTCAGGGAAACAGGTGTGAATCCTGAAGCTTCTCTCAGCAGCACGGAGGACGTCATTGTAGGCACAACACCTGCATTATCTTACCGACTCCTCCTGCCAGTCTCAGAAGGTAAGTGTTATCATCCCCTTTGTTTATACCTGGGGAAACTGAGGCAAAATCAGTTTAAGTCATTTGCCCAGAGTCATGGGGTTTCTGCTACCTGCAGGGAAAGGGAGGCATGTGCTGAGAGAACATTCTTGCTGAGACACAAACATACAGAATAGAAGAGCAGTACGAGGTAAGTTACTGAAGAAATCCAGGAAAGAGGAGCATGAAAGAGTCTGTGTTCGGGAATCCTTGAGAGAAAGACACATGACCGGACGGTCCCGCTGTAACGGCCTCAGTCTCTCTCCCCGAGTCAGTACTGAGCAATACCCTCCAGGCTCTGCTAGGACTCCAGAGCCAGAGTTGCCAGGAACAGCTTCCTGAACTAGCCTCGCATTCAATAAACGAAGCAAAACATTTCTGCCAGCAAAGCTAGTTAGTTCTAAGTAAATATTTAAGAACTTGCAGTATAATGTTTCAAACTGTACAATTACAAAACTGTATCCAAAATTATGCAAATGAAAAAAGGACAGCAAGAAAATATACCAAAGATATAAGAGTGGCAACAATTACTACAAAACTATTCTCATCTAATTTTTTTCTGAAAGTTGGTGGGAGAAAAGAACACAAGATTCGAACAAAAGCTCCACTCCCTGTGGGTTGTTTTTTTTTTATTTCCCTGAACCTCTGTCTCCTCATTTCACAAATAGAACATAGTAGCTACTAATCCTGGACATAAATTATCTCACCCACTGTCTGGTGCTCCATGTTATCCCTCTTTCCCTTCCCAACACTAAGTGAAAATATCCCACCACCAGGCACAGGGTCAGTCCCCTCTGGGTCTTTTCCTACAGAAGTTTCCCCGAAGTGAGAAGGCTAGCGTTAGGACCCAGCTCTGTGCTCATAGATCCATTTCCTTCCACCACATGCAAAGCATTAAAAGAACAACCCTGTCCATGAAAATCACAGCACCGGGAGGGGGGATAGCAAACCCCAAATTAATCAAACAGGATGTAATTCCCAGAGCAAACATGCATCAATTAGGGGAAATGTTGCAGTCAGGTACGGCGTTTGGAATTTCACGAGGGAACACAAGGTGGATACAGTAAGCTCTGGCCTTGATTATGGAAAGCAGTCGCTGTATGATGTCAGGGCTGCTGTGATCAGTTCGGCCAGAAATTCACTTTTCAGTGCCTTGATTCCTGGGATTACCTTTGTGCTGACTGACAGCCAACGAAAGAAAAACTGCACTGCTTCATAGAAAACGTGCTCTGATCCGTTCTAACAGCCGACAGACAGCCTGATGCTGATTTTCCTTGCCTGTGTTCGAGCGACACATTCTTCAAATTGGAGCGAGGCAGAGCAAGAGATTCTTCATTGCCCCTTCTGTGGACACGGCACTGGATCGACATGGCAAGGGGTACAAAGGAGAGAAAAAGCCTCTCCTCATAGGGACCAAAAGGAAGAAAGCTCAGCTGCTACTGGGGCCTGGCTTTCTGCCAGGCACTACTGCCCAGGATTTAGGTTTATTATTACGTAATTTTTTTCTCCCAAAAATCATAGGAGACAGGGTTATCGTTCCCACTCATCTGAGCCCTGACTTGCTGAACTCCGCAGTCTCTACACTGCATGGCCTTATAATCTATTCCCACATCAGTGTCCCAAAAAAATCATCCTTTCTCTGCAGAGGCCACAGAATGGGAAAGACAGGGAGCATCAGGCATCGGAGTCATGCGTACCCTTCCAGACACTTCACATCTGTGTCCACAGAGGCTAAACGAAGGGTCAGAAAGTTTTCTACTCACCTAAGTCGAGACAACCTGTCCCATTCCCTGAGGAAGTATCCTCCTCTCCCCAGTGAAAATCAATCACTCCTTGCTTTGAGCTCCCACGGCATTTTGTTTGAACTTCCCTGTGGAGAAAAAAAGAGAAAAGCCCTGGTTGATTACCTGTGTATTCTTTCTTCAACCTTTGTCTTAGAATCCTATTTCTCCTCAAAGAGTCCACTCAAATCACAGATTTAGCAACTAATTGCTCTCCACTCTGAGCACACACACACACACACACACACACACACACAATTTCCCATTTTTATTTTTTGAGATTTTATTTATTTGACACACAGAGGGGGCGGGCAGCCGCAGAGGGAAAGGGAGAGGCAGATTCCCCACTGAGCAGGGAGCCCTATGAAGGACTCGATCTCAGGACCCTGGGGATCATGACCTGAGCTGAAAGCAGATGCTTAACCGACTGCACCACCCAGGGACCCCCTTTTCCTGCCTTTAAAATCAGATGTGAATTTCAGCCCATCAAGTCATCCATGCAATGTGACTATTTTCCCTTAAAGTTCAATCATCCATTGAAATCCTCATCTCTTCTGGTCCTCAGTAATCTCTCCCTGCAAGTCACTGCCAAACTACCCCCATTTCCCATCGGCAGAGTCTCCTTCATCAGCAAGCCCCCCTTTAATTCCACATGAGGTTGGGCTCTGGAGTCTCTTGGGTACCCTCCTCATCCTTACCTCTCTAGGTAAATCAAGCAGCCATTTCACCTCTGGGGCCTTGCTGCTTCCCTAGAGCTCTGCCAAAGGACTGGGGACCCTCTGCTGTCAGATCCCACAAACCCACCCGGCATCTGAAGTTTTGAGGGTTTCTTCCGCCTGGGAGTCAGAGTCCAGAAACTCCTTTCCCAGACCCTATCAGTCTGCAGTCCCGCAGCTTTTCCCCTCCACTTTCAACACTTCAAAGAGAAGAGAAGCCTTTCTAGTTGGGAGTCAGGAAGAGGGAGAATCTTTTTCTTCAACCATCTAACATTTTGGCCTATCCATTTTTTCAAAAAGCACCAGCATTCGGAAACTTAGTAACAGTCATGTTTCTTTCTTAGGGAAATGAACAGAGAAGGAAGGGTCGGTGAGACTGACTAGAGCAGGTGAAGGCCAGGGGAGGAAGTGAACTGGCAGCAAAAACCAAAAAGCCATTGCATAAAATCTCAATTAATATCATGCTCTTTTACTGGCACTCCAGCTCTTGGCTCTGCCTCCTTCGTGAGGGGCACGCACAGTCCTTCTCACTGTTGCTGAAGTTGAAGGACAGTCTGGGTTGGTACATGGGGCTACAGATTGGGGCTGTACAGATGGGGCTGGGAAACGTGGGTGATAATCCCTGCTCTGATACTAATGGGATGAGTGATTTGGGGAAAGGTAGTTTCCTCTTTCTTTATCTCTCCCATGCATGAACCATAAAATCAGAGAATTATACCGGATTAATGTTCCTAATCCTTGACCATCCTTATACCACCTTCATAATTGCACTACATAGAATTATCACCCATATTATTTTTACTTAATAATTTTCCTTAAATCAACTCACGTTTTTAAAAACTTAATTAAACTTACTGTAAAAGCCAATCTTATATGACGTGTGTAAATTAATAAAGGTGGAAACCTCACTAAGGTGGGAGTCCAGACGCTAAAAGGGAGAATCCCAGGCCACACACTGTCAGTTATATAGGAAGAACTGTCAATTACAGAGGCTAACAAAAGAATCTTCAAAGGGAAAGAATGATCAGTTATAGCCCCTCCCATAGGAAAAGATACACATTGAATCTTCTACAAGAAATTTACTACTCCTAAATTTTTACTTTTCTCCAATGTACCTTCACTCAAAACAAGCCTCTCCAATTCCCTCCTTCTTCTCCATAAAATAACGTTTCTCTCCTTCGTTTGTTGGACTTGCCTAAGGTTTTGCCACATATCACATGTCCCACACTGCAACTCCCTGCCATTCCCAAATAAACCCATATTTTCTGGTACAATAACAGACGATTTTATTTTTAAGGTTAACATTGGTGCATCACTTAAGGAGCCTAAAAAGTAATCAAAAACTAATAAATATATTCACTGAAAATGAAACAATGTCATTAAATTCTGGCTGGGTACTTTTGCCTGCCAAATGTTCTTTCTGTTAGAAAGTTGAAAACAGCACCTGTCAGTGAGGTGCTAAAGACACAGTAACAACCACCAAGAGTTTTCTTCTGGGTAAATAAGAGAACTGAAATAGATCTGAAAATGAAGCATCTTTCTGGTTGCATTCCTCAATTATTCGCATACAATCAATTTCTTATCCAGATCTCTGTACTTCGCTTTTGTTCTCAGCCAAGCCACCATGCCTTAATTTCTTCTAGTTTTAGCATCCCCTTGAGTATTTAGGGTGTTGGGGGAAGGGGACTGGCTTCTCCTCTTTATTTTTTTTTTTAAGATTTTATTTATTTATTTGACAGAGAGGAGAGATCATAAGTAGGCAGAGAGGCAGGCAGAGGGAGAGGGGGAAGCAGGCTCCCCGTTGAGCAGAGAGCCCGATGTGGGGCTCCATCCCAGGACCCTGAGATCATGACCTGAGCTGAAGGCAGAGGCTTTAACCCACTCAGCCACTCAGGTGCCCCATGGCTTCTCCTCTTTAGTCTAACAGCCTCCTCATTTCACCACGGCAGGACCTGTGCTCTCCCTCTGTGCCCACTCCACTTGGTTTCCAGCAGGAAGAGGCCAGCCCCCTGGAGTTCAGTGGCCAGATGAACTCCTGACACACCTGGTCATGCCCCTGCAGCCCATGTTTTTCAGATCTCACACTTGTCTGCCCCTGTCACTCACGCCTGCGGTCATTGCTGTCTTGAAAACACACCTGCTCCAGAGCCAAGCCTGCAGAAAAGGGTTGTCAAGCATGGCTAATGTCTCAGCAGGCTCTAGGTCACAGTCTGCAGGATCCTTCGACAATTTGGTTTGGTCCTTTTCTCTCCCAGGCCAGCCTGAACTCATCCACCACCACCCCCCACCCCAACCCAGGAAAGCAGGGAAAACGGTCCAGCATATTCCTAGTAGCAAATACGAGAACACAAATACAGCCTTTAAGTCCATATCTAGAATGGGATCAAAGCTATAGTCTACCATCTCCTGGAGTTCTTCTTTGGCCACTATAATTCTCATCCTTTCTAGTTCTGAAAAAGAACAGAAATACCTTCCAAGGAGAAGACAGACAGATAACTGGAAGTGCTCTCCCACTGCACACCAACTATGTGCTATATAAAAAATACTTTTGAGTACCTTGCGGAATTCTCTGAAAGTGAGAGAAATCTTCAAGCACCCACCCTCCTCCTCAGAAGGAAAAAAAGATAAAACAAACAACTCAAATAAACAAACAAAAAAACCATGAGTGTGACCCGCAAGCAAATACAGTAGGCAAGGTTTTTCTGAAGTAAATCCCAATATTAGCACTGTATTCTGGTCAGCATACCTTGGGCCAGCTAAATGATGAAGTCATTTACCTTCAGACACAGTTGCTAACCTGGAAATTTAAGAAGTTCAAAGAGGTCCCAGGTAGATATGTTGAACGTAAGGTTAATATAAGTAAATCTCTTATGCTTAAAATAACAATAACAACAACAATATTTAGCTTCTGTATAAAAAGAACTAAAATATCAAATAATACTACCATGTAAGTAGGAAAGTGTTTCAACTTAAGTGTTATTGGGCTCTTATATTGTTCAGAAAGAGAATTGTGATATTAATTTGAGATTTCACTGTGTTAATAGTAAATATCTCAAATAATTATCAAAAATAAGAAAAGAATTTTATTAGGAGGAAAAAAAAATCAATACAGAAAACCA
This sequence comes from Procyon lotor, assembly GCA_028646535.1. Taxonomy (NCBI): domain Eukaryota; kingdom Metazoa; phylum Chordata; class Mammalia; order Carnivora; family Procyonidae; genus Procyon; species Procyon lotor. The sequence continues at coordinate 34,205,372 of CM053613.1, forward strand.
AAAAATATCTCAATCATCTATGAATGGATAAAGAGGATGTGATATATATGCATATATAATATGGTATATATATATGAAGTATATATGGTATATACACTATATATGATGGAATATTACACAGCCATAAAAAAGGATGAGCCAGGGGCGCCTGGGTGGCTCAGTGGTTAAGTCTCTGCCTTCAGCTCAGGTCGTGATCTCAGGGTCCTGGGATCGAGCCCCGCATCGGGCTCTCTACTCAGCAGGGAGCCTGCTTCCCCCCCTCTCTGCCTGCCTCTGTGCCTACTTGTGATCTCTTTCTCTCTGTCAAATAAATAAATAATTTTTTTTTTTTTTTAAAGGGTGAGCCATTGTGATACTGCCATTTGTGATAACCTGGATGGACCTAGAGAGTATTATGCTAAGGGAAATAAGTCAGGCTGAGAGAGACGAATACTGTATGATTTCACTCATATACAGAACCTAAAAAACAAAAACAAAAACCAAAAAAACCCCACAAATGAATACGCAAACAAACAAAAGGCAGCGCCAAACCTATAAATACGGAGAACAAACTGATGGTTGGGCAGAAAGAGTGAAGGAGAGTGGGAGATACAGGCTTCCAGTTACAGAATGAGTAAGTCACAGGAATAAATAGAACAGAACAGAGAATATAGTTAATGATAGTGTAATCGTGTTGTATGGTGACAGATGGCTATGCTTGTGGTGAGCATAGCACAATGTTGAATCACTATGTTACAAACCTGAAACTAATGTAACATTGTGTATCAACTACACTAAAAAAAAAAAAAGTTTTAAAAAGTTCCTCAATCAACAAAAAAAAAGGCAAATTGGAGAAAAATGAAATACAGAAACACAAATCAAAGAAAACAATAAAATAGTAAATAGAAGTCCAAATATATTGATAATCCTGAGAAGCATAAAGAGATTAAACTCCTCAGTTAAGGATAGCAATTCTCAGTTTGGATAACAAAGCAAAATCGAATTATATGCTCTTTGCAAGACACATCCCTAAAAATTGAGAACTGGAAAGCTTAAAGTAAAAGAGCAGAAAAAGAGATAGCAAGTGCATATTAATCAAAGGAAAGCAAGGGTAGATGTATTATCATCAGACAAACTAGATGTGTTTAGCATCCTTGAAGATGGCCCCCACCTCCTGGTACTTCCAACCTCATGCCCTCTCTCTTTGAGTAACTTGCTTCTAACCAATAGAATAAATATGTTGAGGTAATGTCCATGACTCTGTTAATAACAGATCATAGCTTCCGCCTTGCTGAGTAGACTCTCTCCATTGCTTCCCTAGCTTGCACACCTTGAGAAAGCAAGCTTCCACTTACAGAGGTCCATGTGGCCAAGAAACTGAGAGCAATCTCAGGCCAACCACCGAAGAGTAATCAAGAATCTCAGTCCAGCTTCTCCTGAAGAATCAGCTGAATACTGCGGACAACCACAAGCTGGCCTTCCCCTTCAGATGATCCTGCAGACCCTGGATGGACAGCTGGACAGCAGTCTCATGAGACACTGAAACACGGTCCCAGCAAAGGCATGCCGAGATCCTGGCCCAGAGACACCGAGATAATAAACAGGTGCTGCTTTAAGCTTGGGGTTACTTGTCACTTAGCAAAGATAATGAATACACTAGAAGCACAATTAGCCATGGAAGTGTTATTCTTGATCACTACTTAAGATAAAGGTTTGATTCACCAGGAAGATATAGAAATCCTAAACTTCCACGAATCCAATGCAATAGACTCATGCTACATAATAAAATAGTAATTTGGGGATAATTTTGCATATGCTGTGCAAAGAGAACTGGGCCAAGTATGACAAACCAGTCCTAAGCTTGACTCTGCTCCTCATATTCTGTATAATCTATGTTGTTTCCCTGAGCCTGAAATTCCTACATTTCTGTAACTGTGTGTCCAATATATTTTACTCCCTTTACTTCTTTTTTAAGATTCTATTTACTTATTTGAGAGAGAGCAGGGGGAGGAACAGAGGGAGAGGGACAAGCACACTGACAAGCAGGCTGAGCACAGAGCCCAACGCAGGGCTTGATCCCACAACCCTGAGATCATGACCTGAGCTGAAATCAAGAGTGGATGCTTAACCAATGGAGCTACCCAGGTGCCCCAAGTTTCCTTTACTTTCTAAGTTTTTTT
>CM053613.1:34207630-34220884 GCA_028646535.1 Procyon lotor
AAGCTATGATACAGTGAATAGAAGGCCAATAATGATTACAGAAAGTCAGGAGAGTTGAGTTCAAAATGATTCAAACAAGCCCCTTTGGGATGTGTCCCACTCCTCCACCCCAAGGATCATGGAAGAGCTTTGTGCAATTTGCTTCCCCCTTTTTAATCAATAGGTTAAGTCATCATGATTGAAGAACCCAAGCCAGATGAGCAGCGAGTAGAAAAGCCACATTCATCATAGGGCAACATATCCCAGAGAATGTGCTTTCAGCAGTGAAGTAAAAGAATCCTCTGCAGGAACTTAAAGACCATGGAAATATGATCACATTGAGGCCGAGAGTACCTTGTCCCTCCCAATAGGTAAGGACACTAAATAATGCAAAAGTCAGTCTGCCAGGTATTGATTTGGCATAAAAAGTCTCACTGGTGAAACTATATATTTATGTATAAAATATATATAAAAAGCTGCAATACAAAAAAAAAGTATACATTCAGGGAGAAAAAAAAAATATATATATATATACATATACATTGCTTTTTCCTTCTGCTTTTTAAATGTAAGCCCTGATTCTTTGTCTTCAGGCAGAAATTTAGCCATATTCTCCTGCAGGTAAGTTGTCTACAAATTCTAGCCTGAGGGTAGACTTTTTTACTTTGTATTTAATGCTGTTTGAAGATGCCTGAGTGGAACTTATGAAATTCCCAGCATCACAGAAGAGGTTTGTATTTTCCATTTAACCCCTGAGTTCTGCCTCCTTTCCACAAATTGTCTCTCCCCTTCAGGCAGCCCCCTCCAGCCTGGAGCTGCCAAAGCTGAAAGAGGCCTGTCTGAGTCTTTCAGGACAGCTCTGAGTGGGGCATAAATATTTTTACCACATTCAGTCCCCAATGGATGTGAATTTGGGAAATATTTGTCCGAAGTCTGGGCACAGCTCTAGCCCAGAAACAGAAGCTGGTCTTTACTTTAAGAACGAGGAACCCGGCTGTTTCATAGCACAGCTCCTGATACAAAGCAGGCATATTTTCCAATCCTGACTCAGCCACCTGCTGACTACGGTGCCGAACTTTGGGTAAATTTCTTAATCTCTGGTATACTTGGTTGCCTCGCTGGTGACGTGGCAATGATGACAGTGCCAGTTTCAGACGTTTTCTCCAAAAAAAATACGTATTAAAATGTATGCATTAAAATGTACCTAGCGTGATACCAGGTACAAGAAATTGTTGATAAATTCTACTTATTGATAATAATGTAGTTATCACAAAAAAGAAAACTATGCGAGAGTTTTATTTGTACCAGAACTCCCCAGCCAGTCATCAACTAGCTAACTCACAGCGGCAGGGACCAGAAGGAGAAACTCCTCACCCCATTATTCTATAGACCAGAAACCGGAGTCTCACACGGGGCGAGCAAATGACTCAGGTTCACACAGCAAGGTCATACAGAGTCTTACATACCAATAGCAGGATTTACATTAACCAAAGCAGGGCCAGTAGGGATCCTATAAAGTTAATTCAAATAGCTCGCCCCTAAAGTTAATATATTTTTAGGACCGATAAAGCTCATGTAATGGGGAATGCTCAGGAATCCAAATCTACTTGGCATTCTCAGAAGCGTCCTTGGGCTGCTTGAAGATTCGCAGCCTATAGCTTTTGGCAGTCCCCAAAGAGGGAGCTCTTTCCACTAACAAAATACAAAATGCAAAATTAATAAAAAGACCCTTTGAAACTGACAAATGTGCCTCAGGCAAACTATCTGCCCAGCAGCTGGTTAAAATTTAATCAGCTTTTTTTTTTTTTTAATTTTTTTTCAGGCTTGTACATCTTTTGTATGGAGCTTTCCAGTCTGAGTGTGGTCAAAGTTTGTTAAACAAGAAATAATAGCCAAGGCTTTTTAATTCTCCAGATAAGCAGTGGACACTTTTAATGGCTCTGCCACACTCAAGAAACTAATTGCCCAGGTCTCAACAAAGCTGGATAATTCTTTAATAATTTCTCTTCTTTTTCTTAGAAAACCTAAATTGCCAACTTTACACTGTGCCCTGAATCTTAACATTGATTTAGGCTTAAGAATCACATTGTGGCTTTTTCTGGAAGTTGACGGAGCCCCCGATAGAGAAGAGACAGAGAAGAGAGGGAGAGAAAGAATTAGAATGAATAAAAGAATGAATCAGCTGGCATACTGAAGGGGGTTTCGTATGAAAAACTCCATGAGAACTTAGTGATGAGTTTGCTGCTGTCACTGTCATTTAGGACACTGGGGACCAGAGGATTTTCAACTCTTGGCCAATCAACTGTCTTCTATCAAAAGAACCAGACCAAAGGGCCGGGCCCCGAATTACTTTATCTACTCTTTTTTCCATTAACATGCATACAATTAAAGACAACAGTGAAACCCAGGAAAACCACCATCTAAGAGGGAAGCTGTCTACCAAGAAGGAAATTCAACCAGTCCCCATTGTCCATCAACTTTAGCAATAATCACACAGCTTCTCTGGTTCCAAATATAGTTATTTATATGGAAGGAACATGGGGGTTGGAAGAGAGGAGAGCTACAGCTTATGGTGAGCGAGAAGAGTTAGTTTTGTAGTGTAGTCTTGCGGAGATGAAGGAAATTGAGTCTAAAACACCAAGACCTTGGAAGCGAATTCCTAGGGTGAGACAGGTGTGTGTTGGGGAAGGGGGAGAGCCGAGGCATGACCCCGCTGGGCGCAATCTCCTATCTTGGAGGTAGACAGAGTGAGCTTTCTGGAGGGATGAGGTTTTTCCACGTCATAAGACACAGTGAATAATCCCTAATAAGTACTTTATCCTGTCATAAGGGTCCAAGCCATTTGTATGTTTGTGGCCATAACTATATCCCAGGCAGCCACACTTCAAGATGAGATCTGGCAACACTCATGATAAGGAGGGATACTACCCATGATGCTCAGGTCCTGGCACTGTGGGAGGCAGGCTGGTGGGGAGGAATAGTTATCAGCTTAGGAGCTGTGTCTGGATCTCAGTCTTAGTCCCCCACATAGCAACCACTTGACCCGAAGCAATTCACTTTAGCTCTTTGAAGCTCGCTTTCTTCATTAAAACTTTCAGAGTTACTGGGGAGACTGAAAGTGTGACCTATTACAGACAGAGAGCAAATGAGTTGCCTACACACATTCATAGATGTGCACTAACTGTACCCTCAGGAGCTCAGACCCTTGCTGTTCTCCTGTCAAGTTTTGAGTCCTGGCAACTCACCTACTTCTCAGGTTCCCAATCTTTGCCTCATACTTCAGTTCAATTTGGGCCTCACCTGACACTTGCGCTCACTGGAGAGCCCAGTAATTACCTCTTGGCTTCACTCTGTCATTCTGCTCTTTGCTTTTAAATCCATACTTGCCAGATTCTGGAAAAGCCCAGCAATGAAATAAGAACAGAAATAACCTCTGACCCTTATTGGTTGATAAATATACCAGGAACTGTTCTCAAAGTTTAGGTAGTAAGCCTTAAGAAAAACACATAAGCTAGGCATTATTTTATCTCCATTTTGCGAATGAGGAAACTGAATAACAGAGAAATGAAGTAACTTGGCTAATGTCACACAGCAAGGCCAGAATTTGAACTCAGGCCGCTGAGCTCCAGAGGCTCGTTCTGAAAACAAAGCTAAAGTCACAACTAAAGCTAGCTTGCGGGAATCGGATCGGCGGCACTGGCTAAGCATTTAGTATATGCTACCCACCAAATTAAGTGCTTGCTGTGTGTCATATATTTAAATCTTCAAAATTACCCTGTGAAATGGGTGATGACACTAACTTCATTTTCAGGTAAGAAAATGGAAGCTAAGGTATGTTCAGTGATTTATTCCAATTCCACCTGACTTCAGGCCTGCTCAGCTGAAATTGTGGCGTTACCTACATGTACTCAGCCTCTAAGCTGTCCTCTAGGAAAAGCTCTAATATGTTAACACCAAGAAAATGAGTGAACAGTTCGTGTTCAAAGACCTTCATCCCCATCTCTAATTGTTCCCCAGGTTGGCTGAACCAAACAAATAACCAAAATAAATAAAAGCCATTCAAATTGGAAGGGAAGAAGCAAAACTATCTCTGTTTATAGGCAACAGGATATTATAGATAGAAAACCCTAAAGACTCCACTAAAAAACCAATAGAACTAATAAATATTCAGTAAAATTGCAGGATACCAGATCAATATACAAAACTCAGTTTCACTTCTAAACACTAAAAAAGAACTAGAGGAAAGAGAAATAAGAAAATAGCCTCATTTACATTAATATCAAAAGGAATAAAATACTTACGGATAAATTTCATCAAGGAGGTGAAAGATCTATACACTGAAAACCATAAAACACTGATGAAACAAACTGAAAGAGACACAAATAAATGAAAAGATATTACACGTCTATGGATTAGAAAAATCAGTATTGTTAAAATGTCTAAAGTAATCTACTGTTCAAGGCAATCCCTATCAAAATTCCCATAGCACTTTTTTTTTTTACAGAATTAGGAAAAATAATCCTAAAATTTGTGTGGAGCCATAAAAGATCTTGAATAGCCAAAGCAATCTTGAGTAAAAAGAACAAAGCTGGAAACATCACATTTCTTGATTTCAAATGATACTACAAAGCTACAGTAATCAAAACAATATGGTATTGCACAAAAATAGACATATAAATCAATGTCACAGAACAGAGAGCCCAGAAATAAACCTGTTTATGGTCAATTAATTTTGACAAAGGAGCCAAATTTGTGGGGAAATTAGTAGGGAAATTAGTCTCTTCAATAAATGGTGTTGGGAGAACTGGATATCCACAAGTAAAAGAATGCAACTGCACCTTTATCTTATACCATCCATAAATATCAACTTAAAATAGATACAGACTTGAAGACTTGAAACTCCTAGAAGAAAACATAGGGGGTGAATCCCTTAACATCGGTCTTTTTTTTTTTTTTTTTTTTTTAAAGATTTTATTTATTTGACAGAGAGAAACGCAGCGAGAGAGGGAACACAAGCAGAGGGAATGGTAGCGGGAGAAGCAGGCTTCCTGCCGAGCAGGGAGCCCGATGCGGGGCTTGATCCCAGGACTCTGGGATCATGACCTGAGCGGAAGGCAGACGCTTAACGACGGAGCCACCCAGGTGCCCCCCTTAACATTGGTCTTGGCAATGCTTTTTTTGTTTAACAATGAAAGCAGAGGCAAAAACAAAAAAAAAAGCACCTTAAACTAAAACATTAAAACACAGAAGAAATCATCAATGAAATGGAAAGGCACCCTATGGAAGGCGAGAAAATATTCACAAAGCACATACCTGATGTAGTTTCATATTCAAAACATACAAAGAACTCGTATAACTCAATAGCCAAAAAAAAAAAAAAAACCCAAATAACCCAATTAAAAAATGGGCCAAGGATCTGAATAGGCATTTTTCTTTATACAAGTGAAACCATAGAGTTCTTACACCCCGGTCTCTTTTGCTCAGTGTTTGTGGGATTCATTCATGTTATTATATATTGTGGTTTATTCATTTCTACAGCTGTAGCTACCCTGCTGGATGAATACTACTACAATTTATTTATCAATAAATTGTGTATCCACTTTTGGTACACTTTGGGGTACAGATTTGGGCTATCTTGAAGAGTGCCACAATGAATATACTTCCACATACGTTTTGGTATGGAAAATCTATTTCTGTCCGGTGTTAGTTAAGTCCTTTTCAAAACCTTGTAAATGTCTTTCTTTTAGAATGCTGATATGCCTCTTGGAACAATATTGCCAGGGATTTTGAAAGGTACCATTATTTCTGGAGAAAGCTCAAGGATTCTGCATTGTGCAAATTGTGGCTGAGGTTTAAACAGCAAGGGATGCCCCATTAGACCACTAATCTTCTTATTTACCAGAAACAGGCATCATAGTGTGAAAATCTCCAGAGGGGAAGCCCAGTTGTCTTGGTGCTGGATGCCGCAAGGATCAGAGGCACATATGAGGTGCTAATGATTGCTGGTCTTTATTCCTGTGAATGCAGTGATAATGGGGGCTGCCGGGGCTGCTGCCGGTGTGGGGTGCTTCGGTCTGGCTATAGCATTGTCCAGACCTCCCTGGCTCTCTTCCAGAGTTCTAATGGCTTTGCTCCTGCTTCTGTACTGGGCTGGGTTTTAAAATTCACAGGAAACACTCTCTTTCGGGCTCCCTTTTGTCAGCTGTCGGGTCTCCCCTCTACCCATTCTATTCCATTTACCTACTTCAGGGCCAAGAAAAGGAAAGTGTGAAATTCTACCCCGCTGGAGTTTCTCTAACTACACAGATCAGATGTCATTCGATGGGGAAATGAGTCCTTCGGGGCCTACAAGTCTACAGAAAATTCCTAGTCTGGTGTTAGGGCCTCTCAACAATGTGGCTCCTGTGACATTTTCAACATCATTTCCCACTGGTACCAACACATCCTTCTCTGACATACTCATGCCGCTTCCATCTGCCGATGACACGGTCCCACTTCCCAGATCTCTCGATGCTATTTCTCCTTCCTCGAAAGTCTTCCTATCTCCTTCCTACTCTTCTATCTATTTAAATATTTTAACTTGACGTTACATATTCTCTTCATGCCTAAGGCACTCTGCTAGGTGTTTGGGATAAAAAAAAAAAGAGTAAAATATAGACCTCTTTTCAAGGTAGTCTTATTTTGGTAGGGGAACAGAAGGGAGATAAAGGGAACCCCTATGACAGGTGAAGGGAGACACCTAGGCAATACAAGGAGGTCTGCAGTGCACCTGTCTAGACTGGAGCTCATCGGAAAGCTTTGGTCGCCCGGACCAACTACAGAATTTGGAGGGTGCAGTGCAAAATGAAAGTGTGGGGCTCCTTATTAAAAAACTATTAAGGGGTGCCTGGGTGTCTCAGTCAGTTAAGCATCTGCCTTTGGCTCAGGTCATGGTCTCAAGGTCCTGAGATTAAACCCCTCGTTGAGCTCCCTGCTCAGCGGAGAGTCTGCTTCTCCCTCTGCCCCTCCTCCCACTCGTGCTCACACTCTCTCAAATAAATAAATAAAATCTTTTTTAAAATTATTAAGAATTATAAAGATGACAACAGCAGAGCACTGAACCAAGCCAAGGTTCCTATGCAACTGTGCAGGTTGCCCGGGAAGGTGCCCCATTGTTAGAGAAGCTACATCAGGACGATGGGAATCCAGAGGACCCATCAGGCACCTGATGTAGACAGTCAAGATGTAGACAGGCAGGACTGGGACTGAGTTAGTGATGAGTACATGAGTACACAGAAAACTGAGTAAACGTCTACAATAAGGGAAGACCACTATTCCTTTTGGGAAAAAGAAGTTGGGCAGAAAAAGTCACTATTTTCATGGCTCAGCCACGAATACTGTTTGCATAGTCAGGGTTCTCCAGAAAAACAGAACTGGAGGGAGGAAAAGAGAGGAAAAGGGAGAGAGGGAGGGGGAGAGAGAGAGAGAGAGAGATTTTAAGGAATTGGCTCACACAATTATGGAGTTTGGCAAGTCCAAAATATGCAAAGCAGGCCAGCAGGCTGGAGACCCAGGAAAAAAGGTGACTTTGCACCTTGAGTTTGAAGGAAGTCAGAAGCAGAATTTCCTCTTCTTTGAAGGGACATCGGCCATTTTGCTATTAAAGTCTTCAACTGATTGGGTGAGAACCACCGACATTATGGAGGACGATCTTTTTTACTCAACCTCTGGTAACTTAAAATGTTAATCCCACCTAACAAATCCTTCACAGTGACACTTAGACTAAAGGCTGAGCTAACCAAAGCTATGAAAATTATAATGGGAGGATGAGAAGAACAACAAGGGTGCTTAGTGGATGGGCTGGAGGAGAAAGGAAGCTATATCTTATCTTCCGCACAGCCAATGAGTAATGACAAAGCAGGGGCAAGAAGAGGAGGAAATACAGACATATTTTATAGAGAAAGGGAAGTGAACGCCAAGGTGATTAGGTACCAGAGGTGAGAAGGTTGCCTCTGAATAGGGTGAAGAGGATTGGAGGATGCAGGAAAATGCTCTGTTACCCAACACATCATGTACTTACACTTGGCCTTTCAAAGTATGTATATGTATAACTTTGATTCAAAAATACAGAGCATCCACAGGAGAAAAGCTGTAACAAGTCATTTATGAAACAGGAGAAACCAATGAGGTGCTGGCATAGAGCGAGGCTTATGAGAATAAGGACCGGCCCATCGAGGATGGACCGAGAGGGAGTTCTCCTCTGAGAATAGCTCACTTACACACCTGGGAAAGCCATCCCAGGCAGTCTCCTACATGCAGGGCCCTGCTTCCCGTTAAGTTCCATTTTGCTCCCACGTAGAAACTTACCGAGGGCTGGGCTCAAGTCTCCCCTCACCCTTGACATCTTTCTGTAGCCTCTTGGAAAGCTGATGCTTCCTTCCCCCTAATTCCTATAGCGATAAAGTGCCCTGACACCCACTGGATTGTTTAGTAAGTGGATCTTCTTCCCTTGACTAGATCCCATCTGGTATTGCTAATATCTATGGCTGCCATTTACTGAGCATCTACTCCAGGCTGACCCCAGGTTAAGCGTCCTGAATTCTACAACACTCCAATCTGACAGTCGTCCTGAGAAGACGGTATTGTCATTATCCCTGCTTTATGGAAAGGAAACTGAGGTTTACAGAGTTAACAGGACTTGCTGGCCAGGATATGGCAGAGATGGGATTCAGAATCAGATCTTGCAGACTTCAAAGCCCATGCTTTAAACCTCTCTGCCATATTCTTTCCCACTCCCTCAAGCTGCCTGTTTGATTGCACATGCTTAGGATAGTATCAAACACACCGTAGGTGTGTGGGAAATGGCATTTGTTTGAGAGAGGGGAGGGAAAGAGAGCACCTTCGGGGAAAGTATCTTGCTGCCCCCTTGCAGAAAAACATGGAGTCAAATTTCCATAACCAAATGAAGCTGTCATGGCGACAGAACCCAGCTCTTCTGACCCTACGTATGCAACTAATGACAGCTCACTGTGTGTAAACAAATGTCAGGTTTAAATCAATCTTGCTTCCTGACACCTTCCTTAAAAACAGTAATTATGTGCTCATTTTTGAATATGCAACCCTAGGTAAATTACCCATCTCCACACTCCTCCCCAAGTTTTAATTTTTTAATATCAATTAATTTTTTTAAGGAACTCACAGCGGGAGACACACACAATGAGACCAAAACAAAAGAGTGAGCACCTACAGAAAGCCAGCAAGGGCGGAGGGTATCGAGGCAGCACCAAGTGTGGTGATAGTCAGGTGACGCAAGAAGCAGAGGTCGCCAAAACCCCAAGGACAAGTTCAAGGGTCATGGTCAGTGGACAAGGCCCAGCAAGGCCCTGTGCAGGACGCCAGGCTTGGCCAGGTGCAGAAAAAAGGGTAGCTCCAGCAGTAACAGACTTGATACTGTGCGAAGCCACAGGGTGCTGCTCAGTCCTGCTCTGGACTCCGTGGACTTACAGACTCTGGGCCTGCCAATGTGAGACTGTAGCAGCAGCCTGTGCCTGAGACAGGGACCGGCTGCCCATGACCGTGACGTCTCTTTCTCCACCTCCCACCAGAAGATGCCCCTGCGGGAGGAGACACATCCTCTCCTCTCCTGCAAGAGAGCAAGGGCTTCTGATTCAGATCCAGGTTTGCAGCCCAATCCTTATTAGCTGTGTGATCACAGGGAAACACCGCAGCTCTCTGAACTCCAGAAGATTAACTGTGGAGCCCAAGGGCTGTATGTTAATTTAATCCTGAATAACTTTAAGCAAGTCACTTAACCCTTTTATGCTTCACCTTCCTAAGCTTCAGTTTCTTCAGCTGTAAAATTGATATATTGTTTCTACCTCGTAGGGATATTGCAGAGAATAAATGCAAGGCATGTAAATCTCTTTTTTTGGTCTACTACTACTGTAAATAGTATTTTTTTATAAAAATTTTGTAAAATAGTATTTTTTGTAAATAGCATTTTTTTGGTCTACTACTACATGTAAATCTCTTTTTTTGGTCTACTACTACTGATACAATAATCATTTTCTTTCTTTAGTGCCTTAATGAGTGTAAATTGGCCAAGATGTATTTGAAGCACCTAGCTCAGTATGTGCCAACTTCCTCCCCCTTCTCTAGGGGGATTAGTGTCTAATCACAGATTTGAGGGACCCACTCTAAGTTCTGCTGGAAGGGCATTTAGGATTGAGTGGTGGGTATCTGACCTTGGCCATCAGTACTTTATGCTCGGCAAAGAGGGCCAACATGGAGGACAGGGATTCTAATAGAAATGTTAATGGAACAGACCAGACTGGCCAACAGGAGGATGAGAGATCGGAGACCAAGGGCACATGCCCCACCTGAAGACTGACCATCATGGGAAATGGAGAGATTATTATTCCGTCGTTCCTAAATCCCACCAATCCAGAGTGGATGGGGGCAGGGCTCCTCCTAGCCCAGCCACTCCTAGCTCACGAAAAGACTGAGGTAGGAAATGTGCCGATGGCCTAAGAGGCAACCTCTTCTCTTACCTCTGCCTGGTCCCATGAACCACTCTGCCCCAGGTCCTAGGTCCAGCACTGGCACTGTTCCATCTCAGGTCTGAAATACTTGCCACCACCTATACTCCCTTTCCCCCTTTCAGTCTGTCCTGCTCCTAGCTTCCGGCCTGGCTACCTGCTTCCATTTTCAGCCTTTGCTCCTCTCCCAGATGGGCTTTGCCCCTAGACTTTGGCTAGCCCCCTTTCTCCATTACCATGACCTGCCTTAACCAGGAACCCCTCTTGTCGCCTCTAGGATCCTCTTCTCAGGATCCCTGGGGTCACACAATCCCCAGCTCTAAGAGTGAGCTTTCCCTGCACACCAGACACATCCCAAACTCTAAAATGCCTCTGGATCATGAGAGATGTTGCTCTTCTGCTCCTCAGAGCAACACATTCTTTGAGATCCAGGATTTGTGTGTGTGTGTGTGTGTATGTGTGCATGTGTGTGTTTACTTTGTTTTATTTTGTTTACTGCAGGAGAAAAGCCCAGAGACATCATTTTAACAGGAAAAAAAAATGATAAAATGATTGTGGAAACTCAAAAAAAATTAAATGTAGGAAGTGAGCCTAAAAGGACTCATCCAAAGTGTCCAAGCTGTCAGCGTCCTTGGGATCTATCTTCCCTTTCTCCTCTTTATATGGAAAGGGCTGGTGGTCATTTGACCAAGGCCCCAGAGGACAGTGGGTACGCCTAACACTAGAACTCTGAACCGCTATTTCCTGGCCCACTACATATCCTATTATGTGTATTAATTTCTACCTGGTGGGTTTTGGTCAAATGGACACAACCTTTGGTCTCTAATAGCAAACCAGGTCCCCCCACACCCACTGCCTCCCACCCACCACAGTATGCATGGTGCTCATCAGAAATCTCTGTTCATAGATGGTCCCTCATTAGTAAGTCACGGATCCCTTTCCCCTTTGTGATCTGTTTGTCCCTTTGACCTTGAACTGGATTCCTTGCTTTGGTCCCCCGCCGCCCCTCCCCCATCCCCAAGTTCTGCAGCAGCTTCTTGCTTCGTTTTTTGCTTCGACTCTCTCTCCTCGGGCTCTCTGGAACTCCGGCCTTCAATCCGGCTCACTGACAAAGTCGGTTTAGCCTGCTCCCTCAGGAAGGGGACGTCTAAATGCCCCTTTAAATGATGCTCCACAAGTGTTTGCTAATGGCAGCATCAGTAACCCTGAGCAAGGACAGGGGCTGTGCCCAGAGCCACACTTAATTTGAATCTATAGCTGTTGAGGTATGTAAGGTGTCCCATTAGCGTCAGGAGGCTGTGGCTTCCCCTTATATTTTTCTCCTCTTTCCCTCTCTTTAATGTCTTTGGATAGCCAGGGTCGGAGTTGCTTTGCAGAGGTTTACAGAGAGATGAGGTGCTCAGGACTCTCCTAGGCAAGTGCGGGGTGCCTTCCAGGTACTAAAAGGACAGCTTTGTGAATACCCCTCCGATACCAGGATGGGGACCCGGGCCCAGAGCCAGGCTTCGTGATCCTGTGAAGATGAGAAAGCCATTATCACCTCATAAGCCTTCTCTGTGCCTGAACGTTGTACTCTGACCAAGAAAACCAGACCCCCCCCCCCCACATTCCTGGACAGAAATGAGAGAGAAGCTGCTAAACATTCTCAGGTAACCGATACTTGCTCTGGGAAACATTTTCTTCCTGCCCACCTTCACGGAGCTGCAATCCCGGGGCCTGGGGCTTTCCTCGGAAGGCCACCCTGGGGCCCAGGGGGAGGAGACACAATGGTCTCCATTGTTCTTCCCAGGCAGAGAAGGTTCCCGATGAAGTATATGAGCTCACAGCTGCAGAGGAAGGCGTTTCCTAGCGTGTGCGCTCTAGTTCAATGTTGCTTTCAGAAAAGGAGACGTTGGCAAATATCAAGGTCACAGCAAATCCCAGACATGCATTCAGGAGCATCCTCCTCCTGTCTTCTGTCACATCTTCGGTTGATTTGGGAGGGGACAACAGGGACCCAGCTATGCCTGCAAGAGCCAGCACAGCATGTAAGCCCGTCTGGCCTCTGGCTGCACCACCCAGCACCTCAGACAGCAGGAAGTACAAAGCCTGTTCCTGACCCGTCGTTATCCTCCAAGGAAGCTTCGAGGGCCAGTACCTACGACAGGGCCTACGACCTGATGTCTTGATTCATTCATTCGCTCAGCGTCTGTTTACTGAGCCCCTGAGCGCTGGACGTGCAATGGTGAGCACAGCGTCCTCCTCCTCACAGACCCTGTAGTCGACACTAGTCAGATAATCATACACATTTCCTAAAATTATCACTGTGCCAAGTATCACGTGAAAAGATAAATCAAGTCTGGTTGGTATTGAGACCAGGGAGCACTCCCCCTTGCGTGTGGTCTGTCAAAGGACCCACCATTGCTAGGTTGCCATGATCAATCAAGTCTTCACTACATTCTGTCATTTAGCAGATTCATAAATGAAAGACTTATTCCCAAGGCTCTTTTCCACTCAGACATGGTGATCACCTGTCCTGTGGGCCATCACTCCCCTGTCTGGTGGCCTGGCCGGCATTGCTGGGTAATCACTGCTCTCTCACCTACTAAACCCCACAGGGGGCTCAAAACAGAGCCATAAATAGCCAGCACTAGCACTTACAAAGTGGTGTGGGCTCTCAGATGCAACTGGCCTCCAGTGATCTGTAACATTAACTCTAATCTTTTGTTGTACATTCTGATCACCCAAGGAGACTGAGGAAGAAGAAAGAGAAGAGAAA
>CM053613.1:34228201-34246621 GCA_028646535.1 Procyon lotor
TATGAAAAAGTTCACTTAGTTCTTCTCATTATGATGAGAACTTCTTAAATCCAAAGTTTCATTCAGTTCTCAACTCTGAAAAATGTTTCCTATTATCACTTTGGCCTTTATCACTCCCACATTCTCTTTATTCTCTCTTTCTAGAACACCTGTTAGTTGCCTGCTGTATTTTTAAATTATCTATCTCTCTCAAACATTCATTTGTCTTTTTCCATCTCTTTCTCTTTGAGTATTTTACCCAGAGCTATCATCTAGCACACTCATTCTCTTTTCATTAGTGTCTAACCTTCTGTTTTTGCCAACAGTTTTCAATGCCAACGACTATATTTTTAATATTTTGAAATTACAGTGGATATTAAAAAAAAATCCTGCCTAGATTTTTTTCTTAGTATTCTGTTACTATGCGTTTGAATCTAGTATTTACATCTCTAACTATTTTAAGCATACTTTTTATAGTCCTTTTTTCAGATTTTTTAATTTGAGTTTATTAGGGTTCTAATCTTCCCGTTTGCTGATACAACTCACGGGAGACCACCTGTGTGTGTGTGTGTGTGTGTGTGTGTGTGTGTGTGTGTGTGTGTGTGTGTGTGTATTTTGAATTGTAAGCTCAACTTCAGTAGCCTTGGTAATAAAACCATGTAGTCCGAGGTATGGGAATGTTTTTTTCAGGGAGGTATTGAATATACTTTTGCAAGGCATCTCAAAGATATCTTAGCTGAGGAAGAGTTTCTCAATGTCATAGTTAGGAGCTTCATGAGTAATGTAAATTTCAAATGCAAGTCCACACAAGAAGCAAGTTAGTATTTCAATTTCTTAGGGGAGATGTTTTTTCTCCTCTGAGGACTCAGGCAAAGACAGCTATTCCTGTGCCCTTTGCTAGGTTAATTGTTTTCTTCTACATCTTTTGCACTGAGGGAGAAATCCTTAGGGTCCCTGCTCCCTGTAGGATTCTCACTGCCTCTACCTTGCATCCTTAGGTGTGAATCCTCACTGCCTAAGGCAGCAAGCACGTGAGAAGCAAGGTGTGTGGACTCCACAACCCGGGATTCATTCTTTTACCATAAAGCAACAATAGTGTCAATTCATCCACTTAGCACTCTGATTCTCATTCTGTCTCCTCTGTCTCCTGAGATCTTCCTTTGCCTGAGAATTCAGCTAAGAATTTACATTTCCCCTCTTTTACTGAATCCAGCATTTCCAAGTATTTGTAGCAGAAGGGGTTTCAAGTATGTTGTTGGTCCTTCATCTTGCGAGAAATAGAACTCCATATTATTTTCTTAATAAAAGCTCTATATAGTTCTTGCTAAATGTATTTGTTTTCTTACTTTTGTTGGTATTTTGCTGCTTTGAAAAATAGAATATTTTCTGTTTTTACTGTTTATTGCTCTTAGGTGGATAAATACTGATTTTTATACATTTTTAAGCCATTAACATTACTGGATATAATAACTTGCTTAAATAGATTATGAGATGATTACCAGGGAGATAGACATATTTAATATAAAAATGAAATATTTATGTCTTTTTTCCTATCGTTAGCTGTGTATTCATTATTTTCAATTTTGTATTGAGCAGCTAGAGCTTGAATAAAATTTTTTTATTTATTTATTATTATTTATTTATTATAAAAATTTTTATTTTATTAAAAATAATAAAAATAATGGGGATTCTTGTCTTCATTTTGAGTATAAATTCTTCTGCTCTTTTAAAGTTCTCCATGTCAATTTCTAAGAGAGTGTCTTTGTCATTTCAAGGATAAATTCTCCTGTTCCCAATAAGGGAGTTTAGTTGGCAGGAAGGGCTATTAAACCATCTTTGCCTTTTTATAATAGATTTTTCTTAGTCATGACACATAAGCCTTACAATATGTTGCTGGATTTGAATACTAGGTATTTTATTTTGAAAATTTTCCTTTTATAAGTGATTTTGATCAGATATTTCTTTCTTCCTCTTCCCTTTCGTTTTTTCTAACCTGCTTGCCTAGTTATTAGCTTTCTTTTTTCCTATCGTATTAAAGGGTTTCACACAGTGCCTGACCAGAGTGAATTCAACAGTATTCATTCTACTTCCTTACTGTTTTGTCTTTTTATCTGAGTTTAAACTATGATTATTTCATTAAACCTATTTGGAAATTTGTCAATTTTTTTCCACATTCTAGAATAATTTGTTGGAATAATTTGTTTGACAATTGGAAAGACAATCAGAAAAATCATAAAGGTCCAATATTTTTATTGAAGTTAAAACTTTGGCAATGACTGAAAAATTTTATCCTCAGTTATTTCTTGTTCAGGTTTTTCACTTCTTTTTTTAATAAATTCTGGTGATTTATAATTTTTCACCAAATAGCAAAAGCTTTACTGTGACTATCAAAATGATAGTTTAGGTCTTAATATATTCACTTTTTTTCAGATGTTATATCATCAAGGATGAAATTCCTAACATGACTCAAGTCCACTTTTTAAAAAAATTTTAATATAGTCACCATGCTATACATTATTATTCATTTTTTAATCAATTTTGGTAAATGTTTCATGCTTTCTTTGTCTTCATCAGGTTTTTTTCTTGGTATAATTGTAAACAAGTCTGACATAATTTTGTTGTATTGTAAAACCTATATAAATAAAAATATACTTCTCATCCTATTTTTTTAATTATCTTGATTTTTAAAAATAACAGTCTCTGATTTTATTTGCATTTATTTAACTTGTATTTTACTCAAACATTTGTTTTGCTTCTAAGTCGCTTTCTTCATATATGAGCTTTTTTCCACAATTTGAGATTTTCACTCATATAATCATGTAACCAATTTGTACTTCTATCTCTCTCTCTTTTTTTTAATGTTTCCTGGGGTTTTTTGTGCTCTATTCAATTTTATGTTTTAGCATTTGGACTGAGTTCTTTTACTGATTTAAAACAGATAACTTGTGGTTACCTTAATGCTGTACTAGTCTTTATTGAGGCAAATGATATATGAGTTTCATTTTATAACCAAATCTTGGACTTGAATTTGGGTTTAAATTCAACCACTAATATGTTCACAGAACATATTTTCCATTTGTAAGTACTTTGTGTTGTTTGGTTGGCAATGCCATGGGTCTTCAGTGTTGGTTATATTTACTTTGGAGAACACCAAGTCTTTCCAAGGGCTAAATGGGTATAGGCAGTTTGAATACAATCATATTCCAGGTCTTTGAATTCCATATATACTTTTTTTCTACAATTTATCTGCTTGAGAATTCGCCTCACAACGAGGCTTCAGATAATTCTCCTTCCCACCACCCTTTACATCCATCTTCAGCCAGACTTCTCACACACCTAGTATTTTCCTACGCTGCATTCCTCCATAATATAAACTTCTTAGACATGAAACATGTGTTATTTTGAAATATGTGGTATCAGGGAAGCTCATTCAGACGAGAAACCATGAGCTCACCAGTTCTGTTCATTTTTGCAATAAAACTATTTTTGTGTTTTTTTCCAAATGTTTTAATATATTTATGGTTTTAGACCATGTGCACAGTAATAATTAACATCATGATAAGTCTATTCAGTATAGATCCTTTTTTTTTTTTTAAAGATTTTATTTATTTGACAGAGAGAAACACAGCGAGAGAGGGAACACAGCAGAGGGAATAGTAGCGGGAGAAGCAGGCTTCCTGCCGAGCAAGGAGCCCGATGCAGGGCTCAATCCCAGGACTCTGGGATCATAACCTGAGCCGAAGGCAGACGCTTAATGACTGAGCCACCCAGGCGCCCCTCAGTATAGATCCTTTAACCCTTAGAGCCATATATTCCTAGGAAATAAAAAAAATAAGTAAATTTATATTTATTTACATCTTTTCAGCTGTTGAGATGTATAACAGACAAGTTACATATATATATAGTTCTAAGAGTCACTAAGAAGTCATGATAGTCAATAAGAGACTCTCAAGCCTAAGAATGTATTACATTAAGATATAACTCTGCAAGGACACAGAATAAATGGGTAAGAAAAAGCAGAAAGGGGAGTGATGCAGAAGTTCTAGCAGTTTTTAAAAGCTTATTATTTTATTATAGACAACAGGTAGCAAATCCCTATGATTTTTATATTCCACTGGATGCATTTTAAAACAGTGAAGCAAAGTGTTTATTTTAAAAATATTCATATGACCCTACCATCCATCTCCTCAGTATTTATCCTAGAGATATGAGAATGTACATCCATATAAAGACCCATATGTGCAAATTCATAGAAGCTTTATTCACAATCATCGTAAAACAGAAATAGCCCAAATGCCCTCATCTGGCAAACAAACAAATACTGGCATAGCCATACAATGGCACGGTGCTCAGAAATTAAAAAAAAAGGAAAAAAAGTCTCCTGATATATGTAACAACGCGGATAGCTCACAAATATATTACGCTGAGTGGAAGAAATGAGAGGCTACAGGCCAAGGACTATGTGATTTCATTTACGTGTCATTCTGGGAAAGGCAAAATTATAGAGACAGAAATCAGATCAGTAGTTGACAGAGGCTGGGGTGGAAAAAAGAAGCTGACTACAAAGCGGAACTTTCGGGGATGACGAAAATATCCTATATCTTGATCGACCCGGTGATTACACAACTACATACATTTCTCAAAACCCATCAGACAGTATATCTAGGAAAGGCAATTTTACTCAATGTAAGTTATACTTCAATAAAGCTGACTTTAAGAAAAAAATCGATGTTTACTTTTTATATCATTTGCAACTATTATAACTTGTGTTGCAAAATTTCAATGGCAAGTTAAAGTATGCAAAGACATTTTAGACAGTATTCTTTTTAAACAGGAGGCAAGGAAAAAAGCTGAAAACCGTTGGGCTTCCTAAAAAATGAATGTCTGAGAATGTATTTCCGTTGCGCCTTCAGTGAATGATAACTTAGCTGGATATAGAATTGTTGGATCTTTATGTGTTGTCCTTCAAAATTTAACAGCCACTGCTCCCTCACCATCTGAAGCTTAGTTTTGTGCTGGAGAAGAATGTGGTCAGGCTAATCTATTTTGGGGAATTTGATTTTGTTTGTTTTCTACATGGATGCATGTAGAGTGTTCTTCTTTGCCTTCAAAATTCAAGTTTTCAATAGGACAAATCTATTCATTGCTTTTACAGGACATTTTGCCTACAGTTCTTGAGTTCTTTTCAGTTCAAAAACTGAAAATTATTGGGGCGCCTGGGAGGCTCAGTGGGTTAAAGCCTCTGCCTTCAGCTCAGGTCATGATCTCAGGGTCCTGGGATCGAGCCCTGCATCGGGCTCTCTGCTCAGCAGGGAGCCTGCTTCCCTTTCTCTCTGCCTGCCTCTCTGCCTGCTTGTGATCTCTCTCTGTCAAATAAATAAATAAAATATTTTTTAAAAACCCTGAAAATTATTATTTTTTAATTGTGTGTCTTGTATCATTGCTTCAGATCCATTTTTTTTTTCTGGTTCCTATTTTGGAAATCCCCAAATATTTGTACATTAGCCTTCTATTCTCTGCCTTTCACATCTACCAACTTACAGCTTGTTGTTTTCACCTCTTTATCCTATCGCCTCACATGTCAGGAGACATTCCCACAGGTGGCCTCTACATCACTGATAAGTTTTCTATTAATTTTGTTCTTTAGGATTTCTAATACAATTCAGATTCTGCCATGACATCATCAGCCTTCTTTCTTTATCTTCTCTAGCTTCCTTCTGCAGTTCTGCCTCTTTCTGTCGGCGCATTCATTTCTCAGTCTTGTATCTCTCCGCTTTGGATTTATTAAAACCCAAAGCAGAAAAAGTAAACTGTTTACTTCTGCTTTTCCTCTGCCCATCCAGAGCTGTTTTTCTTTTTCTACGTTGTAGATCTCTTTGAATAGATGTTTTCTGTTGTTGTTGTTTTTCTTATTCTTGAATGATAACAGCTCTTTCCAGACCAGATGTTTAGCAAAAGAGAGGGTGGTTGAAGACATTCCCTTTGGATTGTCTCACTGTCCACCTGATGTGGTTAGAATTTTCCTTTTGGATTGTAAGATGTAGGCCTGGCCAATGTCATTTTGTATGATTTGTTCAGAGATGCGGCAGCCTGGGAGCACCTGACCTAAGAGCACTCCCAGAGGGTAGAGGTATCTTTGCACACTCTGGTGTTTGTTGGAAGGTGCTGCAAGGCCACCAGTCCATATTAGGCTTCTGTTTGGACTCATCTATGTTTCAGGCACTCCTGACTTTTACCCTTGAACCATAGAAGCCCTGGTACCTTCCAGCTTTCTGTGTGGGAGCCTTTTGCAGCTTTTTCATACACTGGTGATCTCCTCCAGCAAATGTGATGGCAGCTCAGCCCTCCTGACTGTCGTGAATGTCATCTTCATAGTCAACTACTGCCATTCTAAATCAGGAGACAGCAGAACTTTCTCCAGTGCTGCCTTGCCAACCCACCACATCACTTCCTCATGGGGATATGTGGAGTCCAACTTCAGCCTTCCTTCAACTTGGCCCCTGGTCCATTCATTACATGCAGCAAGAGATTTCTCGAAAACTTCTGTAGATGACCTTCCCTCTGGTTTCTAAGCATAAGTTTTTATTTTATTATTTTTTAACCACTGAATCTAGAGTTTAAACATTTAACTCAGCACTTAAAAATAGGACATTTGGTGTCTAATTTCATAACTCCCTCTAACTCAAAAATTGGTTTCTGCTTTTAAGCATGCACAGTTGAAAGTTTAGGTGATGAATCAGAGGAGAAAATGGTGCCTGGATGAGTACCGGAAGCACTGTTGTGATAACTGTGACGAGAATGTGATTTGCCACAGTGAAAAGAGATGCTCAGACCCCCAACCAGCGCCTGTCCCAGCCTTGCCCCATGTGTAAAGTGCTTTTTCTGACCTCCATTTAACTGACTCACTGGATTAAGACACTCTCCAGTCCCTCTGAAACACACTCACTGATTCCTCCACATCTGAACTCCCGTACCCCACTGTCTGCTCACCGGCGTGCAGCACGTCACTGCTCCCGTCCCTGCGCTATGTGTACACCCACGTCCACTTGTCTTGAATTGTATACTTAACAAAATATCACACAATCAATTAAATGCAAACATAAGAAAGAATTTTGTTTCCACAAAAACAAAATCAAACACTTTGGAGAAAAGTTGGGGACGAAAGTCACTTACCATACATCTACTGCCCTGAATTAAAACCAAGACCACTCTAACAGATCCAGAAAGTTAAACAGTAAAAATCTAGAAGGATTCCTTTTTCACAGTGCTCTGAATGTATCATGAAGTTGTAGATCCACTTTAACAGAATAAAAACTGAACGTCCGGATGCTGTATTATGGGAACGATTTGTGCAAGAAAGATGATTGGGGAATCCAGTTCAATGAGCACATACGAAAGGTCATTTTTGATGAAAGGTCAAAAAGACAAATGAAAGGTCATTTCATGGAAATGATGAAATTATCTTAGTCTGTTCAGGGTGCTATAACAAAATACCA
The DNA here is from genome assembly GCA_028646535.1 of Procyon lotor. Lineage (NCBI taxonomy): Eukaryota > Metazoa > Chordata > Mammalia > Carnivora > Procyonidae > Procyon > Procyon lotor. The sequence continues at coordinate 34,235,677 of CM053613.1, forward strand.
CTATAGCCTGGGTGGCTTATACACAACAGAAATTTATTCCTCATAGTTCTGGAAGCTGGGAAGTCTCACTTGGGGAAAGGGGCTTGGATCTCCCTGGAGCCTCTTTTATAAAGCAAGAATCCAATTCGTGAAGGCTTCAACCTCGTAACTTAAGTGCCATCCAAAGGCCCCACCTCCTAAAACCATCCCCTTTGAGGGCTATGAATTCAACATGTGAATTCTGGGGGGCCACAAACACTTGTGCTCTAGAGCTAATGCATATGGATTTTGCTGACTCCCACCACTGCAGGGTAAGAGAGTCCGGAGGTAGTTGCCTCCGCACCAGTCTTTCTCCTACCTCTGATTCTCTCTCTGTCTCTGTCTCTCTCTCTCTCTCTCTCATCTCCATCTTTCACACTCTCTTTCTGTCACTGATTTTGCTACATTTGCTCTGCGTTTCTCTGTATGCGACTCCTGGGTTTTCCCTTCTCCAACTCCCTCCCTCAGACACCTGATAATTGTCCCTTGTTTCAGATACCATAGAATGACTAATGATGCATGAGCAGCAGACTATTAACAATGCAGTCTTTGAGGAACCACAAACTCAGTCAAAACCCACAGGCATTTTCTGGTAGACCACTGTTAAGCCAGGTTCCGCCCCCCCTGTATCCAATATCCCAGCTCTCTTATTCAGAATTAGAGCAGCTTCTTGGGCTCAATACCTGGAATTCTGGCCTGGAAGTTTTGAGGAACAGACATAGAGGGGGCATATACTACAAATGCTGTTCTCAGAATCTCCATTAGTTGTTTAAAAATCTGTTAAAGTGTGGAATCAAAACAGAATACCTATGGACCTCAATCTATTTCGAAGTGTGATTAAAACTAGTGAAGGCTGTCCTTGAGGAAACACTGCCCTTCCCCGTAGTGGTCCTACTTGGACATAGAATCTTCAGCTCCACAGACCAGGCTTTGATCTCTACCTGTATTTCTCGTGTGGTTTTGTCCTAAGTCTAGAACTCAAACACACAGTTTCTCAATCAAGGTGGCTACTGTTGTGGAAAGAGTGTAGAATGTGGAATAAGATGGAATTCCAACTATAAGACTTTGGAACCTTCTTTTACTTCTCTCAAATTCCATTTTCTCATCTATGAAATGCACATAACTTACCTCACAGGTTGTTGTGGAGATCGAATGAAATTAAGGTATGTATGATGCTCGTATCAGTTAGTTTGGTCTCTCACATGATAAACCCTGCAATAAATATCTTTGCAATAAATCCTGAGAGAATTTTCCTCTCTTAAAGATTATGACCAGTGTAGATTCTAAACCACATGATCAAAGACCTCCAAAGCTGAGGTTCATTGTATCCAGAGATCACAACATTGAATACTGTGTCTAGGGAGACCTAGCAACTGGGTTCAGGTTACAGTTTGATCCTGTGTAATGTGATGGTGTCTGGGCTGACCATGTGATAGTAAGAGTTTGCCTTTCAGATTCTTTCACAAACAGGGACAGTATAATGGACACCACATCTGTTGCACAGGGGTAAATATTTGGGATGGAAATTCCCCTTCCTCCCTGCCCAACTAACTCTACACAAACAGGATGCCCCAGAAGAAGGAGGATCATTCTTCTGTCAAAGGCCTGTGAGTAATTGTGCTGCCTTGATGGAAAATTCCAGACTTCTTCTCTCTTCCCTCTCACAACAAACACACATGCACGCACGCACAGCATGTTAGCAGTTGTAGAAACAAAGATGCTTCTTCAAAATCAATTTCTGTGATAGTAGAGCAGAGTTAAGAGTGTGGACTTTAGACTCATATACAAGTGGGTTTGAATCCAGATTCCGCCGCTTAGCCAGCTGTGTGATGTCAGGAGAATTAGTCAACCTCTCCGAGCCTTAGCCAAACATCCAATGAAGCTAATAATACTTCATCTAGGGGTGCCTGGGTGGCTCAGTGGGTTAAGCCTCTGCTTTCTGCTTTCAGTTCAGGTCATGATCTCAGGGTCCTGGGATCGAGCCCCACATGGGGCTCTCTGCTCAGCAGGGAGCCTGCTTCCTCCTCTCTCTCTGCCTCTCTGCCTACTTGTGATCTCTTTCTCTGTCAAATAAATAAATAAATAATCTTTAAAAAATTTTTAAAAAATACTAACTCTATAGGGCTATTGTTTGAATGAAGTGGTATCATAGCTCTTGGTTTACGGTACTTGACACACACAGTAATAGTAAGTAGTAGTAGTAGTAGTAGTAGTAGTAGTAGTAGTAGTAGTAGTAGATGCAGTTTCTTTTTAAAGTTTTATTTATTTTGAGAGCGAGAGAGAGAGCATGGGGTGGGGAGCATCCTCACACAGACTCACTGCTGAGAGCGGAGCCCGACTCACGGCTCCAGTCCCAGGACCCTGAGATCATCACCTGAGCCCAAATCAAGAGTCAGATGCTTAACTAACTGAGCCACCCAGGTGCCCCAGTAGATACCATCTTTGCTGGTGTTGCTGCTGTGGTCAGCAACTGACTTGGGATTTAGGCGACACTTCCCTAGGTAGTGAGGGCTGAGAAGGAAACCGGGCAGCTCTAAATATTCCACAATCCCAGAACGAGGAGTCACTTGGACTTTCTCCCTTTTCTCCTCTTCCTTCAAAGGTGAACAGTGAATGTTTTCATGGTCTCCACGGGATGGGCACAAAATCTGCATTCAGTCCCCACGCCCTCCGCCCATCCCAGGGATACCTGGAAACCCCGGATGCTTTGTGAGCCTCACACCAGCATTTAGGACTTTGACATGAAAATGTTGGATGACTTTATTCTGTGCCCTGGCAATCTCAGCCCTTCCAACAGTTTCAACAGCTTCTAGCCATAACCCTGTGATTTGAGAACAATGAATCTTAATATAATTGAGTTAACTGTATCATTTTTAATGTAAGACAATCTTGATTACAGCCAAAGGGCACCATTAATACGCTGAAGGAATGGCCGAGATTTTAGCATGTGAATGTTGTACAGAAAATAGAACTAATTAGCACTAATTTAATTCGAAGATTAAAGAAAATTCTGCTTTTAATTTTTAATTTAAGACAAACCATTTTACTCCGAACAAAGAAAGAATAATAAGTACATTTTTTTCCATCTGACAGGCAATTTTTACTTTTGCATTATTACACTAATATGGGACTGTGGGAATCCTGACCCCATTAGAGATCAAATAATCAGCATTTAATTATTGACAGCAAATTAATATTTAATAAAGACACAAGGGTTCTGGTATATGAAAGAAGGCACCAAGGTTCTGCTGACCCAGAAACGTCCAGAGGGTCCCTTAGTCAGAACGTGATCTCCTAGCCGAGGGTACAAGTCTGGATCCCCAAAGGGTCATGACAGTTTATTTCCATCCCCGCTACCAAGAGGAAGAGCAGGAAGCCCAGAGTCTGAGCAATTGCCCCTTCGAGTTCCTACTCCAACCCCCCACCAGGTCTTCCTTAATCAAGCACTTAAGCTAAATAATACATCGAATGTCATAACCAAAAGGAGGACAGTCATAATAAAAAAATAATAAAAGAAGTGGCCAATCCCTCTTTTTATTCTGCAAAATAATACTGACTTTTCTTTGCTGTGGGACTGCTTGTCAGGGATAATTTCTAACCAAAGAAGACATAATGGATTTACGGTGAAACGCTGATGCTTTCCCCAAGCCTCACAAAGATCCTGAAAATAAGTACGATTACATTAGCAGTCCGAGGAAAGCCAAGAAAAAGCTGTTAACTGATTTCCCGAGAAAGCCAGCGCTGTGTGCAGAGAGTGGCCCCGGAGTGACCTGGAGTGGGCTCTAAAACCTGGCTCTACTCCCTTTGGATCTCAGCAGCAGAACTCGGACCAGGCCCCCTCTGGCCCGTGGAACTGAGGGCAGCTGCTGCGGAGGGCCATGTGCTTGACCTGGGACCAGGGGCTGCGTATCCACCACGGGCTCCCTGGCTCCAGACCTCAGACCCTCGCACTGTGGACCCAGCACCCATAAGGCTCTCCACTGGGGTGATCCCCAGGCTCCTCACATGGACTGGGTCCACTCCTGAGTTCCTACACAGGGGTGAGTTCCTCCTTTACTCAGAAATAACAGTGTGTGTCTTCACAGAGCTTCCCTTCCAATTATGGGGTCTAGGGTATGGGATGTTGCCTAGAAATGCAGTGTATGCTAAGATGTATTACTGAGTGCTCATTTCAAGACTGCTGCATAGAGTCTGCATGGCCTTGAGTCAGCAGAGTGTTGTCCAGAGGGCAGAGCGGCCGAGGACACATCGCCCCCACCACTTACTAGCTGGGTGACTTGGCCAAGCCACTCAGCCTAAGTCTCACTTGTTTCATCTATAAAATAGGGATATGCATAGGTAGACTCAATGAGTTAAACCACATAAAAATGACACACAGCAAGGGCCAATATTTACATTTGTGAGGTGCAGAGAAACCCCAAAATACATCCCGTAAGCCCAAGACAAAGGAAAAGCGGGTCTGACGCTGCTTGGCATACATGTATACATTCTACTCTGTTTGGGGCCCGAGTCTCTGTAGATGGTATTTCATTCTGGGAATTGTCTTCCCCCCTTGGTGTGGCTCCAGACATCTGCTCTTGGGACTCACATCACCTCCCTTTGCAGTGCTTGGGTGGTAGGAGGGGTCAGGGAGGAAGCACACCGGTCCGTGGAGCTCTCTGAGAGCCGTTTGCCCAGCCAGAGCTTCCAAGGAGGAATTCATCTGCCACGGCAAGGGTTAGAGGACTAGCAGCAAGTTAATGAACTTGCTACACCTCAGTTGCTTAATTTCTAAAAATGGGAAGACAGTAGCACGTACTTAGGGCCTTTAGGAGGTGCTGAACTGGACCTGGCAGACAGACAGAAGGGACCCCACACGCCCCTGAGTACGTGCTGAACCTCAGCAGGCTTACAACCGATCCGCTCAGGCCAGCATACCCTTCAGACACCTGGGGTCTTATTGCTATGACTTCCTCACTGACAAGCTCTACAAGGGAAGGTACAAAAGGCAAATGCTCTGAGATGCTCTCAGCCAGGCTGAGACTTGTAGAGACTAAGGAAGGAATCCCAGACACAGAATCACCCAACAGGTGAGCTCGAGGAGTGTGTTTGGATTAGAGGAACAAAAGAGAGACGCCTGATGGTATTTTGTTTGCATCTCAGTGAGTTGACTTTACAATGTTTGAATAAAGCAGGCACGGGATTTAGATTGAGAAAGCGATCGAACCTGAAATCCCAAGGTGCTTCGATGGATCCGGAAGCCGAGAGCAGCCTGCTGCAGTAGAGGCACTGTGTAAAACAGGCAGCTGCCAGTAAGATCCCACAACTTAGGAGAGTCTCCTGGATCGACACTCAGCACAACAATGCGGGACAAATCCTTACCACATCGATGCTTGATAAATCCTAGCTACTGATACCATTGGCATTGATCAAGATCTCTCTACTGTTTCTGCATTGGATCAACACAGAATTGGAAGGATCCACATTTGGGACTTAAGGCAACTTTGTCATAATGGGGAGATGGAGGTCCAGGGTCCAGCTGCTGTCTTGAGGTTGCACAGTGAGTGAGACTGAGCCAAAGCACAAATCTGCATTGCTTCACCATTCTGGAGTCTTCAGTGGGAACTCCGCCCTTCCCCAGCCTGGGAAGTCAGCTAGTAAGGGAAACTGAGGCAGCACCAACTTGGATGCTGGATTGTGCTCTGCTTCTACAAGGGTCGGAGTCCATAGTCTCTAGGGACACCCCCAACACGGAAGGTCTGTCTCTGGAGAACTTGCCTAGCATATTCTCATGGACCCAATAGCAAAGAACAAGGACAAAATGGTGAATGCATCTGGAGAATTCCCAAGTGATCATTTCTAAGGAACAGAGTCTTCTAAGTCCAGAGAGTGCTGCTAGTGAACCAGTCCCTCGAACCCTTAGCCATCTGTCTTTTCTCACAAAAACTAGCTCCAGAGCCAAGAAAGGCCGCGAACTATCCTGAGACCATCTGGCCAGTGCCGTTGTTGCATAAAGTGACAATTGTATCTGAGTAAAGCCCAGACCTGAAAGGGGCAAGTATAGAAAATTCTGCAGATAAATTACTGGGCTTGCCGAAACACTGCTAAGGGATCCGCAGAACTCTCTGAAGAGAGCGGACTAATATGACTCAGGCCTCATTTGTCTCGTGCTCTAACCCAGGGGTTAGAAGCCTGTGGCTTACTCTTTCCCACCGTCAACACCCTGTTGTACCCTCAGATATAGATCTGATTCCTTGCCTTTTGTGGGGGAGGGGAGTGCTCTGGTCCTGTATCCCATGGGTCCTGACCCCGCAAGCTATCTTTCCAGGCTCCCTTATCATCTAGCTTCCAGATGAATTCAGCCAGCAGGAGGCACCACAGGGAGATTGGGGGGCAGAAGGAAGGAGGGGCCTGGTGTTTCTCTGCCTCCGGTGGCTTCTCTTGGCTTTCCTCTTTGGCTCTGGGTCATACTGGGCAGGCCCGCCTTGGTTCCACATTTCACTGGGTAACTCAAAATGCTACCTCTTCCCTCTGCCCTCCAGGCCCAGAGCAGTATAGTGCCTTCTTCATTTGCTAAGCTCTGGTCACACTGTCTTCTGTTTTGGCTTCTCAGCTCGTCCAAAATTTCCTGCATTAAAATCCATCTACCATAAACATTTGAAACTCTTTTTTTCTGATTAGGCCACAACTGACAGAAACAGTGGCTGGGATATGGCATATCCCCAATATAATAATTGTATTTATCTTCATTTAAGTATACATGAGCACAGACGACATCCATCAAAGATCGTGAGAATTGCCCAGCCCACCCCCGTAAGGAAAGAGAGACAGAGAGTGGACATTTGTTTAGTATCTGTTTTAGGCCCTGTGGTAATTTTTCCACTCACCGTATTATTTAGTCTTTATAACAATATCAAGAAGTAGTCTTTAATATCCAAATATTTAAGAATGAGAAAACTAGGGCCAAGAAAGATCAAGGAGCTTGGCAAATGCTGTGTCGCCTGAGAACAAGGATTTCAACCCTGACCCCCCAAGCAAACCAGTATCCTTTCTTCTGCACCGGAACTCTAAAGACATGCTCATTTTTTATTTGTTTTTATTTTGGTTGCTGTAATTGGCAGTCCAAACCACTGTGCAAATATCATCTTACAATGACCCCACTTTATAAAACTCATAAAAGCTCCTCTGTTCTGATAGCTCTGGTTGGAGCAAGGACAGACCCTTAAACTTGACCGTCTCATCTCCCCACCAGCACCACCCTGAGGGCTGCTTGAACCATTTTGGAACCCCTCACTCCTGTCCACGAAATGGGCACCTGTTTTGGCTTCCTTGTGTCAAGTGTCTCAACCCAAGCTCCACTCAACCGCCCGATTAACTTCCCTCAACCCTCCCCTCTCATCATGTCTCTCCTGCTCAAAGAAGTCTCCCGTTTGCCACCAGATTGATAACAAATTACTCCTGGCATTAATGACCTGGAACAGGCCAGTCTTCTCGTAGTCTACATCACTGCACTCCACCGGAAGAACCACTCCTGCATTCCAAACATTCCCCTATTTTCCACCCTGATATTCTTCCATATGGTGCGTCCTCCTCCTGGAACACTTTTCTGCACATTCCCACTGGCACCTGCCAGGCAGTCATTAATCCTTCCAGGGTCATCGTAATTCACTTTCTACATGAAGCACCCCAGCTGGGTGTGATTTCAGGTCCTAGATCCTTTTTCCCGATATTCTCATGATATTCTGACTCGTCGTACTGTTATTTGTGAGCATTTGATATCCTTGCTTGAGACCTGAGAATCACGCCTGTGTTTCCCATTGCTCCTGACATGCCTTGCATATTTTAGGCATTCAGTAAGGGCTCGTTGAATTGAACAGAGTTGACAGTTATTTAGTTTAATTTAGTGGCAGGGCAGGAAAGCCCTCTCTCCTAAATTGTAAACTAGGCAAAGTTTGACATCCCTCATCCCATCCACGTTTTCTTTCCCTCCCCGATGCCTCTCTCTCTTAAAGATCCTTTGTCCCCCCAAGTTGGCCCTTAACAGATCCCTGAAAATAAAACATAAGTTTAGGGATAACTAAAAGCTTGAACCTGGAAAGAGCCTTTCTCCAGCCTCCCAGCCCCTAATGAAGAGCAGCTGACCCCTCACTGTCATGCACCAGAAAGCCTGAGCTAACGATGTCTATCATGCTTCCTCCCGGAGACGGACACACTCACTCTTTTAAGTGAGGAAGGGGGTCCTGGGTGCTGGAGTCAGGCATTCCAAGTCTGGGGTCCGTCATGTTCCTTCCACTTTCACCTCTGTGGTCCCACTCGTAAAGCATGACTCTTGCTGCTGTCATTTTGCAATCTTCATATCCTTGAAGAAAATGCTCCCTTCGCTCTCCCTTAGCCCCATTCCCAGAGCGACTGGTTTGCTCAGAGAGGGACTTCCTTGTGTGCTTTAGCAAAAAGACACTTAAAGGAAGTACAGCTAGTTTTTGTGAAGGCAGATATTCACTTGGCAGATTTCTGTGTGTCCTTCTCTCTCTCCACATGGCTTCTCATCCCCGCTTGGGGCTCTTCTCACTGCATCTGGGCTTCCGCTGATACTTCAGCTCCCACTCTCTCACCGCGGTGCCAGAGAACACTGCTTTGGCACGCTTCCTAGACCTGACCCTGCGCGACCCTTTAGCTTTAGGCCCCGCCACTATCTACTTGCGTCCTTTTCTTCGTACAGAGCCTCACGATAGAGAATGTGGCTGGCTTGACCCGGCTCCTGAATCGAGCTTCACTGGGCCAGTCATATGTTGTCGAGGGCCCGTGGGGCGAGCGGGAGGGGATGTCCAGACTCATCCCTTTGGTGGAGGCCCTGGCTGAACTACAAAGATGAAGGTATGAGTACAGGGTCTGAGATACTCGTGGGGATCTCTGATGAGGCTCCTCGGCTTATGAAGACAAACTAGAAGGTGAAAGGAGAAAAGGAGAAAGGGAAGAAGGCAGGACAGGACAGGGAGTAAAGGGGAAGGAGAGAAGGGGGAGGGGAGTAAAAGAGGGAGGGGATGAAAGGGGGAGGAGAATAAAGGGGGAATGGGATAAAAGGGGGAAGGGATGAAGGAAGCAAATACCGCTAAAATGTGTTGAAACTTTGCTATGCACTAAGCACAAGTTAGGCTCTGGAACTTCCATTATCCAATTTTGTCATCACCATAATTCCTCCAGGTAGCTATGCTCACTTCCTTTTCCTGTGTGGAAAGGACTCAGACTCAGGAAACAGAACTGGGTCCTCCTGCCATCAGTGGAAGAACAACAGTTTGAACTGGGGGTACCTGACTTCTGAGCTCAGCCTGTTAACAGTGTCATCCGAGGCAGAAGTTCTGGGTAATAAACTTGAAGAAAGCACAGCAAAAACAGTTTTCCTTAAAACCATCTTGAAGACTGTGAATTGATATCTCACCACACTGGCTACTTCTTTCTGCCTGATGGTTTAATTATTAGTAGCTCAGTGAGTTTCATCAGAGACCTATTGTGCCGCTGTTGGCAAAACAACACTGGCATCTCGTGTTCAATAATTAAAAGCAGGAAAAACAAACATTCTCTTTGGAGCCCTGGATTTATAAATAGCAGTGGTATGTGATTCCTTTAATCAATAACTAGGCTATCTAGCCTGGTTTGGACGATACAGATGATGGGCCTTCTTGTTTCTTGATTCTCCTTGTCTCCTTTGAACTTACAAAATCCAACTGGGCAGGGACTGGGTCTATTGGGTGGCCGTGCTGTCTTGAACCCTGGGTTTTGGCCACATGGCTGTTAAAAGCTAATTTTTTAAATAGGCAAAATCATGACTTTCAGATACACATGAAATATAAAATATGTAATGAACATGTGCAAAAGAAAGAGTTGGAAAAGGGGCTACAATCTTTCTAGAGGAGAAATCAAAGAACTGTGAGTTGATACAGAGTAAAGGAATGTTGAAATAAATTTACAAACTGCTCTTAAATTGTTTTGTTTCATTTTGTTTTGTTTTTAGGGTGTGAAGGGGGAGAGTTAATTAAACCTACACTGGACAGAATTCATTTGCATTTCTATTGACAAAAATGATTTCGCATTGCTACCGCTGATCTTCAACTTACATTATAACATAGCTCAAGGATCATGAACTGCTAAAGTCAGATAAGCCTCAAGCAAGTGTGTTCTAGACAATGCATAACTTTCTATTATGTGTCTTTCTTGCTTATTCCAAATCTCCTTACATGACATAGTGAAAAACATATGTTTGAGGGTCAAATTTAGGTTGCAATTAACTCTACTGCTCATTTCTCAATTGCTATAGGTCACCTTTGATTGATTAAAGCTCTCTGACCCTCAGTTTTCTCATCATAAAACAGGGGTAAAATAACTACTTTACAGGTTTCATCTGAGGATCAAGTAAATAACCAAGAGCTTAGCATAGTATCTGACACATAGCATTCGGAAAGTGTTCATTCCCATAAGCCTTTCCCCTGGCCCTAGCCGCCCAGAGACCCCAGAAATCAATCTCCACTTGGTGGTGGCCACCAGGGCTGAGTTAAGAAAGTGGACGCTAGACACCCCAGGGTCCCCATCTCTCTCTGGCCTTTGGCAAAACAACACAGAACCATCACATCATGATAACCATGATCCCCAGCCTGGAGCTGAGCTGAAATTTCAAAGGGAAGGCATGATCAAATGCTACTGGAGGCCTCCATCCTTGGAGAGCAAGAAGGAAAAGAGGCAGGAGAACCAACATCTCTCCTTGAGGCCCTTCAAGTCCTCAGAGTCACACAAGGGATTCAGCCCTGGGGAGGAGAAACACAGAAGAAAATGCAAGTCCATGTGATGTGTCTACCTGTCAATCTTGGCAGTGCTAGCTGCAAATGCTATTAAATGGATGCTATTTCATTCAACAAATGCATTCATCACACGCTATAGGACCAAAGCAATGGGGTGA
>CM053613.1:34247121-34276837 GCA_028646535.1 Procyon lotor
CATGTACACGCGCCCGTGAGGGTTCAGTGTGTTTGTGTCAGTCTGGGTTCCTAAGCCCGACCACGCACCAGGCTGTTCGCAGCCAGTGTTGAGCCACTAATGATTTTAATGAGAGTGCCTTCTGGATTCATATTTTTTTCATAAAATACATCACACTAAAACCAAATCAATGAGAAACATTAATTAGGGCCTTTGTAGATGCCTTCTGTGGTGGTGTTTTTCTTTTGAGAAGCACCAGACGAAGAATGCTGGGCTTTATTTAAGCTAAGTTGTTTGACATTTAGATGAGAGAAAAAAGGGGAAGAAACTAGCCGGCCCAGGAACCGTTTTTGACAGCTCTTTGTCATGCAAGGGAGAAAAAAGGCACTGGCTGTGAGAGTCTACTTTGAAGCCCTGGAAATTTGTAATGAAAAATTTAAGATACAAGAGAGGCAGAAAGATGAGCTATTCACGGGGCTCTGCATATATTAACACTTGTAATGCAAACTAAAGGTTTGCTATGTGTTTTTATAATTTGGCCGCTAATAAATATCTTCCAGAAGTGCTTTGATTTTCTAAGCTTGGGTATGGAGTTCGAATCCATTAAAAAGTAAAAGAAACAATTGGCATTGGACTCTGGTCCCTGATTAGGGGACCGTGCACATCAATTATTACAGACAGACCACTGACTGATTTCAAAGGATGCTGGATGCCCTTGCGTGCTCAGAGGGAGCCATGCATCTGTGGACATCTCCTCCACTGCACCCAGCCTCCATGCTGACTTCTAGGTCAACTGGACCCAAGCACCTGATTGCTCCTCTTTTTTGACTCGAGGGGCATGATTACTGACAATGCTCTCCACAGAGACAGGCGGAAGCTGGGGGTCCACTGAGGAAATTCTCAGAAAGCAACATCTTCATTACTGAAAGGGCTGAGTTCCTGTGATATCAAGACAACCTTTGCAAATCTGGGATACTAAAGGCAAATCAATTTCATCCATTCATTACATCTCTTGTGGGCCGAAATCACACTCCTCCTGCCCAGCCTCAAGTTACTGACCTTCTGCCATGGTCAGTCCAAGGTGTCTCGGCTTCCTCTTTTCTTTTTAGATCTTTCAATGTCACATCCACCCTTTTTTCTTCATTCTGGAACTTGTGTTAACAAAAACCCAACATCTTCACACTCATCAGAATTCTCTCTTCTTTGCCTCGTGAGTAGGTAGACAGGCTACATTAGCAGAAGGAGTGTGGACTTGGTGGTCAGATGGACTCATGTCTCAACCTCAAATGACAATTTGCGGGAGTGAGAGCACAAGGCCAAGGAATGTGAGAAGAGCAAGCTAGCAGGTTCAAGGCTGAGCACAAAGCTTTGGCCCCCATGCCAATGAGGCTCTGGGTGGTGCTGACATTCAGCACCCGTGGACTTCATCTCTCAGGTCTAATGCTCAATTTTCTGGACTCCTGCTCTATCTACACTGATTTGAGTCTCTCTTAGAAAAATTTCCACACAGGATACTCTGAATCCCTGAACCTTATAGATCACTCCCTGATGATACTCCTGTGGATTTCTTTGAATACCTCAAACAGAAACAATATGGCACAGCCGGGTTTCTCAACTTCTCTTCTATTGCTATTTTGGGTCACTAATTCTTTAATGTTGGTAGGTAGGGGCTGTCCTGTGCATTTCAGGATGTTTAGCAGCATCCCTGCCCAACCCACAGTGATCCAGAAGGGAAGGAGTAGAGAAGAAATCCCCCTGACCCTTATCCTCCCAACGTCTTTCATTATTCCAGCAGCAAGGGAACCACGGAGGCAGTTCTGATGGGTCAGACCCCCAGAGGACAGAGCAGAGTAGGGATGGGGGGCACGAGGGATCCAGGCCAATAGAAAACATCCAGAGCAGGTGAAAAGAAGAGGTAAACAGTGTACAGCAGATGGTTTCTGGGCTGCTGCTATGGCCAGGACGTAGTCAAGGAAATTTGCAGAACATTTAGAGGCAGAGCCCAGACACACAAAAAGCTAAAGAACCAGCCAAAAGTGAGCGGTGAAAAGTAACCTGGTCAAATCTGGAACACCTGATACCAGCAGGGGTGGTTCTGGGTTAGCTGCAAAGCTCACTTCAGTAGAAGCAGGTTTGTTAGTTGGAGGCTGGAATGGAGGAAGACATTTCCAACCCAGACTTGGGCTAGGAGTTTCTTTTCTTTTCTTTTTTTTTTTTTTTCTTTTCTTTTCTTTCTTTCTTTTTTTTTTTTAAAGATTTTATTTATTTATTTGACAGAGAGAGAGAGATCACAAGGAGGCAGAGAGGCAGGCAGAGGGAGAGGGAAGCAGGCTCCCTGCTGAGCAGAGAGCCCAATGCAGGATTCGATTCCAGGACCCTGGGATCATGACCTGAGCCGAAGGCAGAGGCTTTAACCCACTGAGCCACCCAGGTGCCCCGGGCTATGAGTTTCTTGATCATATTTTATAACTGTCTGGCCAAAATGGAGTTTTCTACACCTCTTGAAGGCAAAAATCTTGTCTTATTTGTCTGTGTGTATTCCCCAGGGCTGACAGTGCCTGGCCAAAACAAAACAAAAACCTACAATTGTTTGTTGAGCTTCTGAGTATGAATGTGAAGGCAGAAGCCCTGGGATTCTGTTGTTGGCCCATATAGCTCACCATGTGTGAGAAGAGTTCAAAACATCCTTAAATAGCTATGATTATTATTGGTTAATTACACCTGAATAAAGGAGGGTGGCAGGGAAGAGTCCCCACACACACACACATGTGTCATTTTTTCTTTCCCTGCGGCAGAAAGGACAATCCCTCCCATAAAGTATGCACAGTCCAAGCAGGGTAACCTGCCCACCCAGCCTCTATTTCTCAGAGTACCCAGCAGTGGGCCACGGAGTAGGAACTTGTGCCCCAAATTGGACAGATGGGCACCTGAGCCCATAGCTGCAAGTTCCGTAGTTTGAAAGGACACTCAACCACCCCTCCAAATGCGGGCATTATGATCTTAGCTGATTCCTGCTGGTAGGAGGCTAGACAGAAGTGCACTTCTCTAAAACAACAGCACCCTGGTCTTTAGACACACATCCATTTCAATGGCACCAAGACACCCAACTTCCCAAGAGTGACAAGCTTCCCTTGGCCCTGACTCCTGCAACAAGCCTGGCCACAGACCACACCAACTTCCTGGGGCACGTGCCCGTTGTCCAGACACCACTCCTTCAGGAATCCCCTCTCCAAGACTTCTTTGCCTGAGAAGGGGGCTAGGGTCCTAGCACAGATTGCCTCCACAAAGTCCTTGGGTGTGTCTGTAATCCCAAATTAAAAACATTTATTGTGCTGAGCTTGATATGATGTATGTCACTAAGAGACCTCAGAAATAATGTGTTGCCTCAAAGGATTACGTGAGCAGAAAAGTACGAAAGCAGAAAATTACGGTCCAGCAGAAAAGGTTAAAAAAAAAATGTTTAAATCGATTCCCAGCAGAAAGGGACCAGTGGAGGAAGTGCAGAAAAGAGACATCTGAAATGTACGAGTCATAAGGAGGTAGTGGAGATGGATGTGGGCAGGTGTGGAATTGGGTGAAGGGGTATTTAAGCCACCCCTTCTTCGCCTATGAGCAGACTCTCATCAGCTGGGATGGCCCCATCTTTTGAGTCAAATCCAGTGTGTAAGACCTCCCCACCTCTTCCTGCTGTCGCTTCTCCTCTTTGTGATCGCTGGAAAAATTTTCAGAAGAAAAAGATGTCCTAGCAATGTTGGTTAAATAGCTGTCTCTGGTTCTCCATTTGAAGCTGACTTCTTAATTAAGGCACCATTGCCTGGACATAAATGCATTTATGTATATTAATTTTTGCTCCACTTAGCAGAGTGGTCACTTAATTAGATGTCTTCAGTTGTTTTATTGGAAAAAAAATAACCCATCCCTCCCCCCCCCAAGGCATCCCTCCTTCCCACTTAGCTCCTCTGTTGTGCTGTGAATTTAAACATACTATTTGTTGCTTTCCGTTCAGTCCATTTGTAACTCTGATGCCACTGCATTTGTAGAAACTGATATTAAAAAGTAATATCCGAGACTAAAGTCGCTAGACTGTTCAGTAGATTTTTAAATTGAAACCAAAATTATACAGATTTTTCATTCTGATAATTCCACCAATTCACTAATTCTTTAATCTTTACAGGTCATTGAACAGTTCTACATTAATGAGATGTAGTTAAGAACAAATTTTACACTTTTTCCTTTTTTTTTTCTTGAAAAATGTTTCCTATCATTTGTAAATTAGAAAGAACTTGTTCCATTTATGGTCCATTTATTTAAAATAATCGAATGCATGGGATCTGGCTGAACACTGTGTGTAATGATGCTTTTAAACAAATTACCATTTATTTATAAGCAAGAAATAGACTTTTAAAAAGCACCCAGACTTGGTTACATTATTGATGGTCTTCTCCAAGCCCAACAGCTCTGGTGTGTGTGTGTGTGTGTGTGTGTGTGTGTGTGCTTGTACATGTGTGCACACACATGTGGATATGGATTTTATTCCAGTGAGGAGGTTGAGGATTTGGGAGTAAAACAAAACAAAAATGAAACCTAGAAAAGCAGCATATTTTTGCTTTTCAGAAAGTTGCAAACGTTGGTGAAACCCACCCATGATGAACCATCCATCTCCTCACAAAGCACCAAAAGCTAAGACCAGAATCAGCCCCAATCCAACCTGTTCAGTGTGCTAAGGGTATGGAACAAACAGAAAAAGACCTCCATCCCAACTTGTGCAAGTATGCAAAAGCTCATCACTTCCACCCGTGGCCCGGGAGTTCCTACTTACAGAATAATTACATTTTCATAAAATGCTGTAGAGTTAATTGCTTGGATTCGAGCACTGTAAATTACTATTATTCCTTGCCACTCTAGTGCAGGGAGGCAAGTGGTTATTTGTCCTGTGAAGTGATGGTTAAAGAGCTGGTGTTGCAGAGAACCAAGGGAGATGACAGACCCCGCTAAGAATTAATGGGGAGAGGGGTGCCTGGGTGGCTCAGTGGCTTAAAGCCTCTGCCTTCAGCTCAGGTCCTGATCTCAGGATCCTGGAATCGAGCCCCCACATCGGGCTCTCTGCTCAGCGGGGAGCCTGCTTCCCCCTCTCTCTCTGCCTGCCTCTCTGCCTACTTGTGATTTCTCTCTCTCTCTCTCTCTCTCTCTCTGTCAAATAAATAAATAAAATCTTAAAAAAAAAAAAAAGAATTAATGGGGACAGAGATGTCTGGACTCCCCAGCTTTGGCCCTATCCATTTGTAAGACCATTCCCATTCCCTCTCTCTTATTCCTTTTCTTCTACACTGACCAACTGAAGAATAAATAAATAATAAGTAGTATCTGGGACTTCCAATATTCAATCCCAGCCATATTCCTCCAACTTCCAACAAGCGAGCAATCCCCAGAGATCACTTGCCAACTCCAGCAAAATCAACTGAAATAGCCCTTTTTATAGTTTTTTTTTCCTTTGAAAGGGGATGGGGGCCTATAAGCCTGGAAGGAGTTAGGGAAAAAAATGTACATACACATTTTTCATGAAGATGAAAAGGGGAAGAAGAGGGTGGAAAAATATATATAAATCTGGAACGCCAGAGGTATCAAAGCTGGTAATCAGAGTGACAGTAACTTTCCAGGACGGAGAGAATGTGTGCGTTAGACTGCTTCCTGAAAAGGATTTTTGAGAAGCATGAAAAAAACAAAACAAAACAAAAGGTGCTTAAAGACAAGATGAATGCATATAAAGAGAATTCTTCTATGCCAGTACCAGTAATAGCGTCTAATGTATAATGGAAACTCCACAAATATTTGTTGAGTGAATGAATGAATGAATGGGTGAATGAACAAATAAGATTGTGTTGGCTTTCAAAAAAGACAAAGGCAGATCTAAACACTAATTAGTCACCTTAACCACTAGCAAAGCAATCATTGTTAAATAGTGGTTTTGAAAGCTTAGAAAATAAGCAATAATGACCAGATCCCATAAAGAGAAATCTTACCAAATAAATCTAATGGGAATTTTTTTCATTGAGTTGTCAAACCACTTATACGTCTTCTTCAGGCAAGGGCTTGACAAAGTATATGTGATATGTCTGCAATTAGGAAAATGTGGAAATTTGCAGAATAGCTGGTTGAACATTGGTATCGATAGTGATAAATAATGACTATTAGATAAAAATCTCTAGTGGAATGCTCTGGGTCCATTGGCTACTTGTTGTACCATTAACTGAAGTATTAGAAGAGAGTACTTGTGATTGTACTTTGTAAAAAGATTCTGGCCATCCTGAGTAATAGGGCACTGTCCTTGGCCCTAATCTATTTACTATTTCACTCAGAATTTCATATCAGATGTAGAAAGCATATCCATCAAAACCTGCAGACAACCAAAAGTAGTTGGAATAGTTAGATAACTAAATGAAATCCATGTAGGTATCAACCTGACAAAGATAAACATCATGTTTTCGACAGGTTCAAAAAGTCAACTTCTCATTAGACAGACGTGGAGAATCTCTAGCTAAATAGCAGCCATTGTGGGAACAAAAGCTTAAGCTGTTTTAATTGGTTACAAGTTTGATATGCAAAAGCTATATGATGTGATTGCCAAATACTCCAAAGTTGCTGGGTTTTTATCCAGAGAGACTACCACTGGCAGATGGCAGTTTGAAGAAAACAAGAAGAGATGTGATATAGCATGGGGAAGATAAGCCTTTGGCAGGAGACGGCTGCTGTTTTTAAGTATCTGAAAGGTTGTCTTTTGGAAAAGAAAAAAATCATGTTCTTTGCTGTCCCACTGGAAAAGGTTCCCAGTGGAAATGTCTAGAAATGGAAGAGGATGCTTTGTGAGAAGTCATGAGCCTCCTCCTTGATTGGAGCCTGATATCCTTCGTCAGAGCTGTTGAGATGACCTAGCAGAGACCTCGCACTTCATTGCTCAGGTCCCTAAAATTCTGAAAGTACTTGATTCTCTGACCATTTTAACATGTTCAGGATAGACTGGTGCCACATAGACTTGGAAGTTGTATGTTTGTGTCCATAATAATGAACAAAATAATGAATATGTACACAAAATGATATTTGTGTACATAATAATGAACAAAATGTACAAAATAAATAATGAAGTTGGAAGCAAGTTATTTTCAACTCAGTACATTAATATTTAGTAATAAAAATAAACATCCAAATACCACATCCAACATTTTACATAGAAAGTCCTTCTAAATACCAAAATCTAAGATGAAGAAAATCTCAGAAAAAAAATACTTTTTTATACTGAATAAGCTTTGCATCATGAAGAGCACCCTATTTTCCCTACTTCTTTATTCTGTCACAAAGGAGTAGAAATTCCTTCAGAGCCAACACCAGCAACTGAAAACCAGAGATACCAGCAACATCAGTCAGGATGCTGTGGCCATTCAACAGTGTCACTCATGGAGCTAGGATAAAACTGTTGGCTCATCCAGAAAGAATAAGATGGTTTTCACGGTGGCTTCCCTCTGCTGTGATCACTAGAGACTGTATAAAATCCTTTCCTTAGACTTAACTCTGTGTCTCAGCGCTCATCAAAGCAAATCATCTGCTTCATGCCTTGTTAGACATGTAGATCTAGAAAGAGTGCAAGCTGGGAAAAGTATTTTCATATCCAATGGGGCCTTGTCATTTTTCTCAAAAATAATCATCAGTTGTCCCAACATTTAACCCTACACTATTTGTTGAAAAATACGATTACCCTGTGGTCAGAAAGGTTATCTTTATCATATACTAAGTTATTCTACATATTCAGGTATGTTTCTGGGATTCTGTTTGATCAATTCATTTATTACCGCATAAGAACCAAATGATGGAAATTATTATGACATCATTCTACTCACTAATGCCTGTGTCTTAGTCCATTCGGGCTATAAGAGAAAACCACAAACTGGGTGGTATTCTCAATGCTCTGGAAGCTGGGAAGTACAAAATCAAGGTGCCAACAGAGGAGAGCTGCTTCCTGGTCCATAGATGGCCATATTTTTGCTAGGTCCTCACATGACAGAAGGGGCAAGGGAACTCTCTAGGATCTCTTTCGTAAGGGCACTAGTCCATTCATGAGGGTTCCTTCCTCCTGATCTAATCACTTCTCTCCTAATACCATCACTTTGGGGTAAAACCCAACATATGAATTTGGGGGGGATACAAATATCAAATCTGTAGCAGACTGGAAGGGAAGGCTCACCATTGTTCATATTTTTCAAAAATTTCCTCATATTTATCAATATATATTCTTCCAGAAGAACTGTAAAATACTTTAGTCACCTTTCAGAGAGAAAACTCTCATTACGTATTTATTTGAATGATTAAAATGTGTAGATTTAATTAGAAACAGTTTGTACCAGTCTCTATGAAACCTTTCCATCCAGGAACATGGATAGTGTTCTATTTCCATTTATTCAAGGTTTCTTTTATGCTGCTCAGTAAAGTTTTATTTACTTAAAGGCTTATATAAAAGTTTATCCAGATATAAGGCTTGCAAAATTACTCTTGTTCATATTGTTCTTAGTCTTTTCAAGTTTTTCTTGCTCTTACAAATGGTGTCACTTCTCACTACATTTTTTTCTGGTGCAAAAGAGACCTATTTTCAAGCATCTTTTATAAGTGACCTTCTACGGAACCTTTGTATTAAAGTGTTGCTTTTACTTGATTCACTTGGATTTTCAAAATAATCTTTATGTCTATTCCTTGCTGATATGCATACCTTTTTCTTTTTTATTCTTCATCTAGAACTATTCAATCAATGTGGTGTAAGAGTGATTATAGGGGGCATTACTTTAATGGTCCATATTTATTGGGATTATTGCATTGTTCCTCCACTATGGGGACATAACCATTGGGGGCTGTATAAGAAACTCTTGGTGTGGGGGAAGTGGAAGTAAATCTCTTACATCCCTCTCCCCATGAGATTTGGATAGGCTGCTCTAGAAGTACGGTCGGGCCCAATGTAGAACCATTGCCTATTGATCTACCATCAGTACAATTTGTTGTATCATTCAGGTGTATCTGGGTAGAAAATGTTCAGAGACTGAGAAACCTGTGTTTTAGTGCTTCACTCTCCCTTTGCTCTTTGCTCCTCATGTAAGGTAAGCATTCTCTAGGAATATATCATACACCTGTAGTACTAAGAGGAGTTGGGTTTTTATGTTTGTTTTTTTCAGTATGGAACAGATGTGGCTTGCATGAAATGGGTTCTGGATATCTGACATGATTACATAACCCGTTTCCAAATGCTTTAAGAGTATGTTCCTACAATAAGCTGGTGGCTTCATGCCTTCACTACGCTCCTGCTTACAATTTGCCAACAGTTTGTTTAGGAGTTTTGCAGCTCTGCTCATTGTAGGTCCTATATTTCAGCCCAACTGATGTGTATGCTCTCAGTGTGCTTTCCAATGTCTGTGCCCTGACTTTGTTTACTTTCCTTCATTTACTTTCTCCTCCACTGCAATGTGCCCACACCCAAATCAAAGGCCACTTCTTCCATGAAAGCCTCCCAGAAAATTTTAATCACATGTGATTCCTTCCCCTTCTACACTCAACTTATTTCTGCACTTTCCCAGTATCTTATTCCTGGCTGTCCTAATAGTTCATTTTGCTAATCTCTTCTCCTTGATGGTGAACTTCTTGAAGGATCTATGTTTAACTAGCTTTTATATTCCTCAGTGTTTTAGGATGGAGCTGAATACGTACAATATGGACTCAGAAATCAGGCTGCCTGGCTTCCAATCCCAGCGCTGCCTCTTTCTAGCTATGTGACGTTGGGCAAGGTACTTAGTTTCGTCTGTACCGTGAAATATCAATAGTGTCTACATTATGAAGCTTTTGTGAGGATCACGAGGTAATATATGTAAAGCTTCTGCAATAATTCCTGGCATAAATTTAGCCCGCAGTATCTTTTATTTATTATGACCTATTAGAAATAGCTTCAGGAGGGCAGGTGTCTCCTCTGTTTTGTCACTTGCTAATTCTCAGCACCCAGTACAGTTCTTAGTACATAGTGGGGATTCAATAAATATTCATTTAATAAAGGTTAAGTGACTAAATAAATGTGTAGTGATAAAAATTTTCCTCCACAAGTTTGGATTCTAACACTGGTTTCACTTTCCTGTTATTTCACTCACAGAAAGTAGATCCTATACATCATAGAACCCACAAAGTTCCACCCTGTAATTTCTCTTTCCCTGGAAGGCAGACACTAGCCCTAAGATACACATGCAGCCAGAACGGCAGAAAAAGGATTTGGAGAAACTCTGATTCTGAGCAAAGCTGGGACCTGTCTTCCAGCTGAGAAATACAGTATTCCTGTACCAATCAGTATCTATGTGGTTACAATAAATAAACCTCTTCTTTTTAAAGTGTCATATGGTTCAAGTTATTCTTCTGCTTTCTCTAAGTTCATAAAGGATAAAAGTTATATGGCAAAGATGGGAGGAAGTAATCCAAATGCTAAGAACAGAATATAATCCTTCAGTAGCAAGGCAGTGGTTAGGACAAGAATTCTGAATAGAGACCTTTTTTACTAACCTGTGAATAGTTCTACCATGAGCTACTTCAGGAGAATGGCACATAAAATTATGCAACAATTCTTAATTCTGCTCTATTTTCTTCTCTTCCTTCTACATCAATATTTTAAAAAGTAGCCTCTAAAATCAGACGACCAGGAAAATGAATCACATATAATCTTAGAAAAGTAACTTTGGGTTATCTGAGTATCTCAGTTGTTTAAGTGTCTGACTCCTGATTTCAGTTGAGATCATGATCTCAGGGTCTTGGGATCAGGCCCCACAACAAGGTCCATGCTCAGCAGGGAGTCTGCTTAGGATTCTCCATCTCCTTCTTTCTCTGCTCCTCCCCTGCTCATTCTTTCTCTCTAAATAAATCTTAAAAAAAAGAAAAGAAAAGAAAAGTGACTTCAACCTTCTGAGCCTCTGCTTCTTCATCTCTAAAACTCTACCTCATAGAATTTGATTAACATATATTCCTGACCCAAATCTGGAAACATAACAGGTATTTGCTAATTGTTAATGCTTTTCTCCCTTCTACCATTGTCATTTTCACTGTCATTAGGAGTGACATATGCTCATCTTTCAGATATTTCCTCTTTATTATTGTCACCATTACGTTCAAAAAATTGACAATTATTCTAATTCAAAGTACTCGAATATAAAATGCAGCACTTACCAAACATTTTTGGCTATAACTTTTGTGCTTATAAAAGAAATGGTTGATTTGTATTGATCATTGATTATTTTGCTCTTAGATGGTATACGTGAACAATTTTCAGACTTCTCATTTTCTTAAGTGGAGAAAATTGATAAAGATCAATCTTCCTTTTGAGTCAATACAGAATATTGTGAAGAAAATATTAAGACACAATATACAACATTCTGTGGTATGCAACTAAAGCAATACTTGGAAGAAAATGTATAGCATTAAATGCTTAAATTAGAAAATAAGAATAGTCTCAAATCAATAATCTAAGATTCTACTTTATGAACCTAGAAAAAAGAAGAGCAAAGCAAATGCAAAGTAAGCACAAGAAAGAAAATAATAAATATAAAAGTAGAAATAATGAACTAAAACAGAGGGGGGAAAGAGAGAAAAATAAAATCAAGAGCGAGTCTCTGAAAAGACTGATTAAATTGATAAATCTCTAGCTAGACAATCCAGAAATAAAAAGAGAAGACAAAGTAAACCTATGACAGGAATGAAAGGGGGACTAGATCTACATTCTTCAAATATTATAAGACTCATAACAGAGTAGGATTCATTCTATAAATTCTATATCTTAGATAAAGGGAAAGATTCCTTGAAAGATACAAACAACAAAAGCCCATTCAAAAAAAGATAATACAAATAGCTCTATATCTATTGTTTAGTGATAATTCTATAAAATATTTAAAGAATAAATAACGCCAATTCTACAGAAATTCTCTCATAAAATAGAAGAGGGAATACTTCTCACCTTATTTTATGAGGCCAAACAAAAACCTGACAAAGAAATTGCAAGAAAAAAATGCACAGATCCATATTCTTCATAAACATAAATACAAACTCTCTTTAAAAATGTTAGTAACCACTCCATTTCAACACTGTACTACTTTATGTCCTACTTTATGCATTAAGAAAAGGAAATAAAAAGTATACACACTGGTAAAGAAAAATTAAAACTGCCTTGTTTGCAGTGACATGATCATCTATGCAGAAAATCTAAAAGAACTGACCAAAAAAAAAACCCTCTTGGAACTAATAAGCAATTAAAGCAAGGCTGCAAGATATAAAGTTAATATACAGAAGTCAATTATTTTTCTAACAACAATAAGCCAGTGGAATTTGAAATTATAAAAAACAATATCACACATCCAAAATGAAAACTTGGATATAAACCTAACAAAATGTGTGCAAGGTTTACATGAGAAAAACTATAAAACTCTAATAAATGAAATCAAAGAACTAAATAAATGGAGAGATATTCCATGTTCATGGATAGGAAGACTCAATATTTCCAAGATGCCAGTTCTTCCCAACTTGATCTATAGATTTAATGCAATCCTAATAAAAATTCAAGAATGTTGGGGTGCCTGGGTAGCTCAGTGGGTTAAAGCCTCTGCCTTCAGTTTGGGTCATGATCTCAGGGTCCTGGGATGGAGCCCCGCATCGGGCTCTCTGCTCGGCAGGGAGCCTGCTTCCCCTCTCTCTCTGCCTGCCTCTCTGCCTACTTGTGATCTCTCTCTCTGTCATATAAATAAATAAAATCTTAAAAAAAAAAAAAATTCAAGAATGTTTTTTCAAGGATATCAACAAACTGATTCTAAATTTATCTGGAGAGGGCTCCTGAGTGGCTCAGTTGGTTAAGCAAATGCCTTCAGCTCAGGTCATGATCCTGGAGTCCTGGGATCAAGTCCCTCATTGGGCTCCCTGCTCAGGAGCTTCTGCTCATCTGCTTCTCCCTCTGACTTCTCCTCTCTCTCTCTCCCTTTCAAATACATAAATAATATCTTAAAAAAATAAATTAATGTGGAGGGGTAAAAGATTCTGAATAACCAACACAATATAAAAAAAAATAAAATTAGAGGACTGATACTACTGAATTTAAGACTTACTATAAAACTATAGTAATCAAGAGAGTGTAGTATTATTGGTGAAAGAATAAACTAATAGATCAATAGAATAGAATGGGGAGCCCAGAAACAGACCCACATAAATATAGTCTTTGATCTTTGATTGATCTTTGATCTTTATCAATTGATCTTTGATAAAGAAGCAAAAGCAATACAATGGAGGAACAGTAGTTTTTTTCAACAATTGGTACTGGGAACAACTGGACATCCATATGCAAAAAAAAAAAAAAAAGTGAATCTAGATGCAGACTTTAAGCCATTTACAAAAATTAACTTAAAATGGATCATAGACCTATATGTAGAACACAAAACTATAAAAATTCTAGAGGAAAACAGAGGGGGAAACCTAAATGACTTTGAGTATGGCAATGACTTTTTAAATAAACACTACAGGCATGATCCTTGAAAGAAATAAGTTGGATTTTATTAAAGTTAAAAAGCTGGTCTGCGGAAGATAATGTCAAGGGAATGAAAAGACAAGCCACAGACTGGGAAAAAATATTTACAGAAGACATATTTGGAAAAGAACTATTACTCAAAATGTAAAAGAACTCTTAAAATTCAACAAGAAGACAAGAAAAAAACCTGATTTTTAAAATGGGCCAAAGACTTTAACAAATACGTCATCAGAGAAGATAAGCAGATGGAAAATAAGCATATGAAAGATGATTCATATCTTATGTGATCAGAGAAATGCAAATTAAAGCAATATGAGATAACATCACACACATATTAGAATGACGAAAATCCAGAACACTGACAACACCAAATTCTGGCTAGGAGGAAGAACAACAGAAATACCCATACATTGCTGATGGGAATATAAATGGTACAGCCACTTTGGAAGACAGTTTCATGGTTTCTTATAAAACTAAACATACTCTTACCATATGATCAGGCGATCACATTCCTTGAATGTGATCCATTGCATCCACACAAAAAACCACATATGGATATTTATAGCAGCTTTGTTTATTATTACCAAAACTTGGGAGAAACCAAGATGTCCTTCATTAGGTAAATTGATAAATGAACTGTGGTATATTCCAGGCAATGGAGTATCATCCAGCACTAAAAAAATGAGCTATCAAGCCATGAAAATACATGGAGGAAAGTTAAATGCATATTACTAAGTGAAAAAAGCCGATCTGAAACGGCTACATACTGTATGATTCTAACTATATAACATCTTGGAAAAGGCAAATCTATGGAAAGAGTAAAAATATCAGTGGTTGCCAGGGGTGGGTGGCAGTGATGGTGGCAGGACGAATAGGCAAAATATGGAGGATTTTTAGGGCATAGAAAACACTCTGCATGATATACCATAATGATGGATATATGTCATTATACATTTGTCCAAACCCACAGATTTTATAATACTAAGAGTGAATCCTAAAGTAAACTATGAACTTTGGGTGATTATGATGTGTCAGTGTGAATTCATCAGTTGTAATAAATGTACCGTTCTAATGAGGGATGTTGATAATGAGGGAAGCTCTTCATATTTGGACAGAAGACATATGAGAAATCTGTACTGTAGCCTCAATTATGATGTGAAACTTAAATTGATTAAAAAATAAAGTCTTAATTTGAAAAAGCTAGCAAAATCAAATGTAGTAATATATAAAATGTATAATCCATCATGTCCAAGTAAGATTATTTCCAAAAATGTGATAATGGCTTAACATTTGGAAATTAATCAATGCAATTTATCCTACTGACACACTAAAATAGAAAAATCGTATGACAACTTCACTGGATACAAAGAAAGATTTAGCCAAATTCAGTATCATTCCTGATTTGTAAAAATATCTTCAGTGTCTGTTTATTCAGAGTACGGTAACAGAATACCATGGACTTGGTGGCTTAAACCACAAACATTTATTTCTCAACAGTTCTGTAGGTCTGGAAGTCTAAGATCAAGCTACCAGCTGATTCAGTGTCTGGTGAGAACCCGTTTCTTGGTTCATAGGCAGCCTCTTCCCGGTGTCCTAACACGTTTAGAGACAAAAGGGAGTTTTCAAGGATTCATTCCTGAGGGCACTAAACACATTCATGAGGGATCTGCCCTTATAGCTTAATCATTTCTCAAAGACCCGAACTCCTAATACCCTTGTAATGGGGATTAGAATTTCAACATATGAATGTTGGAGGGGGGGCATAAACATTCAGTCTACTATACTCAGCAAACTAGGATAAAAGGGGAGCTCAACAGAAATACCAAGAACTAGCGGAGTTTTCCATGGAAAAAGTGAAATACATTCTCCCTAAGATCAGGAATAAAGTAATGATATCTGTTTTTGCAGCTTCTATTCTATATTTTCCTGGAATTCCCAGTCAGTGCAAAGGAAAACGTATAAAATTCATACAGATTGAAAAGAAAGAAATGAAACTGTCTTTATCAAAAGATGGTATGAAGTCTCTGCTCAATCTGCCATTGCCTACTGAGCATAACAAGGTAATGGGGGGCACCCTAGACGCTTCAGCAAGTGGGTGGGGGAGAGGGACAGGAGGTATAATGGCTTATAAGTTTCTACCCTATTTGGGCAAGGGATCTGCTTATAGCTCAAACCTCAATCACAAAGACATTTTTTCAACAAACAAAAAAAAAGATGGTATGATTATCTATGTAGATAATCCGAAGGAATCTACCAAAAAAAAAAAAAAGCTACTGAAAATAATAAGTGAGTTTAGCAAAGTTGCAGGATACAAGGTCGATATATCATCATCGATATAAAATCAATCATAATTCTATACACTAGAAATGAATAATTGGGAGTTAAAATTGAACGCAATATAATACAGTAACAACAAAACCCTGAAAACTTGAGATAACTTTAACAAAATATGTTTAAATCCATGTAGAGGAAACTATGAAACATTACTTAGAGAAATTAAAGAAAACCAAACTAGATGACAAATTATACATATTCACTGATTTGAAGACTCAATAATGTCAAAACATAAATTTTCCTGAAATTTACCTGTAGACTCAAAGTAGTCCCAATAAAATGTGAATTAGTTTTTTAATATATAAATCTAGGCAAACTGATTCTAAATTTATATGAAAACGCAAAGAACCCAAATTAGCCACAATGATTTTGAAGAAGAAAAATATTACACTCCCTGATTTCAAGACTTATTATAAAGTTATAGTAATTGGGACACTGAGGCAACTGACAAAAAATGGAAATGTAAGTCACTGAAATATGATGAGTCCAGAAAGAGCTTACATATATCCTCAATTCATTTTTGACAAAGATGTGAAAGTATCTTAATGGAGGAGGATAGTCTTTTTCACTGACGGAACAGTCAGATATTCATACACAAAGAAGAAAGAGGTGATGGGTGATGGGAGGGAAACAGGGAAGAGCAAGGGGAAGGGAGGAGGAAAGACAGAGATGAGGGAGGAGGGGGAGGGGGAAGAAAAGAAAAGAACTTCAGCCCTTACCTCATGTCACATAAAAGTTTGACACAAACTGGATCCTAAATCTCAATGTCAAAACTAAGACTATAAATCTTCTAAAAGAAAACATAGCAGAACATCTCTATGCCCTTCGTGTTGGCAAACATTTCTTAGAACATAAAAATCACACACAAAAATAAAAAGATAAAGACCCAATAAATTGATTTCATCTGCATTTAAAACTTAAAAACTTTCGCTTTTTAAGAGGCACTGTAAAGAAAATGAAAAAGCAGTTTGCAGACTGAGAGAAAAATCTGTAGATCACATATCTGATACGCGACATGTGTTAGAATATACAAAAAAACTCTCAGAACGTTTTTCTTTAATGTAAGCTCTACATCCAAAGTGGGGCTCAAACTCACAACCCGAAGATCAAGAGTCACATGTTCCACTGACTGAGGCAGCCAGGTGCCCCAAGAACTCTCAGAAATTTTAAAAGAATGAGACAACCAATAAAATAATGGACTAAATATTTATACAGATACTTTATCAAGGAATCTATATGAATGGCAAATAAGCACATGAAAAGATGTTCAACATAGTTAGTAGGGAAATGCAAAGCAGAAGAATGAGATACCAACACA
The DNA here is from genome assembly GCA_028646535.1 of Procyon lotor. Taxonomy (NCBI): domain Eukaryota; kingdom Metazoa; phylum Chordata; class Mammalia; order Carnivora; family Procyonidae; genus Procyon; species Procyon lotor. The sequence goes on from CM053613.1 coordinate 34,264,320, forward strand.
CACCCACTAGCATGACTACAATTAGAAAGACATACCACAGTTTAGGAAGTAGAACAACTAGAACTCTTACATACCACTGGTGAAAATACAAAAAGATGCAGGCACTTTGGAAAACAGTTTAGCAGCTTCTTTTTTTTTTTTTTAAGATTTTATTTATTTGTCAGAAAGAAAGCGAGCAAAAGCAAGGGGAACAGCAGGCAGAGGGAGAAGCAGGCTCCTAGCTGAGTAAGGAGCCCAGTGCAGGACTTGATCCCAGGACCCCCGGATCATTACCTGAGCCAAAGGCAGACACCCAACCGAGCCACCCAAGCATCCCTAGTTTAGCGGCTTCTTAAAAAAGTAAGTCTATGCTTACTACATGACCCGGTCATACTATTCTTTGTATTTCCCTCTAAGATATGAAAATATATGCCCACACAAAGACTTGTACATTACTGTTTATAGCAGCTTTATTTGTAATAGCCAAAACCCTGACATCTCCATCAGCTGGTAAATGGATGAACAAACTGTGGTATATCCATACAATGACATGTTTCTCAGCAATAAAGAGAAGGAACTACTGATATATTAAAAAATGTGAATGAATCTCAAAAATGCTATGCTAAGTAAAAAAAAAATCAGATGGCAACAGACTGATGGGCTTGTTCGATTTTTATGAAATCCTAGAAAAGGTACAACTATAGGCATCAAAGGCAGATCAGGGGTTGCCTGAGCTGAGGGGTGGAGATGGGGATTGACTGTATAAGGGCATAAGGAAACTTTTTGAGGTTTAAAAAGTACTCTGTATAGTGATTGTGTTAGTGTTTACACAGTGCATACATTCGTCAAGATTCATCATGCTATTCATTTAGATTGGGTGAGTTTTATACCTCAATAAAGCTGATCACCAACCAATCAGATAATAGTGAGTTAGATCACATCATTCTCATGCTCAAAATCCTCCAGTAGCTTCCCATCCCAACATATAATGAAATCCTAAGTCCTTGCCTGACTTATAGCGCTTCCCATTATCTGGTGCTTGCATACCTCTCTAGCCTCTCCAACCACTCCCCCATGTTTTCTCCCCATCACACTGTCCTTGGGGACCATAGAACACCCCAAGCATATTCCTACACTGGAGCATTCACAGGTGCTGCCCCTGTGCCTGGGATGGTCTTCCCCCTCATCTTGATTCCTCATTTCTCCCAGGTCTCTATTTAACTGTCAGCACATCAAAGGGACTTTTGCTCAACATTCTTTTTATAGTACTACCTCCTTCTTCATTACTCTCTTCTGCTTTATTTTCTTCACAGCATCTATCATCAGTAACATTATATTCTTCACTTACTCATTGTTTTTTCTTATTTGAATTAAGTCCATGAGGGCAGAGATGTCTTAAAAGCCCTATGTCCAGCCACTAGCACAAAACCCAGCACAACCTATGTCCTCATAAACCAGGTTATCCAACAAATGACAGGTAATGAAATGTCTGCATATTGGAACCCATGTAACACAGGCAGAACAGTGCATGTAGCAAAACTCATACTCATAAAAACTTGTATTATTAAACAAGAATGAAACTGAATGAATTAAGCACCGAATTGAAATGAAAATTAAATGAAATAATCCTAAGCAAAACAGAAAAAGGGAACTGCTAAAATAAAAAGAGCAATAAATTAGAAAATAGGCTAGGAATTGATGTAACAAATAAGTTCAAGAGCTATTTCTTTGGGGAAAAATAATAATGAAATAGGTAAATCACCAGCTTATTTATTCCTGAATAAAAGGAATAAAATAGGAAATAGAAATAGAAAAAAATTAGAAATTAAAATCAGGAAAATTAGTATAGATAGAAGGGAACGTTTTTAATTATAAGAAAACTATTTGCTCTCTATGAGACAAACATATTTGAAAACACAGAATCCCACTGACCCCCAAAATCTCCACTTAGTTGCACATTCTTTGGACCCCTTCCTAACCACTGGCCCTCACTGGCTTCAGTCTGTTCTGTGGTCCCCGAGCCCCTCTCTGCCATGTGGACCCAGAGGGAGCTTGGTGTAGCCGCTGTCTTAAATTAGGCAACACATGATAGGAGCATCGCAATCGGGCTCCTGGGTCAGACCATCTGTGGTCTGCCACTTACTGCATGACTTCAGGTGTATTTCCAAATCTTGGCATCCTTATCTGCAAATGAAATAATAACACCTGCCTTGCAGGTGTGGCTCAGTGAGGTAGTGCAAAGCGCTGTGCACATACGTGCTCATTAAACTTTAGTTGGAAGACAAGTACTGTATATTACTTATATGTGGAATTGGAAAAAACGAAACCTGTAAAAACAGAGAGTAAGAAGGTGGTTACCAGTAGATGAGGGAGGGGGGAGATACGAGTGCTGGTGTTTAAGTGTATAAACTTGTAGCTCCTAGTACATGAGCCATAAGGATCTAATGCACAATTTGATAAGTACAGACAACAACAGTGCATTGTAATTATGTCACATGATAAATACTGCAATCTCATCAATCATACTGCAACATATAAATGTATTGGGGTAACACACTATGTACCTTAAACTTAAACCAGGTTGCATATCAAATTTATTCAATAAAAATTTCTTAATTAAAAATATAAAAAAAACCCCACAGTCCTGTGATCTCTGGGGAGGTCTGACCAGCGAACCACCTGGAGGTGGTGATGAGAAGCCTGAATTACTATACTTTCCTGGTCCTCTAACTCTTCAGTCAGCATCTGCTAGACTGCTATGACAAACTCGTTCTGGGATGTGTCAGCCGGGCCTTGGTTCTAGCTAAAGAAGCCTCATTCGCCACGGCCTCTGCTCTCAGGAACCTTAGCCTGTAGGGCTTGCACAATGTATTTACAAAGATTGCTTTCTGGTGCAAGCCACACAGCCCATTGCCTCTCTTAAATGGATGAGAAGAAACCCTCCCGAGAAATGTCTAGAAGGAAGGCCCCCATAATGGTTACTCCTGGCTATCTCATCTCACCAGGACACATGCATCTTTTCTGGTCAGATTCAGGCACACACAAAGAGGAAGGAGGCAGTTAGCACCCCCATTTGTGCAGTGGTGGGTGCTGTGCGGAAACTGAGCGGGACGTTTGCCAAAGCCTTTGATGATTGTTAACAATCACAACCAAGGAGAACCCAGCAGTATAAACAGGCACATCCTAGGGCAGCCTCCCAGACTCTCAGAGTCCTCCAGGGCCTGAACCAAATGAAACGTTCGAGGAAAATGCCTTTTTTTTTCCCATCCCAAGCAGCTCGCTGCCACGGGGTGTCAAGTAGAATTGGGGTGACTGTTCTCCGAGCAAGAAGGCAGAGTAGAAGCTTCCAGAGCGACATAAGTTTGAGTGTAGTCACTCGCTTTTGAACTTGACATAGAGGTTCTCAGGGATGTTAGTTTCATTTTAAAAATAAGAATTTAAATAAATGAGAAAAGAGAAAACAAAACATCTGCCCCACACCCTTCCTGGAATCCTTACCCAGAGCCTGGGCCTCCATAAACTAAGAACTACAACCTATCAAAGGTGGAAATGTCCTCAGACAGCACGTCCTTTGCACCTCTCCTCTTGGAGCAGGGAGGCTGGGGCTAGAGCAGTGACCTGCGCAGCATGTACGGCAGGTCAGGGACAGGACCGGCGGGAGAGATGGGGTCTCCCAGCCCCACCACCCAGCTTCTCAAGAGCACCACTCCACAGGTCTGCATTGACATAGCTCAAAAACTGCACATTGTAAAAGCAAATGACCTGAACCACATGGGAACTTGAAGGTTCCAGATGTTTTGCTCTCGGCCAGACACTGTCAGCTTGCTGGCGGAAGTTCTCAGGTCATCTTGTGATGAAGTGCCTTCGAGGTGAAATTGAAAGGTGAACTGGGTGAATTTCGTGGTCTGTGTACGTCAGGTGGCCCCAGACCTCAGGAGTCAGGCAGTTTCTGCGTTGCCTCCGACCATTCCCACCTTGATGCTAGTACCCTGGTGCCAGTCACCACTGTCTCTAGCCTCCGTGTCTTATGACAATACCACCCAACTGCTCTCCCAGCTTCGGCCGCACCCCTCCTCCAGTTGATCATCAACATCGTAATCAGAGCCGCCCCTTTCCAACACAGGTCAGCTGTGTCACTCCTCCGCCCAGAATCTTCTTAGAGAAAGAGCGTTCTGCTACGGTCATGCGTATCCCGGTGATGGACACACTCCCTTACTAGGATATACCCCCCTTTATGGCGGTAGTTTGCATGTAAAAGTTAGATGCTTTCTGAGCCTTAGTGGGCAGAGTAATCTCCTTTTCTTCCCTCTTGCTCATCACTTCATGTGTAAGCTATCCGAGCAGAGACTGTCCACAGTGAGCTGAACACAGGGAGAAAGCCTGGGCTCCAGCTTTCTACCCATATTCAACAGTGCTGTCCTTGGAGTGCATGGCATCTACACTCTGGAGAAAATGTTTCCAATGCTGTTAAACCTAAGAGGTTGTCCTCTTCTGCCTAAAAATCCAGAAAGGTCCACCAGCACAGTGCAGAGAGACCCAAACCCACATGTAGGCTTGGACCCTGCTGATTAGAGTGAATGGAAGAGAGAGAAGGACAGAGATACTCTCATGATCGTCATAAACAGACATTTTTCAGAAGGAGACCCCTACAGAAGAACAAATATACTTGAAGTTCTAGCATTGCTCAGATCTGAGCTGCAGAACAACCCCAAGTAAGGACAGCCAGAGCTCCTGCTAGAAATGGAAAGCCACACATAAGCTGAGAAGTTGAGGGCAGAAAGACTTCGAATTACCTGCAATTAATATCCATGTTGGCTCCAATGAAGCAACAAATACAGCAAATTTGATTTGGTAGAATATATGGATCAGGAAGGAGAGTCGAAGAGAATTCAGTAGAAGGGAAGCAGATAGATAAGGTCAGAGGGTACACGAGGCTGCAGACCAGAGCTATGATCTGCCCACCATTAGCTAAGGGTTCCACCAATACCATGATGAGGCAGGATGGGGGTAAAGCCTGAAGCACCTTAAAAGTCTCCTTAAGGACTCCGGATCTTTCCACTCCCCAGTGGAGTGGAAATGGAGATGCTTGAAGAAGGGGAAATTCCAGGGCCTGCCCAGATGACTGGATCAGAATGTCTACTGGAATCTAACTTGTTAATGAGCAAGCTAGGTGTTTCTGAGGCAGCTGGACTTCGTGTGGCTTGTTGGTAGACTCCACCTTGAAAACCTCTGTTCTTGTGTGTTTGTCATCTGGTATATCTATAACACGGCCCTGTGGATATGCTCTTACATAAATAATCGCTTTACAGAAACAATCACAAAACATACTGTTTTCAGTGATTACATTTGGGGACACGGGATGAGGGCCAAAGGGGGAAATGGCAGCACTTTCCTACAATCGTTCCTGTTTAGCTTGCCTTTTTTCACCTTATTTACATACTACTCACATGGGGACAGTAGGAATTATCTGGACAGGGAGCTTAGGGCCCTTGTTTGGTTTGATATCCTCTTTATACTTCACAAATGGTAGCAAGTTTTAAATTCAATATCTCTTTATTCAAAAAGTACTTATGAGTGCCTACTATATGCCAGGCATCGGTCTAGGTACTCGGACTACAGTGCAGTATTTATTTGCTGGAAAATGTGCAATTGACCTACACTATCTGCTTTGTAAATCAAATATAATTCAACCCTTCCTTGTACATGATCAGCCATCAATGTGTTTATTTTCTTTGTAGGGTTTCAGGCTGAAAGACTTCCTGCAGGTGGGTAGGCTGACCCCTTAGGACACAGTGAAGCCAGCTGACAAGTGCGATCATGACCTAGGAGCTAAGGGTATCCATACCACAGAGAGGCACCTTTGTCCGCTCTGCCTTCACAAATGACATGTGGGGAGAGTTACTTCTTTTCTGTTGGGCTGCATGCTATTCATACAATAGAGCAGAGTTTGGAGAACTGGAGTTAGAGACTTCAGACATGGGAACTTTATAAACAAGATAAAAAGTGGGTTGAAAATGAATTAAGAGTGGATATTGAGCTACTGGCTCGAGAGAGAAGAGTCCAAATGTTTCTTCCTTTTTTTTCCCTCCAGGCTGAGCAGTATTCATTTTACTTTCTTCAGAGAGAGGAATCGATGGCAGGAGGTAAGAGGGAAAGTCCCCCTTTGCAAGAGGGTCCCTTTTCCCACGGCACAGCCACCTTCAAAACCACACGTCAATCCCCTAAGCAAGCGGATTTTGTAGTATATGCTTTGCAGTAGAAGAAAGAACTTCCAGAGTCTTCTTAGAAAATACTAAGTGCAGAGTTCTCAGAAATATACAAGCTTTTTAGTTGAAATATGTTAAGTGAGCTCCTAGAAATACCATCTTTGTTGCCATTACCAATAATAATAATTACAGCGAGTTGCTACAGTAAGTACACACATTTCATCTTATTTGATCCTCACAGTTTTACAAGATAAATGTCATCACCAACCCCATCATTCCAGAAGAGGAAACTGAAACAGGGACATTAAGCAACAGGCCCAAGATTACCCAGGATATTCACTATCAAATCATCAGCTTGTCTCCAAAATCTGCAGTCTTACCCACTTACCCTCTGTGCCTAATTTCCTGTGTAGGAATGAACCCAGACCTCCCACAAATGTGTGTCCTAGAGCACGAAAGAGGGGTAGATGGGCCCACACGGAAAAAGAGGAAAGACCCAACCGTCATTGTCCCCCATCATAGTCACAGTCGGCTGAGCAGATAAACTTCAACTTCAAACAAGCCTTTACAAAGTAAAGCCACTCTGGACAATCGCTATCATTGGGTTTCATGAGAAGCCTGTCATCGTATTGCCAGCCAGGCCCAGAACAGGCGGAATTAGTTTTCTGCAATCCAAAGAACTGCTACTTTTTTCATCTCAGGTCTCGCTCTCTCTTATCCTTTTTTCCATTTTTCCTATTTTCAAGGATCAAAAACTATAGGTCAGCAAAAGGCACTCAACTTAAATGGCAGATTTAATGTTCTCAAGTTGAATACACCACCTGCATTCCCATTTGCCTTGGAATTTTTTTTTTTAATTTAACCCAGCACTTCCCAAATTGTCTTATATGAAACACTGTTCCCACAGATGATATCTCCTAGAATGACCTAGGGTGACCAAATAAGTTTGGGGGATAAGGCATGAGAGGGCCTCCTGTTAAGAGTTCTGCTATGTCCATAAGCATAATAAGACTCGGAGAAGTAATACAGTAAAGAAAGCTGCCTGAGTTAAACACACTATTTAATTTGAAAACAAATATTTTTGGTGCCTACCACGTGGTAGGCTCTCTTTTGATGCTGGAATCACAGCAGTAAAAAAGACAAAAATCCCTCTTTTCAGGGGCGCCTGGGTGGCTCAGTCGTTGGGCATCTGCCTTCGGCTCGGGTCATGATCCCAGAGTCCTGGGATCGAGCCCCACGTCGGGCTCCTTGCTCAGCGGGAAGCCTGCTTCTCCCGCTACCATTCCCTCTGCTTGTGTTCCCTCTCTCGCTGTGTTTCTCTCTGTCAAATAAATAAAATTAAAAAAAAAAAATCCCTCTTTTCATGCAACTTAATTGTGCATTAAACTTTTTGTGACATATGAATATGTGTCATATGTCATATGTCAAAAACATGTTTTTGTGATATATGAAATTCTTTTGTGATATGTTCCATTGGTCACCAGTTTTGTGAAGGTCTTTCTAGTGACATGTAGTATTTATGTGATTTGAGTTTAAATCTCATGATGCTTGGATAGGGAAGAACATCTATAGATCCAATAGATACCCTTAGTCTGCATTTATCTGTAAGATTTTTATGTGCTCACATTTCACAAAAGCCAAAGAGCTCACAAAAAGAAAATGAGAATGATTCTCTTATAAGTAAACATTAAAATTAAAATTACTTTTTTAAAACCAAAATGAATAGGTAAGACCTTGTTGAGAAAACTGTTCAGATTAAGGACAAAAATCACATCCGTAGCCTTGCTTCATTTGTCCTTCCCTATAATGCCTCCACTAGATGTCATGGAAGCATCTTATATAAGCTTTTTTTCTCCAGTAAGACACGACATTGAGTTCCTGCCCCATGATTCCTATAGCTATCATGAAGCCAATAACATTTCCTAAGAATCTTTGGATTAGACTGGCTTTAGTTTTTCTGTTATCCTTTATCTAGAAAAGTCTTTAGCTTCTCAACTGAATAATGAGGAACACTTTCCTCTCTGCTACTGTATTCTGATTTGTGAGATCTGGTAAATCTGGGGCTTCGGGCTAGGGCAGGTGTGTATGTAAACATATTGTCTTCAGCAACTAGGCATAAAAGAGGGTCAATGTCTACAAGGAGAACGACCACAAAGGATCAAGAATTGATTAAGAAGAGAGAAGCAGAGAAGCAAACACCCTTTTCACCTCCACTCGATGGGAACCCGTGTGCATTACCCAAGTCTCAGGTTAGGATCCCAAATGTTCTCAGTGAGGGGCAAGCAGGGGATTTTCATGGTAGCATTTGTTTGAAAACCAATCTTACAGGATCTCCTTCAGAACAGGGACAAAGTGAACCTTAACCAGTCCAATGGAAACACAACTGTCAGAAGAGAGGCAGGAGGGATATTAGTAATCTAGTTAATGAACCTGTCTGCCAAAGAAAACTCTGAGAGGCCCCTGTGTTCATGGCATCATTCATCCAGTTAGGAAAGCACAAATGTATACAATGCTTGACTGTCAGTAAACTCTCTGACATCCACGTCTCAAACTATTGATGGGAAATCCTCCTACATCTCACAGTCCCTGGACTTCTAAATACGAGTTCTACCGTGATTCATCCGGGCTTAACCATCTTCTGCACCAGAATTCCATGCCCTACTGAGCCTTCACTCTTCCTAGGTCAGCCAGTTGGCAATTCCTCCCAAGTTTAATTAGAATACAAAGGGGAAAACTAGACCAGGAAGAGCTAGGAGACGCAGATCGCAGCTGAGTTTTATGTTTATCCACTCAGTCATTCAAAAACCTCCATGAGGCACCTGTTAGCGCCGGGATACTCTGCCAGGTGCTGGTCATGCAGGGTTGGCTAAGAGATGAGAATCCCCCTCTCAAGAAGCTCATGGAGGGGAGGGCAGACATTAAACAGATGAACAAACAAGACAATTTCAGAAAGTGATAAAAGCTCTGAAGACCATCAAACAAGGCCAAGTGGAACGGCTTGACGGGATGGATGGTTCAGAGGGGAGGAGGCCGGCACCGGCAGCAGGACTGGCAGGTGCAAGGGCTGTGGGGCCTGAGCGCACCTGAGGCGGGGCCAGATCGCGCGGGGCCTTGAAGGCCACCTTCAGCCTCAGGTCTGGATTTTATTCTGAGTGCTGGGGGATGTTATGGGAAGATTTTTTAAGGATGGATAGGATGGGATCTGTTTATATTTCAAAAGACCACTCTGGTTGCTGTGAGGGGAGGGGATATTAGTACTGCGAGGGTGAGTGGAAGAGAAGGGAGAAAGATGATTGCTTTTTTAATCATCTCCCCTAACTCTGTAATGAGACAGGGTTGCCCTTAAAGTGAAACTAATTCATTAATACTGATACTGGTAAGACTTTTAAAACATACATTCCCATCTACATTCAAAAACAACATCACCTATAAAGAGAAAAAAAAGTCTTCCTTTTCTCAAAGTGTGGTTTTTGTTTTTGATTTTGGGGTTTTTTTTATGTATTATTTTATCTGATAAAAGGTCTTTTCCCCTGGGATCTTTCATGACTACTTCACTGATAATTGCGTAGGTCCCTTCACAACAGGAAGAGGATTACCCAGCATGACATCCACGGCTGTCAGGAACACACAGAAATTGTGATATTGAAGAGATAAACGGGGTGAAAATCGCTCCCACCGCCACCCACCTCCAAAGGGTGGCTGGGCCTCGCCATCTGTGAGGGCCAAGACAGACTTGGGAAAAGAGTGTGGCCATTATGGGACGTTCAAGTAGCCTAAACCCATCTTGGGGAAGCCATAGCCTTACACCTTCCAGATTTCATTAACTGCTGCTAACATCAGACACGGCCACTGCTTTTTCAGCCAAAACTGCAATTACAGAGGCTGTGAGAATAGATCTATTATTTCTTCCAAGAATTTAGAGGAACCCCAAACTAGGATAACTGAGGCTTGCCCAGCATGAGTCCTTTCAAAACTTGCTTTAATGAATAAAGAATACATTTAATAACTACACTAATTTAATTCTATTATTACACCTTTTTCAAATAAGAATTTGAAGTGGCTTCTAGTATTTTGCTTAATGGGAAAAAAAAGTGTTTTGCAAATCATGAAACTGGATCGTTTTTTTTTTTTTTTGTTTTTTTTGAAACTGGATCGTTTTAAAGTGGTTCACTTTAAAAGGGTTTCTTCCTGATCCTTTTCACTATGTTTACGTGCTTGGTCATTCTTCAGAAACATTCTAGATGCAAAATTCAGTATGATGGCAGGGTAAGTCCAATCCAATTCTGAACTTTCTGAGCCCCAGTGAATGACACCCAACATCACGTACACTGGGAATGGCTACACATGGGTCCCATAGATGAGAGACTTAATATTGCTGGGAATGTTTACTAAGCATTAATTAAGTATAATGAGGCTGGCACATAATCCAGGAAGGAGGAATGGCCCAAATAACTGGGGGCTAATCCCCCAGTGAAAAGGACAGCCAAGCTCAGAAAGGGAAATGGACAGGAGAGGAAATTCAGAGGGAACAAGATCTGAGCACCTCCTGTTGTCAATAGGGAACAACCTGAGGTTGGGGACCTGAGATCCAGGTCACAGAAGAACCTTTGCCCAAAGTCACACAGGTTTAGGGACGCAATTCAATCTATAACCAGGACCTCCTGATTCTTGGGTCATTTCATGGTGCCTCCTTTTCTTCACAAATCCTCGGATTTCACACCCCATGTCCACTTAGAATGGGCCCATCCTAGGGAAGGTAGGACCCTCTGAGCATCCTACTCAGACCACTCAGACTATCACAGTCCTGAAACGTGAGAGATCCGAAGAGATTGCTGCAGGTGATAGAAAGTTCACTGCTCCAACACAGGGCTCCCAGCCCCCACATATCCCCAAGGAGCCCTTTGAGTTACCACAACTCACTGTTACCATCCACCAAGTCTCCCTGTGGCTGCAACACCGTCCCGAGTATTTTTCATACAGTTTCTAAGTTCACCCTCACAGAAACCCCACAAGGTCAGACAGGTTAAAAGGTGGGCTCCAGAGACAGGCAAGCTGCATTTGAATCCCATCTGCCCTGCTTAAAAGCTCTGTGGACTTACTCTTGCCCATGTCTGCCTCCTCTCTGTAAAATGAGAGCAACAACCTTACTGGTTCCCTGATGCGGTCTTGACAAGTAAACGGGTGAGTTCATGTGAAAGTGCCTGACAGTGGTAAGTACTCGGTCAATGGCATGATCATTACTGTATGTCTGACAGATAGGAAGGAGAGGCTAACAGCACCAAGTTCAGCGCTGCAAAGTGAGCCAAAGAGTTGGTGTTGAGACACGGTCCCTATGATGACAAAGCCTGGGTTATTAACCACACTTCTAGACCAATGCTCTCTAGGAGACACAGGAGTAATTAATTGGTGCTCTGTGTCCCCGAGGCTGTCGATCCACAGCAAGGATCGGGAAGTGCCCCCCAGGCGCCAGAGCTGCCCTCCTCGCCAGGCCCAGCCCACCTTTTGGCTTCCTTCTAGCCCCCATTTCCCTCATCTTCCATGAGCTCACGGGCACCACTACCTTGAGTCAGCAGGCTCCATATTTTCATAACTCTGTGTCTTTTTCTTAAGAGAGTCCCTCTGCCTGGAGGTCCTTGCCCACTTTTGCCACCTGGAAAACTCCCACTGACCTCAGCCCCTCTCACAGACTGCACCCCTACCCCCACTCCCCCAAACAGAATTAGTTACTCCAGGGGCAGAGCAGACTGGCAAGAAAAAGAGAACGCCCGGGGCCAGCAGGAGAAGTGGTCAAGCTCCACTCCTGACACTTCCAAGCTATTGAAGCAAAATGCTTTATTTCTCCTGTCCTCAGTTGTAGCACCTATAAAATGGGGCTGGTATCTTCCTTTCTCAATTTTGTGGCGATTAATTAAGTATACTGTACATAAAACTCCTGGAATATTACAAATTCTCAAAATACAATGGGCATGAGAAAATGATTTATAAAATTCCACAGAATTTTGCCCAAATGTCTATTAGAGATGTAATACGTCATTCATTCGGGTTTTCATACCATTTCACACACTAAACCCCGAACTTCTCAAGGACAGAGCACAAAGCCTGGCATAGAGTGGACACTCCATCCATATTGATTTAAACAATCTATCAGTTCATTCATTTGTCTGTAAAACAGCCATTCAGAACTCTAGGAAAGAACGGTTTCAATGGGACTTGTGTCTCTATTAAGAATTAGGATAGACATGAAGTTACTTTTTTTTTTTAAGCACTTTATCTATTCATTTGAGAGACAGAAACAGAGCACACAAGCAGAGAGGCAGAGAGAGAGGGAGAAGC
>CM053613.1:34277337-34344770 GCA_028646535.1 Procyon lotor
CTGGGGAGATTGCCCATGGAGCCGGCCCTGCATTTGGGAAACAGGGGGAAGGGCATGGTCAGGAGCTCAGCTGAGCCTTGAGACAGAGTTGAGTGTCAGGTGTCAGAGCCCCCGAGAAGAGAACAGCGACTTCCCCATTATTTTCCCCGTCGAACATTGCACTTGTTGAAGGTCAGGGGAATCGGTGCAGAAGTGTGGGTCATTTTACCATTGAGGCAGCCTGAAGCCAAAGTCCTAGACAGTTTTATGGACTCTGGGATCTGAGGGAGGGTTAAGAGTAAAAAAGTACTGGGTATTGAGTCAGAATGGAAAAGAGTGTTTTCTAAGTTTCTCCCTCCTCCCTGGGATAAAGAGCACCTTCCTGACTCAGAAGGAAGGTGCCTGTGCTAGAAACGCAAACATGGGAAAGATGGTGACTGCACAGGAAGTCTGGTGGGGGGCTGTACCCCTTCCTCCCCCGACCCTCCGTGACGCAGCCCCAGAAAGCCTTTGTATTGCCTATGGTTGGTCCAAAAAATTACATGCAGATTTTTAAGCAGGAGCTGAATTTTGTGTCATAAGATAATTCATCATACTATTTTCGCAGCTTTTCTATTAATCTGTAATTATTCAAAATAAAAAGTTTTGTTTTGCTTTTGAAAAAAAAAAAAAGGCCCCTCTTGCCATTCTATCATTCATCATTTCCGAAACCTACAAACAGTGCTGTTTGTAACTAAGCCTAAACTGGTTGCTAAGACCTAGTTTCTTGTCTTTCCGCAGGTCTTAGGTATGAATCACTGAGGCTGCGCCAGGAGTCTTGGCAGACATAGAACAAGGTTGCCTTTGCTGCTTCTCCTCTCCTTACAAATAGGCTCCTTCCCAAGTGCAAATGATCCGTGTGCATGAACAGAAGCCTATGAGCCGGCTGCCCCCTCATTTCATCAGACATACCTGGACAGGTGGAGCTCACCTCCAAATCTGCCACCAGGTGTTTTGTGGAGGCAGGGAGGAGGGCAGCACTTGCTTCACTCCACTCAGACATCTTTCTCTGACTTCTTCTCTAAGTTCCCCGGAGAAACTCAATGTAGGGAACTCACCAATGCCTCAATTTGCCCAGAAAGGTAGTTATCCCATCACTACCCACATAAACTGCTTCCCTCCTAACATTTAATATTTAATGACAGTTCCACCTTCTCAATCACCTTGACCACACCCTCTTGCCACTGCATTCATTCCATGCAGTAATTTCTATCTCATCAAGATTTCTCATCTGCTAGAGCCCCACATCCATTCCCACACCATGGTTTTGGATAGCTCTTTCCTGGCCTACTGCAATAGCTCTGGTATGCATTCTATCATCAAACCTTCAAGCTATACCTTTTCTATCCAGGCCCTTTCTTGCTCTGAGCCTTTGTATAGACTGTTCCTATACCTGTCACGCTCTTCCCTCTCTCCCCACGGCCCTCCAGGGAGATAATTCTCATTCATCCCATACACATTTGTTGAGCCACCACTATCTTCCTTGCCCCTTCCCAGCTCTGGGTGAGGGCACACTCAGCCCCTGGGCCCCCCTCACCTGCCCTATTGTCGTGACCTGCTCTGTCTCTTGCTTTAGGCTTGAAGCTCTTGGTGTTATCATCCCATGCAACCAGCATGGTGTGTGGTGCACAATAAGTCTCAGTTAAGACTTCCTGAGCAGACAAGTGATTGAAGAACTAAGAGGGGAAGGAATGCTAGGCACTGATCTGGGATCAGGGGTTCTAAAGAATAAAATAGTTCTTACTTTCAAAGAACTCGTGCTCAAGTGGGAAGACAAAAGTGCAACACACGGTTTCAACAGTAGCATTCGTTGAGTGCTCTGTGCCAGACTGAGAATTTTGTATTATTAACTCATCCGATCAGCACAGTAATTGTATAAGCTAGGGACTATGATTATCCTCATTTTATATAGAGAAACTGAAACAAAAAGGAGTAAATTACTTATGGTGGTACAGCTAAAAAGGTACAGACCAGGGATTCATAATTGCGAAGAGCAGGAAATAACCCGAATGTCTATAAGGAGGAACATGGATGAACAAATTGTTTTGCCTTCACACAACAGAGCACCACTTGGCAGCAAAGAGCCATAAGTTACTGATACGACAAGAGTGAGTCACAAAGATTTTATGCTGAGCAAAAGAAGCCAGACACAAATGAGCACAATGCACTCTGATTCCGTTTGTATGCAACTTCAGAAAAAGAACACTAATGGATAGTGTAAGGAAGCAGATCAGCGTTTGCCTGGGGCGAAGGCACAGAGTGGATATTGACTGAGAAGGGGCACAAGGGAATTTTAGAGTGGTGGAAATATTCAATATGTAGATTGTGGTAGTAGTTACATAGGTATAAGTATCTGTCAAAAGTCACCATATCATACCCTTAAAATTGGTGAATTCATTTGATGTAAATGATCTCTCCATGAAACTTATTTTAATTTTTTTAAAGTAAAATAAAACTCAAGCAGCCTATCTTCAGAGTCCTCGTATTTAACCGTGAGGTCATCCAACCAGTGTGATATGTGCATTTACAGATACTCTATCAAGAGTCATGATACATACAATTTTGATTTCTGCCACACTGGTTGACTCGTTTCCTCTCCAATTTCCATCAAAAGTAACGCTGAAAAATTTGTAGAAATAAGAGAGAGAAATAGAGTCCGTGAACTAACAGCAAAAATAACAACATGAGCTCCTGGGAATGGTCATATGCCTGGAAGCTGGGTCACTGCAGCTTGAAGCTGAGAGCGCCCAGAGACGGTAGCAGCCAACACATGGGAAGAAAGCTTTGGAGTTCTGCTCTCACCTCCCTCCGCCTGCCCTGGATGAACCATCACCTGCCCTTCACATCCTAGCCAAGCCAATACAGGGCAGACAGAAAGCCCTGCTGGGGTAAAGAGTTGATGAATCGAAACGACAATGAGACACACCTATCAGAATGGCCAAAATCCAGAACCCTGATAACACCAAATGCTGATGAGAATACGGAGCAACAGGAATTCTCCTGCGCGGCTGGTGGGAACGGAAAACGGTACAACCACTTTGGAAAGGAGTTCAGTGGTTTATTAGCAAAACTAAGCATACCCTTACCACATGACTGAACAACCATACTCCTTGATGCTTATCCAACGTTTTGTCATCACAAAAACCTCCACATGGACGTTACTAGCAGACTGATTCGTAATTGCCAAAACCTGGAAGTAACCACGACGTCCTTCGTTAGGTAAATGGATAAAAGAACTGTGGTCCCCCCACAGCTGTGGTACCCCCACAGACAATGGGCTATCATTCAGCACTAAACAGAAGTAAGGTATCAGGTCATGAAAAGCCATGGAGGGACTTTAAATGCTTACTGCTAAGTGAAAGAAGCACATCTGAAAAGACTACGTACTATATGATTCTGACTGTACAACATCCTGGAAAAGGCAAAACTATGGAGACAGGAAAAGATGACTGGTTGCCGGGGATGCAGGGTAGGGGAAAAGGATAAATAGAGCATCTTCAGGGCACTAGAAATACTTCGTATGATACGGTAATGACAGATACGTGTCATTACGCATTTGCCCAAACCCGCATAATGTACATCGCCAAGAGTGAACCCTAAACTGTGAACCCTAAACCCTGAACTTCGGGCCTTATAATGTGTCAGTGTAGGTTCACCAGTTGTGACAAGTGCATCATTCTGGTGAGTGATGTTGATCATGGGGGATGCTCTGCATAAGTGGGGGCAGGTGATTTATGGGAAATCTCTGTATCTTCCTCTCAACTTTGTTGTGAACATAAAACTGCTGTTAAAAAAAAAAAGTCTTAAGGAAAGAAAACAGTTGATGGAAACTGGTTGGGTCTGCTCTGCAGTCCTTAGGCTTTGACACCTCCAGCCATCTCCTCCCAAACCCAGGCCTGGTGGACACAACCTACAGAGACCACTGTCTCTCCATGCCCCTTCAGCCTACAGGCTTAAGAGTAAAACTCCAGCCAGTGGGCCTTTGGGATCTTGCATTCTGCCCTGGGACTCATCTGTTTCCTCTCCTTAAACCCACAGAGACAAACACTTGAACTTGCCCTCTTTCCCCAGGATGTATTACCAAAGAAAGTTGATGAGCAATAGCCTCAGGGAAACATGACTCATAAACCAAAATAACTAGATTTGAGGATATAATTACTATAAAGAAAGGCAACCCACAGAACAACACTGAAAGCAGATTTATTGAAACAAATGATCCAAAACTGTAAAATCACCATGCCAAAGACACTCCAGGAGATACGGGGCGACAGAGTAGGAAAATGAAACAAGAAAAAGAAATCAATATGAGATACCAAGTGGGGAAATGGAAGTATAAGAAATCTAAATAACTTAAGTAAACAGTGAGATAAATTGCAAGGTAAATTTGAAGAAAAACCAAGTGGTAAATTAGAAATTTAGAAAATTTAGAAAATCAGGCTGAGGAAACCATAGAAAATATAAAAGGAATGCTAAAAGATATTAAAAATAGAATAGACTATGGGGGATATAGGTAGAAAAGTACCGTGAGACAGTGAAGAAGAGAGTCCTTACCCTTGCCTGGGAAACCCAAGAAAAGCTTAAGGAAGAGAACTCTTGAACTGGGATAAAAAGAATGGTAGGAGCTCGCCAGGTGGGCATGGAAAGGAAAAACATTTCAGGCAGAAAACACCGGTGTGTGCAGATGCATGGAGGCATGAATGAACATAATTGCTGTGATTTGGGACAAGCAGGGAGGCTGGTGTCTCTGGAGCAAAGGCTACTTGGAGGAAAGTAATGAAGGCTAATGTTGAAAGGCAAGCAAGAGTCAGATTGGGAGGATTCCAGGGACATATGTAGTATAATTGTGTCCCATTTTAAGTTTGGGGAAACCAAGTCAAGCCCAAACAGCTTGAGTGCGTGGCCTCAGGTCAGGTCTCTAGCTGAGGGGGGCTCACCCTCTTTCACTGCAACACACGTCCTGAGGTTACTCAGCTTGAATGTCTCAGGGTTTGGCAAAGTCAGTTAAAATATATACATATGTAAATGAGGCCCAAGATGCCAGGATAAAGTAGTAACAGAGTCGCCTGGGAAACCCAAACTGGTAAAGCGGTGGGAAGAGGTGTCTTTGGATTCTAAGGACGCAGAGAAGCATCCTTTTATCCAGAAGATATCGTTACTTCTACCCTGTAGAGGTAAAAAAAAAAAAAAAAAAGAAATCTTACAGAGGTTAAGAGACTTGCCCAAAGTCGTACAACTATTAAAGGACAGGACGAGGATTTCCATGGAGAGTAGGTTGGCCCCAGAGCCTAGAGAAGGGAAATGAAACAGAGTGTCGAGTGTACCCAGCACTTGTTCTCACTCTTGCTCTCTCAAAGCCTGGCGCTCAGAGTGGGTCAGGAGGGAGAGGTCCGTGTCCTCTGTGCCAAGAAGCTTTGAGAATCAAGGTCACCATCTGATGAATAAAGAGCTTTGGCCTACAAGTCAAAAGAACTAGGTCCCAGCAGGAGCTTTGCCACAACTCGCTGTGGGACCTTGACCAAGTGACTTCCCCTCTGTGGTCCCCATTCTCCCTGCACATGGAAAACCCTGGAATCCCAGGTCTCCGTAACTGGCAGGGGGCTTCTCCAAGACCCTAAGCTCCATCTACTAGGGCTGGCCACATCCAGGGCTCCCCTCCCAATCCCTTTCCTCCTCTCCATTCATACCAGCTATTCCAGCTCAGGCTTCCCAGCTGAGGGCTGGGTGTGGATTGTTTGAAAAGACATATGGCATCCCCGTGCAGCCGAGAGTCCAATCTCGAGGGGAAACCATTGTTCATTCATCTGGACCGAGTGACATTCTTTATGCAAGAATAACTCTTGATTAAAGGGTGAGTTTTAATGGAAACTAATTAGGCAAACTCTTTAGCCTGGGCATAATGATCAAATGAGCTGTCACACCGTACCTGATACAATGATCTCACTCGCTACAAGATTTTATTCCTTAGCAATTACACTCCCACATGGCACTGCGTGCCGTATTGCCTGGAGCACATATGTCAAATTAAAGACCAACTTATGCACCTGATATTTAATTATTGCCTAGTACTACAGACACCCGGGGAATGTCAAAGTGAGCAGTCCTGCTTGGGAGAAACGAAAACTGAAATCTTCTTCTGCAAGGGAGTGAAAAAAAATAGGGATAAAATATGTATAGGCTACTATAGTTTCTTATTCAGCCGTCTTACAATTCACAGTTACAAAACCTGCTCTCCCCAACCTTGAATAATTTACCATTTTTTTTCTTCATCCAGAAAAGTCAGCAGAAGGAGAGTTATAAGTAAAGGCACAGGGGCCCTATTGGTATTTGTTTACCTATTTGATTGATGCGGTCTGGGTCTGGTCAAAGTTGAGCTCTTTGTGCAAGTCATTCTTTCCCTAATGGGCTCTGACAGGAAAGAGGGGGCCTCATATGCCTGTCTAGCCCAAAGGGAAATGTTTGCCCTTGAGGCTGAACACTCGGGAAGCTCCAACTTGCACTTTGGTCACTCTCAGTAACAAATTCAAGTTGACCAAAGTTTCTCCCCACTACATTTGTCCCAAAGTTGGGACAGTGAGAAACCACTGCAAGGTAAGGATGGGTCTCTACAGTGACTGCATGTTAGAAGGGTCTGGAGAACTTTTCAAACCAACTGATGCTCGAATGCCATCCCAGACTAATTAAATCTGGATCCTAATTAAATTAGGATCTGGAGAGGAGGACTGGACAATTTTTTAAGGCTCCTCCGATGATCCTGATATTTCGGTGGGGCTGAGAACCACAGGTGTGGAGGGCCAGCAGCCAGACGCTAGCCAGGGCTGAGTGTCATGGGAGCTGCTGTCTGTCCTCAACAAGACAGACTTCCATGCTTCTGTTCTTTGCATGTGCTGTGCTCTCCTCCAGAATGCCCTTCCTCGACCCTTCTTTCTACCTGGGAAACAGAAACTATCCTCCGGCATCAAGTGCAAATATTCTTGTCCTAGGACCTCGCCGCCGCCCCCCCGCCCCCCACACCGGTTTCCCCAGGAAGAGTAGCTTCAGCATCCCCCAGGAGCCAGACACAAAGCTCAAAGGATCACTGAACCAAACTGCTTTCCTCGGTGGGGGTTCAAGGAGATAATCCCCATGTCTCCAGCAACCATCTGTGTGTCCCAGCTGAGCAAATTCTAAGAATGTCTTCGTCCCTTTTGCTCCAGATAAAGAAATTCAAATTACCCATTATCAGAATTGCACCGCCTAATACTAAAATGCCTTAATGTGAGTGCTTTTGTATTTAGTAAACTGCACAGCTTGTGAAAACCCCCTCCAAACATCTGGCAGGAGGCCCAGCAGAGGTAAGGCTGGAACCTCTAATGATGGCAACATGTAAACAAGTGTTTTGTCTCAACTGATAATCATTAACTTCCAGTGTCAGACTTAGCCCCAGAGGTCTGGTTCCTAGCATTGCAAAGGCCTCTGGGAAACAGCAGCTGGGATGGGGCCTATGCACAGACGATGGGGAGGGAGAGGGTGGGCAGGCCTGTCACTACCAACGAGGAGAGGCAGTAGGTGATGGGAGCAGCCTGGAAGCAGGTGCCTCTGATGAAAGGCAGTGGAATTGGGGGGGAGGGGACCTATTCTCCTCTCGGGGACTTTGGTGCTGGGCGAGGATTTACTCTCAATTATGCCGTTGGCTGGCCATGGGAAGAAAGCCTCAGTTTCTCGATCTGTCAAGTAGAGTTAACAAAGGTTCCTACTTTCTAGGGCAGCTGGAAGTATGTATGAAAATAAATGCCAACAAGGTTTCTGGCACGACACTGGCTTACAGGAAGCAGCTGATGGAGAGAACTTCTTTCTCCAGTTTTCCCTTCAGACGTTCCTAACTGGGACCTACACCAGTCTGATGATCCTTTTCCTAACTTGGTAAGTAAAGGATTTGACCCTGCAATCACTGGGCTGGAGTTTGTCATGCCTGTACACATGAATATTTAAATAAAAACGCATCGTATGAGAACAGCTGGATTTTTCCTCTTTCTGACCATTACAAATACTGGTGCTAAGTAATCCTTCACACTATATTCAAATCCAAATACGAATTCATTCAATAAATATTAATTGAGTAACTATTACGTTCTAGGCACTATGTGTGCTAAGATGATTTGGGAGTGTGTCCTCAGCTCAGGTTCCTCAGAAAACAAACCCTGAGAGAGATAGGTGTCTCTCCAAACTTCATATATTAAAGGCCTAACCCCCAATGTGGTACATTTGGATATAGGGCCTTAAAGGAGGTGATTAAGGTTAAATGAGGTCATGAGGGTGGGACCCTAACCTGACAGGGCTGGTGCCCTTATCAGAAAAGGAAGAAACACTGGAGCTCTTCTTCCATGTGAGCACAGAGGAAAGGCCATGTGAGGACATGGCAAGAAGGTAGTTGTTGGAAGTCAGGATGAGAGGCCTCACCAGAAACTAACCCCGCTAGCACCTTGACATTGGATGTACAGCCTCCTGAACTGTGAGGTCACAAATTTCTGTTGTTGAAGCCAGCAGTCGGTGGCATTCAATTACGGCAGCCTGAGCTGACCAATATAGGAGGTGAAGGAAGCAGGGAGGGATGGAGGCAGATGCTGAGCTATGGTGCAGGCCCGACAAAGACCCCAAGGGAACCCATGAGGAGCTCTGGAGCTGGACTGACCCTTCAGAATCATCTCCAGTTAGAGGGAAGGCATTCTAGGCCCTCAGTCATTGGAAGCAGGCTGCACTTGAAGAGGCATGTCTTTCCACTGAGGCAATCCCCAAGAAGGCTGGCAGGACTCAGGGCATCACCTACTCTACCACAGTGAGGCTCTCTAGGGACCTAGTGAGGAGTGCCCCTTCCCAGCACAGACCACATGCCACAAACCTCCAAGTGTCATTTTATTTGCTCTTCACAGTATTCCTGTGTGATGATACCTATTTCCCAGAGAAATAAAATAACATGTCCAAAGCCATAAAGCTGATAAATAATGAAGGCAGAACTGAAGAAGAGGCCCCTCTTTCCCAGTGACCCCAGTCTTGCCTTGACATCATGCTGCCTCCCCCTTGGAAGCTCCATCATCTATAAGAAGTACTCCCTGTCCTCTAGCCATTTTATGCCCCCACACTACCTTGTGCCTCTCTCTTCAAAGCCTACAGCACTTTGCCCTATAAGAGTCATATTAGTTGACATTTAAGTAACATTTACCACATCCCAGGCCCTGTTCTAGCACTTTCCAGATATTAATTTATTTCATCTTTTCAAGAAGTATTTCCTCGGAGGTATTATTTTCATCACCCTCATTTTACCAATGAGAAGGCTAATAAGACACAAAGCTGTTAAATAACTCTCCCAGAGGTGCCCAGCTAGAGTTTGAACCCAGGCAATCTGGTTCCAGATATTATACTACTCTGTCTTGAGGTGATAATGGTCGTATCTGCCTCCTGCTAGTCTGTAAGCACTTAGTGTGATCGAGTCTCATTCATCTTTTCCACTCTGGTGCCTCACCTGCGACTGACATACACTAAGCTCTTTGTAAGAGTTTCCTAAACACCCGAACGATGCCTTACATGGGAACATTTTGAAAATTATTTAACTTGATGTGTATAGACAAAGCCTAGAAGACAGAATTTTGTTGTTTTTTAACCATCGGGATGTTCATAAAACATTGGTTTTTAGGAGCTCAGATGGACGATGGCACACTTTCTCTACATTTCCTATCATGTCATAAGAGCAGACATCTATTACATTTCTGATGGCCTTGCCGCTGGGAATGGGGGCTTTTCAGGTCTCTGGGAATCGGACTCAGATCACATCTCAGGCATCACCAGTGATGCCTTCCCAAGGATCTCATAATCAATTCTAAGATGAAAAGATCAAAACCCCCATCATCTCAACTCAGAAGTGATTGATATCCAGCAATGACAAAAAGAATAGTTCTGTGGCCATTTAAGCCTACTTCTAAGTGAACCTAATGACTGGACATATTCCCCAATGCTTTAGACCTTCTGTCCATTAGACGTTCAGGTGAGCAGAGCTTATACATACCATGCAGCTGATAACTGAAATGAACCAATAGCCAGAGAGGCTCTTTGACAGAAGTTATATTGAGGCCACTCATCTTATATTGAGGCCGTTGTTATAAAGTTGTTCACTTTATATTCATTCATTCATTCATTCATTCATTCATTCATTCATGCAAGCAAGTATTCACTCATTCAACAAATGTAATTGGGATTCTACTGTGTGCCAGGCAGTTTTCTAGGCTCCAAAGATACAATAAACAAGCCAGATGAGTCCCTTTCCTTCATAGAGCTTATAGTCTGGTGAGAGAATATGAACAATATGCAAATGATATAATTTCAACTCATGATTGTTTCTACAATGAAAACAAAACAGGGAAAAGTAAGCGAGTTGTTGTAGGGAGAAACTAGTTTTGAAAGGATGGCTGGGGAAGGATTCTCTGAAGTGACATTTGAGATGAGACCTGAGTAACAAGAGGTGCCAACCTTTAGAAAATTTGGGAGAACAGTATGTCGGGCAGATAAAAAGGGAGTACGAAGTCCCTGAGGCCAGACTAAGCTTGCCAGAATTGCAGGAAGAGAAGGCAGGCCAGTGTGCATGGGACAAGTGAACAGCAAGGAGGACTGTAAGATACAAGGCAGGCAAAGGACAGACCATCCAGGCGAAGAGTCTGGATTTTATTCTTAGCCTAAGGGGAACACTGGAGAGCTTTAAGGAAAAGAAAAATGCAGTATGATTTAAGTATTTAGAAGATCACCCTGGCTACTAAGGGAAAAATAAACCATAGGTAACAGATGGAATTTTGGAGTCCCAGTTCACTTTCTCCTAGAGGTCTGGTCTGCTGATCTGGCTCCTGGCGGCAGCCCCAGAGCTCCTGCAGAGCAGTTCCCATTCTCTAGCACCCTCCATCCGCGCCCCTCCACCCTCCCTGCCCCTCAGTATGAAACTACTGCCTCTAGCCACTTCAGCCACCAGCCCACCTGCCCAGATGGCTCTCCATGAGTGGAGATAGACCTTCTGGATCCCCAAAGGCACTGGGTTAGTCTATAAATGCCACTTGTAGATCCAAAGGTGCCCAGTGTTAAGACCCATGAAAGTAGAAAGAAGTGTTAATACCGTTCTTCATAGTTTCTCCAATGCTCTACAGCAGGGAGGGGAGGGGTGATCTGAAAATGCTGGCTATGTGAATGAATGGGTAGAGATGCGCTGGGAGTTCCTTGTCAGATTGGGATAGAGGGAGCCTCCACTGATGGAGGAATCCTGGGGAGAGCTCAGAAGGAGGCTGCAGACCTTATCTTAAGGGCCCCCCACCGACTGGAGTGAAGCTTCCCAGAGGCCCCTTCTTGGATCAGGTGGGACCCACTAGGCTGCCAGGCTGGTTCATTAGTGGCCTGACATCACACATCTGCAACTAGGTAATTTCTATGTTAACTACTACCTCCCACTATAATGAGTGCTCATAACTACATTTTATATAAAGCCGACCATGCATTTGCACAGAGCCCGTAAAAGGGCCGTGATTATGAACTGTGCTGGGAGTCTGTGGGGCACCCGTCATCTACTACCCAGCCCAGACCCACCCTGTGCCATGCACTTGAGTGACAAAAGCTAGGTAGTTTGGAGGGGAGGGAGCCATGAGTATAGGAGTCCTGGAAGACCGGGAAGGGTCTCTGGGATGTATCCCTCTCCTAAAACACTCTGACACCAACCTATTAGTATTCAAGACATCGATGAAAACATTAGGTCTAGAAGAGGGTCATTTAAATTTTTTTTCTCTTAACTTCCCTGTTACTCTCTCTCTCACAATTATCTATAAATACGTAACATATGCAGTACTTGATTCTGCCTTGATTGGACTTTGTTTTAGAAAGGAGCCCCCTCCTCGTGTTTGGGCTTGGTGATGGGACAGTAAAGATTTCAGAGGATGGGCATAAGGTCTGAATCCACAGACTTGGTTGGCTTCTGTTGTAATCTCCACGATTACCATACACGACCCCTGGGTTTCAGTTTCCTCATTCATAAGTGGGATCACCATACTTGGCATTTTTGGCTGGGTTGTTTTGAGGGTGAAAGCAGAGCAACATGTATTAAGATTCATCAGTTTCAGGCAATTTCTAGGTGTTGATTCATTCAAACCTCCCAACGACCCTTGCGGTGGGCACTAGTGACACCTCCAGTTTTCCAGTGTAGCAACTGAGAAGACAGGAGGCTCCTCAGTTAGGGAGTTGGCTCCAAATTTATAGGAGATCATGAAGCTGGTTGATGGAGCCAAACCCCAAGCCCAGGCCGTCTGATACCAGAGGAGCCTAAGAACCCAGGACAGTGCCTGCAGCAAACACGAGAAAAGTAAATGACACTTCTTTTCATCATCATTTTTACCAGCTTCAGTCCAAATGAGTGCACAAATCTTTATGACCAGCAGACCTTGGGTCTCATTCCAGGTCCTTATTAAAGGAGATGGAGACACCCTGAGGGCCCTTGAAAAGACAGAGTCAGAGCTCCCTGGAGCCCCTAGAGGGTCCCCCTGGGCCACCGAGGGGACAGATAAAGCCCAGGGAGTTAGGCAGAGAAAAGGACAGCAGGAAAAGGACATGGGGTAGAAGACCAGAAATCTGGACTCTAGTCCTTGACCATCACTTGCCTACCACGGCACCCAAGCAACATCAGCCCCGGCAGGGGCTGACCGGGCTGGCTCTGGGTCCAGAGAGGACGAGTGAAATGCAGGGCAGAGAAGTCCAGGATGTACCTACTGTATTAGGACTTAGACTGAGCAGGGGGCATGGACCCCATTTTGCTGAGTCTTCTTCCTGGAGGTCACTCATCCCGTTTGGATGGTCCAGCTTCCTTGTCCTTCCTTGTCTGTACCCAAAGCTCAAATGTGGAGACCTTTGTAGACAGGGTGTGAGAGCTAGAACTCTGGCCCAGGCCACCCAGGCTCTACAGCATACCCCAGCTCAGTTACATCCCCTTCTGGCCTCAGTTTTTCCCATCCGAAAAATGAGAGTGTCAATAAAACAAATTGTAACGGCTCTAACATCTTGAAAATTTCACATCCCCAAACCTGACTTCATCCACAACCGTATACTAATATCCCTGGGGCAGAGTGATTTCATTTAGGTCAAGTGATTTCCCTGCACATAAACAGGAGTGAAACAAAGGCCCCCTTTCTCCAAGTTGTTAGCTCGCTCGCTCACTCTCTCTCTCTCTCTCTCTCTCTCTCACACACACACATATGCACACACACACATGCATACACACCCTCGTAATGCTTACACAGCCCACCCCCCGCCCCAGTCGTGCACAAAGGCACACACACACAGGCTCACAGAGGCACAAACACCTGGACTCTCTAAGCTGCTCCTTCCCCCACCCCACTCCTGCTTGCTCCCTGCCCGCCCCCCCACCCTTACCGACTCCCCTGCTGGGAAGCTGAGCGCCCTCTTGGCTCTGTGAGCTACCTAACTTGATGGGCTGGTGCCACCCAATGGTCAGGATCAGAAATGCAGCCTTGTTCCAAGAATCAGAAGGCACTGGGAAGGGACCAGGTCACTGGTCCCTCTCCTAATAAGGCTGTATCCAGAGCTGTCCTAGACAGAAGAGGCTTCCGTGGTCTTTAAAATGTTTCAAACGAGGGTTTCCTTACACGACACCCCTAGTTCTTTACCAAAGACCAGAAGATTGCCATTGACACCCTGGGCAGCCTTGCACTAGAGCCTAAAATTATTGGGTACAAACTGCGTTCTGCACCATTCTAGAAGCTTTATACATGCTATCTTTTTAATGCTCACAATAGCTGACTTTTTAGGGCATATATTACCATCTTCATTTTAAAGATCTGCAACTAAGAAGGGAGGGCACTGAGACAGGATTCAAGCTCTAATTCAGTAGTCACTTGGCCATCCTGGACCTGTTTTGTCTTTTGCATATGACTGGTTCCAATCACTCGTTCAATCATTCATTCTTTTGGTGAACAGTGACTGAGTACCTAAATTATGGACCAGGATCTGTGTTAGGGGCTGATATTCGGCAAGTACCCAGTGTGTAGCCTTTGCCCTTGAGGAGGTCCCAGTCTTCTAGAATCAATGACAGCTTGTGTCCTCCTAGGTTCCTGACTCTATAACCTTAGTGGCTCTTCTTTGCCAAGGTGGACCGAGGCCTTGTCTGAGGAGAGGCCAAGGGGGAGAACGTGAACAAGCTGTATCCCAGGGGGACGAGGCAGCCACCCCCTTGAGCAGGAGGGAGGTCAGCGTCCTTGTCCAAGAGTCCTCTAATCAACATCCTGCTAGTCTGGGACTGGTGAATCCAAAAATGCCTCAAATCTGTCCAGGGTCCAGATCCACTTGAGGAGGGAAGTAAAGGAACTGTGGTTATCTGGCTTCAGAGTAGGCGCCCTTTCTGCCACACCAGAGGCTTCTGGGAGCACACCGGAGAGGTCAGAGCTGGAAGAAGGAGGCATGTCAGAAGCTGGAAGATGAGCTGACACAACAACGCGTTCATAATAACTGCTTACCACAACACCTGTCTCCACCTACTTCCTCACAGATTCACACTGTCCCACAGCCACTTCCTACACCCCCTAAAACCCTCCTAGTTTACCAGCGCTTAACCTTCGCTCTTTCTCTTACAAAGTAAAAGGCAAAGTAATACAAAAATAGAATCCTATAATGTCAAGCCCTGGAAGAAATCATTGAATTCCTTGTGAATGAGGAAAATAGGACCAGGAACGGTTAGAACTTGCCCCAGGTCACACAGTCCAGGAATGGTATGGTTGGGCCTAGAATTTGGGTGTGAAGACTTGTCAGTGTGAAGACTTTTTCCTACTTTTCCCTCTTTTTTCCATTCACATGAAGTTAGGCACCCGATGAGAGTCTACTTCAAAAAGAACCATCTTTTGGTCCTTACTCTTTCTTAACTTCCCCCATAAGCCCATTGAAGATAGAAAATCTCTTTCCTTCGTCCAAAACCTTAACATTTAGCACAATGATTAGCATGTAAATGCTTAAGGATGGATGGATGGATGGATGGATGGATGGACGGGAGGAACAGAAGCATGGGTGAGTGAAGTCTTTTACATGGAATTTCTGCACCCACCTTTTACCCGATCTCCCTATCTCCAATTTCCCCCACAATCCGGGCTATCCTCTATAGTGGTATTAGAACAGCCCCTTTACACATAAAACAGAGCACTTCCATTTCCTGTATATAAGCACTTGAAGACCTTCCTATCAGTGAAGGAGTAAATCAAGACCACTTAATCCTACCATACAGTTTAAATGAGTCTTTCATCTACGGCACCAGCCTCATGTGTTATTAACCATATAAACACATACATATCACACACCCTAAACTCTAAAAACACTTAACAACTTGCCGTCCCATGAAGGAAGCACACATGGTCTTAATGCCCAGGACTTGCTTGTGCCATTCCCATACTGATTCCTCTCCTGCCAGTAAGAGAATCTGTTAAAATCCTAACCAACTTTCAAAGCCCAATTCAAATGCCACCTCCATGAAGCCTTCCCTAATTCCCCAGATGAAACTGCTATACTCAGAGCATGCAGTCCTTCAGGCTTTGGGAAGCATGGCACACCTCATTCTGCCCCTCTTAAAATGACCTTTTAAGACCTTTACACTGGGCATCAGAGTTGGCAGTTTTCATGTCCATTGCTCCCAACTGACCCTTGGCCATGGATCTGAGGATGTGACACGAAGTAAGTGCTTATTTGGCATCTGTTGAATGGATCTTCTTACTACACCATATGCTCCAATTGTCCCTGAGGGTGCAGTTATATTTTATTCTAAAACCATTTAGGCTACTTCCTACGCCGTTATCGGCAGGAGTCCTATAGGAGCAGAACACAGTGTCTCCAAAGAGCCACACCTCCAGGGCAGGGACAGGGTAGGACTATAGAGATGAAAGTACCACATAAGCAAAAGCAGGTCTCTTAGGGAAGAGGGGCAACCAGGAAAAAGAACGGAATTCCATTGGTGGAAGACCTGAGGAGTCAAATTTGGTCTCAACATGGGATCTTATTCATGGTAAGAACTGAATCCCTCTAAGGGATCATGACGCCTCAGGAATTTGTGAGCCTTCTGGTCCTACACTTGTCTATGTAGTGGCTGTAGATGACCACCAAGGATAAATATGAGGATAGGGGATACTGCAGAGGGGACTACAGCAATGGGAGTAGGCTCAGAGCACGTGACTTGTAAACTCACCTCCAGCACTGAGAACCTGGGATTCCACTACACCTTCCAAAAGTGGCCTGAGCAAAACTGCCAAAAGCTAGAGCTGTCTTCTATTGCCCTTTCCCACCCTTAATTTCAGAGCTTATCCTGACTTTCTAAGAACTCTGCCACCACAGAGTTGCTAGGGGTAGGAGATGCTCCTCTTGGTGCCCCTCTAATCTCTCCTCAGCCCACCCTGGATGTGTCCCGAGTCCTGATGGACAGTTCTCATATCCACTGACCTCTCAAGAGGCCCTGGTGGGATTGAGGCCCAGGTGCCCACAACACTGATCCACACACTAATGCAGCTTTCCTTGGCTTTTCGTTTTCCTTGTCCACTCCCCTACTCTCTCACTGCTTCCTGGAACGACTTTCTAAATGATCTCCTTGTACCCAAATCTCCGTCTCAGGCTCTGCATTAGGGGATCCAACTCATTCTCCACAGTGAGGGGCTGAACTACAGACCTGTGCTTACACAGCACTGGATAGAAAAGCCAGTTTGGTGAACTCGGGGAATGAAGAATTCCTTGTAAGAAACAGACTAGGAGAAGACACAGAGGGGAAGGTGTGAAGGCGGAGGCAGAGATTGGAGGGATGCGTCCACAAGCCAAGGGCTGGTTGGAGTCACCATAAGCTGGAAGAGACAAGGAAGGATTCTCCCCTAGAGTCTTTAGAGGGAGCTCAACCCTGCTGACACCTTGAATTTGGATTTCTGGCTTCTAGAACTATGAGGGACTATATTCCTGCGGTTTTGAGCCACCAGATTTGTTGTAATTATATATGGTACCCTTGAGAAACTAATACAATAGTGTTAGTTTTTGTTTTACAAGAAAGAAAACCAAGTTTGACAGAAAAGTGACCCACCCAGAGTCATCCAGCCAGAATATGGCAGAGCTGGGATCTGAACCCAGGTCAGCTTGACAGCAGTGGCCCATCTCTTAACCACCACATCAAGGGAAATAAGTTGTGTAATGTGCCAGGAGCATTACAACACCCGGAGAGTGTTTGTTTCCTCGCCCTAAGCTATTCCTTCCTGCTGCCCATGCCCCCCACTGACCTCCACAAGGTAGTCCAGACTTACTCAGCTAACCTGTCCCTGCTCATCCCCAAGCTCTTCTGGAGCGGGTTCCACCTGGGAGACAATTACACGTGCCCAGGAAGTCCTTAAGAACCCACTAGTCTGGGAAGCATTTCAGCGCCCCGGCAGCTGGTGGGAAAGATAGATTGGGGCCTGGGCCTCGAGTTAATGTCACTCTGAAGATGCGCCAGCTTCCTCAGGATAGAGTCTTTAATTAACCTGCTAATCCTGTCAGGGATTGGGTTCACTCTCTTCCTCCAGAGATGTGTGAGGTGTCTCTTCTTTCACCACTTTGTCATTTGCTCTATTTTAGATTCAAGGTGTCCTTGAAGCTGTGCTTTGCCAGGCACCCTGTTCCTCCGAGTCAACAGCTGTTGGGGAAGTGGCCCCTCAAGCAGCGTCTTACTACTTACCCACCACAGCTCTCGTCACGGTGTCTGCCAGAAGCAGCTCTTCAGCAATTCTGATGCAATCAATACATCTGAGCAACTATTTTGTGTTCGCCCCTGATCTGTGTGTTGCTGAGGACCCATGAGTAACACCAGAGCCCGCCTTCAGGCACTTGCCTTCAGAGACAGAGAAAGGAAAGCAGGTGACTGCAGCGTTTCCCAGTTTTTTTATTTCACGGTAAGCACAGAAAGTGGTAATAATGTTAAGGGCAAACTCAGATAAATTCACAAGGCTGCTAGTGGTCAGAGGCAATCAGCCCAGGGGTTCCAACTCCCCACACCGCACCAAATTACGGCACAGGATGAGAGAACCAGTATCCCCCACCCACTAGTAATCCACTAACCCTATACCCGTTCGGAAGGTATGCTGGGAGAAAATCATAGCTTTGACCTTGGCTCATTTGACCTTAGCTAATTTGTGTTCTACCAGCTGAACGTGGATTCTGCAGTTAAAATTCCACATTGTCCGTTCTTCCCCAATTTGTCGAATAATGTGATATTCATGAGAAACATCTCTTTAGCAACAATCTTTCCAGCTCCACAATTTTTCTTCTTTAACCCTTTGGATCCAGCTAACCCTGAACTGCTAGACTGGGTTCAGAGGAGACAGAACACATGGGCCAGGAACAAGTTATCAACAGGAAAACTTAGAGACAGTGACTAATGTTCAGTTCAACAGTTTGTTTTTCTTTGTGTTTTACTTGAACACATGGGGGTGGTTTTACAGTTTATTTTCTGGTATTTGCATTTAGAAAGATGATCTCTCAAAAATCTGTAAAAAGGACCCCAAATCCAAGCGTTCTGCAACCTGAACAGTTTTTTGAAATTCACTGTAACAGCGTAAGAACTAATAAATCTGTCTTCCATAAAAGTACAAAAAAAGATGCTCTGGAGATTATAAAATTCCTGTGTGTGATGAAGAAATGATTTTTCCTCTCAAAAGTTATCCTTAGTTGTGCTAAGTATTGCCCTGTTGTTTTTACCTACTCAGTAGAGTGTGTTGGGGGAGAGGAAGCCAATGAGACAAAGAAAAACCACGTGTGATGTATTGAGAAGAACATGCCAGAACCTCCGTGGTTTCCTGCCAGAGATGCACACTTGAATTTAATCATGAGAAAACATCAGGCAAACCCAGAGTGAGGGATACTCTACAAAACAGATGGCTTACCCTCTTAAAAATATGTCCATATCTTCAGACGAGGAAATCTTTCCAGATAAAAGGACACTAAAAGTTCATGAAAATTAAATGCAACCTGTGATTTGGAACTGGATCCTGATCCAGGAAAAAGAAAAAGTGCTATATAAGACATTGATCTGATCATTAGTAAAATCTGAATCATTTCTATAGGTTATTATCAATATTAAGTTTCTTGATTTTGGTAATTATACTGCAATTACATAAGGAAATAACCTTTACTTTTAGGAAAAGCCCACTGAAATACGTAGGAAGATAGATAATGGATTATGGCAAAATGTGGCAATTGTTAACAATCGGTAACCCAGGTTTATGGTATAAGGGAGTCCTTTCACTATTATTCAAACTTTTCTGTAATTTACAAGGACATCAGCCCTATTGGATTAGAGCCTACCCAAATGACCTCATTTCACTTGATTACCTAAGTAAAAACTACCTCCAAATAAGGTCGCATTCTGCGGTATCAGGGATTAGGATTTCAACACACAAATTTTGAGGCACATACAATTCAACCCCTAACACTCACTTGTGAATGTTCAGTCCTGGACTCCATTATTTCTGAGTCTCCTTGTAGCATTAACGTTTTACATTTCTATAAGGTCAAGATTCCCAATGTCCAATCAATGTATATTGGCTGGCCAGAACTCTACTCGGACCCATGCCAAAGATACAGAATTTCACATGCCCAAGACCCGCAATGAAAAAATAAATCAAACTTTGGAGAAAACACATTAGCAGCCCATCTCTACCATATTTCGAATTTTCATAGTACAATGGCGAAGGAAGATCAGTGGGGCTTGATACCCATCCACCACAGTGTTTTTAGTATATTTTCTGTGGCTGATGGTTGAAAGATTAGCAAATCCCTTCAATCATTCTTCGCATGCAAACTTGCTGAGTGCCTTCTAGGCGTCAGGCACGGTGCTAGTCCTGAGGCCAAAGTGAACAAGACCAACATTCCGGTAGAGCTTGCACATTCTAGTGAGAGCGAAAGAGGGCCATGCTTGTTGCCAACTAAATCCTTCTGTTTGGATAGAACGGAGAGGAAGAGAGAGGAGGACACTGAGAGTTAATTACCTCGACGCAAGGCTATTCCACTTACACGGTGTGCCCTGGAGGGAGTTTGAAACGGGAAATTTCTGTGAAACTCCCTCAATGAGCTCAGTTCCCACCGACTTCTATAAAGGACTTTCTCAAGTTTCTTGAGTGCGATTGTGTGTGATTTTTGCGGATGATTCCAACTGAGATTTTTGCCTTACACTTTGGAACTATCCATGCATATTCCCTAAGGTGCAATCAACTTAACGTGCCCAGTTTATGGAACTGTGATCAGTCACCAAGTTTGGTGGTTAAGGGTAAGAGAGAAGAAGGGGACAATTTACACGAAAGAGATAGCAAACTAATAAACTCTCCTTTCAATTCCTCAATCTCACAAACTGGTATTTCCTTATTTGTTTGTTTAAGGAAACAAAGACCTGTGCTTATAGTAGAAGCTCTAGATATGGCACCAAAGGACTTGATACCCACAAGTATAAACTACAAGGTGTAAAAAAAAATCTAAGCCTAAATGCAAAGCCATCAACTTTGGCCTGGAATAAAGTCTGGACTTTATCTCAAAGGCATAAGGGTTCTGTCCCAATTCTGAATCCACCGACAGGCCCTTGATTAAAATCTGTTAGTTAAAAAAAAAAAAATTACCTTTCATTATGATGCATTTGCTCATTTTTCTTCCATATTGAGAGTGACAATTTCCATTTGTGATGATCAGCCACAACATAGATGCAAATGTGCTAAGTAAAATTAGGTGTATCAGAGCGACTGTCTTATAAAAGACCATTTTATATCCTAAGCCAGCAAGCAGAGAATTACTCCTGCTCTCTGTACTATATGCAAATGCTCAGATTATAGCTAATTATATTGTTGCAAAGCAGAGCCAAGAAACTGCTACAATACTCCTAGTCTCCTTGGGGAACACGCCATGAAAAGAACTTTTTTTTTCTCCTTTGTAAATTACACTATGATATAATTGGGTCTCAGTGTTCATGTAACACCCCGCTCAGGGATAGCGCAAGAAAAACGAACAATGTCTTACTAAGTCCCTGTTAAGATCATTAAATGTAGATCACAACACACTAGCAGGCGCCCAAATCTTAATGTGTCACAGTAACAAAACCGGGAAAAGAAAAAGTGACAAGTTGCGTCATATTATTTTTCTCTTACAATGGAGTTTAAGGTAATAAAGTGTTAATGAATTCGGCCCTGCGTAGTTGGCATTGTGAGAGAACTTCTTTTTATTTTTTACTACATTGTAGGAAAAATTGTCATATTCTGTTAGGCAGCTGTTTAGAGAAAAGCTTTGACAGTGTATAATTGACTCTATTTTTACTGCATTTTCATACGGCATTGTTAGGTTTATATACTGTACTGAGTTCTGCTTTTCAGTTTTACACACTAAGAAATTTTCCCCTTAGACAATTTTTTGCTGGGGATGAAAGAGAACCCAGCTAGCCACTCAAAAGTGGCACATCCCCCCACTTCTCCCATTGGACACCTTTTTAGAGAGTTATTGAATTATTGTCGGATTGCTTTCCAAGAGAAGGGACCTCTAAGATCAACCCCTTCAGCCTACAGCTGGAGGAATATAT
Organism: Procyon lotor; assembly: GCA_028646535.1. Classification (NCBI taxonomy): domain Eukaryota; kingdom Metazoa; phylum Chordata; class Mammalia; order Carnivora; family Procyonidae; genus Procyon; species Procyon lotor. The sequence continues at coordinate 34,298,963 of CM053613.1, forward strand.
AAATACATTTCTAAAATTACACACACACACACACACACACACACACACACACACACACACACACACACACCACAGTGGTAACCACAGTTCTCGGACGTTTTCTTTAGGAAATAAGAATCTGAGAAGTGTGGGTGATTTTTCCTGTATGTACCTATGTATTTTTGTCAAAACCCTCTTTCTCCTGCGGAAGAGAGCTTAGGAAGTCAGCCCCCAGACTTCTGTCATGGTGTGCCCTCCCTCTGCTGATCAGGTGATGTGGACACATCTGATGACCACTTTATTCCCAAGATCTTGTGCATGTCATTTTTATTTTTTAAAAAGACTTTATTTATTTATTTGAGATTGGGAGAGAGAAAGAGATACCGAGAGAGAGTGAGAGAGAGCATGAGCAGGGAGAGGAGGGAGAAGCAGGCTCCCCACTGAGCAGGGAGCCTGATGCAGGGCTTGAACCCAGGACCCTGAGATCATGACCTGAGCCAAAGGCAGAGGCTCAACCGACTGAGCCACCCAGGCATCCCTGATCTTGTACATTTTAAAGTTTACTTTTATTTCTGTTTCAATTCAAATCAGTGTGTCACAGATTCTAAGAAATTCTACGTTTCTTTTTCCCTCCTAACTCTGATTGTAACAATGTAACATTGCCTCCTGATCAAGAAAAGAGCAGGGGATAGAAGAAATATTTGATAGTCAGGAAAGCAGGGGACACACACATCAGGCAGGAAGGTGGCTACTAACTTCTACAAACATCCTAGCATGTCCTGGCTGACCACCGGGCCAAGTTAAGACTCTGACCTTGTGGAGTCAAAAAGGCTTGTGTTTTAATCTTGGTCCCATCATATACCGACTGTGTGACCTCAGGCCAGTTAATCTCTTAAAGCCCTTTCAAAGGGTACTGCCCACTGAAATACTCACTAGGGTATTATGAAAATTAAATGAGATAATGCATTTATAAAGCACTTAGCAACATGCCCGACACACAGTGAGTATTCAGTAAGTGATGGCCAGAGCTGTTATGATCCATGACGGACAAGGACCCAGTGCATTAATTTTTTTTAATAAAAGGGAGGCATTAATACTCTGGTCTTGACAAACTGTAAATTGATTCTCTGCCTCTCCCACCCCCACCCCCCGTTTGTGCACCTTCCCCTTGTCTATTCATATTTTTCTGTGAACTTGTGGTTGCTGCCAAATGAGGAGAGCAAAACGGGAACTCAATTTAATTGAAAATACATATGTCAATGTCACAATGTGAGAAAGGTGCCACCATCACTTAGGCCATCACTTCCCATCATACACACACACACACACACACACTGCATGTGTCTGGATTATTCTGTGGGTCTTCAAGGAAAAAACTACCACTATTTCTCAGTGTAAGGATGATCATGTATGCAGACAAAAATGAATACCTTTCTAATAGTCATTGTAGCTCTTATTAGCTACAACTTACATAGCACTGTTACACGCTCCTCATACAAATTAATGGATTTACCCCCCACTCCGACCCTATAGGGTAGGTGTTATAATGATGCCTCTTTTACAGATGAAGACACTGAGGTACAGAGAGGTTAGGTGGCTTGCCCATAAACACACAGAAAGTAAGGCACTGAGCTTGGACTCACACCCAAAAAATGTGGCTTCAGAGACCATACTTTTACCATTCTTTTATGATCTAATGTCTACCACTTATTGAACATTTCTTCCACCAGGAGCTCTGTGTTTATGGGATCACATTTGCCCATCCCTTACTCAGTATCATAGAATTAGTAAGGAATAGAACCCAGATCCCAATGTAGGCCAAGGTGACCCCAAAGTCATGCTGCTAGCCCCTGGAATAGATAAGCTCCCGAGTGAATGGTGACTTCTGAGGAAACGCCAGGTGACCCAACTCAAGTGCCGCCTCCCTCAGAAACATTTCTGCCCACACCTGCCTATAATTATCCCATCTTGCTGGGAACCCACGCAACACAGCTCCTGCATCTCAAGACTGTGGGCTCCATAACTGTGTCACCTGCGTTACCTAAAGCTCCCTGGAGACAAATTTAAGTCACGTGGGAGCCAGGCTCCTATCCTTCCCTTCTTACCGCCCCAGAGCATCTGGCACAGAATGAGGCATGTGATGGACACTCTCTCGTATTAGTGAAGGCTTTACATGAAATCTAAAGGATGGACACATCACAGAAAAAGACCTGAGCAATCCTTGTGCCTGAAGTTCTCACCCTTTGCCCATGCTCCACTTAGCCCTTTAGTAAGATAGAACCTTGTCATTTTGTATCAGCAGAAAACTCACAGAGCAGCAGAGACAATGCCATTCTCAATATGAGAATGATGATGATGAAGAAGCAAGAGCAGGGTCAGAAGGCATCTCTGGTACAAGTTTCACGGTCGTTGTATTAAAGAATCCAACAAATCAGTGCATTATTATGTGACTTTAACTTCTGGGTTTAATAATAGTCATGTCCAATTCTCTTACGAAACCCATGGCTACCATTTTTACCTTGGCACTGGTTCACAAAAACCAGTAGTCTCCCCATCTTAGTCTATGACCTCTCCCTCCCATCCTACCTATGGTAAAAACAAAAAGCTGTGTGATCACCCAATTCATTTCCTTTTCCTTTGGGGCACATAGATGGATAACATTCCCAGTCCTTCGCAGTTAGTTAGGACCATATGGTTCTGACCATTGAAATGTAGACCGACATCACACATGTCAATTCCTGCGTGGCCCATAAAAATCCCGCACTTGTGATCTTTTAGCATCCACCCACAGGAGGTTCAGAGCGACTATATACCGATGGGATGTGATGGGATCACAAAATGGAAGACCCCAGGTTCCTGAGTCACCATTTGGCAGAGCTTCCTACCCACATTGAACTGTGAAGAAAGAAAAAGAATTTTTATTGGACTGTGTCCCTGACTTGGGGCGTTGTGTGTCACAGCAGTTAGTGGTTACCTGTTCTAACACTCTCTCCAGGATGACAGAGGGGCCGCCTTCCAGCGCAACTCCAGTAATATCACTTCTGGAAGTTACCAGGAATTTTCAATCCCACGTAGAAGAGTCTTCTAGCCAGAGACCATGTCTTATTGAGCTCTGAATCCCCAGTGCTCCTCACAGGGTCTGACCCAGAGTAAACCTCTTCATCCAGTAAATATTTGAGAGTACCTCCTGTGTACGTGACATTCTCACAGGCACAGGGGAGACTAGGCGAACCAGACAAATTCCAGAGCATGTAGTCTAGTGGGAGACACCGACCAGAGCATACAAACAAAAAATATCTTAATATTATTTCAGATACTTGCAAGTATTTTGAAGGAAGTGAAATGAGGCAAGGTATAGAGACTGAGTTGGCGTGGAAGACTTTGGTCCATAAGATGGTCAGAAAGAGGCTTCTCCAAGGACATGACATTTAAACTAAGACTTAAATTCATACATCTGTACCCTCATTTAACAAATAGTTCCCGAGCATTTAATATGTGTTACTGTGCCAGGAACTAAAAATTGGTAAATGTTTGATGAGTGTACTGCTGAATAAATTTAGCATGAAATCTAATTCTTCAACTTGACTTTCATGATCTGGCTTCAAGTCACCTTCAACGGAGAAAGAAGATCAAGGAAATGAGAGGGGAGAAAAAGATAAGGAAAAAGGTCAGAGTCAGAGACAGAAAAGGGAATCAGAGGGAGAGGGGCCACAGACGGGGTGGTCTGACCCCATGTCATTCCATTCTCTTTGACCTTCTGCCCCTGCAGCCCCAGATGACAGGTGCCTCCTCAAAGAGTGGGAGGTCTCCATCTAGGATTGTGAGGCAGTTCTCAGCTCATCTGACTCAGGGAGGGCACCAGGGTCCCATGCCTAATGACCCCCTTCACACTAGACCAGCATCCTCAGCAGAGTTTCTTTCCCCAGACCCACCCAGCCCTTCAGGTCCAGACAGGCCCTCTTTACCTGACCAACTTCAGAGAGCTCAGCCCTCGCACCCCTCAGGTTTCTCCCAAGAACTGGCTGCTTCTGGATCCATCTTGAAGCATTCCTAGCAAGCCTTTCCCCACGGCCACTAAACAGGAAGGGACACTCCCAACAACATTTGTTGAGGAAGTGAAATTCATCATTACCCTAGAGAAATTCTCAAACCCCCAGACGATGCCCAAGCTACAGAGAAAGGAGTAGTGCCTACTGCCAAGGATGTCCATACCAAAGCTTCCTCTGTGCCCTATAGGGTCCCACTGGCAACTACAGGCTATGGCTCTTGGAGAAATGACTTCTAAATATCCTGATGACACACAATCCATTCCTTAAGCAATAGAAATAGCCTGAAAATGCCATTGTGTGAGAGTCCAAACCGCATGCCCCAGCCCTTACTCTGAGAGTGAACTACTCCTCTCAGATCATGGATCACTACTGATCTGCGCTCCCCTCTTATCCTTCCCTGCCTGAGATCTGTGCTCCCACCACAGTAAACTGTTCCCGGAAGGCCTTCTCCCTACTCCCCCAGCTCTTGCTTTTGCTTTCTTGCACTTGCTCCAAGTGTTTCAATGTACTATCTCTCTTTGTGGAGAGTCTGTCTCAGGTACATTCTTTATCCAGTTAGTTTTTCATCCTTACGGACCCAACTCAGTATCTCTTCTTTTGGGAAGCTTTCTATAGTCCTCTAGGTCAGGGTTTCTCCATAGCAGTACTATTAACATTTGGAGCCCCATTATTCTTTTTGGGGAGCTGTCTTTTACATTGCAGAAAGTTCAATAGCCTTTCCAGCCTCTATCCTCTAGATGCCAGTGGCAAACCCCCACCCACATGACAACCAAATGTGTCTCCAGCCATTGTCAAGTGTCCACTGAGAAGGTAAAACCCCCCCACCTGAGAACTACTATTCTTGTTGGGAAAGGACAGTCCTTCCCTCTACCCCCAGAACATAGAATGCTCCTGTGACACTCCTCTCCCATCTTAGCATTCCTCATACTGGATTCAATTCAGCAACTGTCCCCCATTAGACTGTGAGAGCACGAGGGGAAGGACCTATACCAGCATGTTATGTGTGCGTGGCACACAGCAGTCTCTCAGGAAACGTTTATGAAGTAATGAATGCACGAACCAGAGTGAGACCTTCAGGAATAGAGTCAATGAACTTCACCTCCCCATACTTCCCTTCAGAACTAGTCTGGGCTGACTAGAACGATCTATTCTTCCTGATCCCAGTTATTTCTCAACCAGGCTCTGAGAAATTGGCCTTCTGTGATTACAGACTGCCTCTGCCCCACTTGGGGCCACTGTCTTCTATCAGCATCCTAGTCACTAAGAAAGCCAAGGATTTTAGTTTCTTTCTAGGTCTTGGTGTCAAATTTAAATGTGAGCTTGAAAACTTTGGTCAGCCCCCTGCTCAACCCCACAATGACATCGTGCTGCTTCTGAAACCTCAGTTCCTTGAAAGAAGGTGCCCTGTTTTCTTTATTTTTTAGTTCTGCCCACACCCGGTTGTCCAGCACTGTGTGCTGGGCACGCAGAGGCGTGTGGGAGGCAACCAGGGCAATATATGCCAAGTGCGTGGCAGGTACGAGCCACTCGAAACCCTGTGAGGGCAAGAACCCTGGCTGTCTCCCAGTGAATCCACAAAGCTCCTAGCAAGCAGAAGGGATGAATGGATGAATAAATGGTGGGTTTGATGAAGCCATGTTCTAAGGGTTTCACACATGTGGTTTCATTTAATCCTCATGGAAAACCCATGAGTCAGGTATGACTGCCCTTCATAAATCAAAAGAGAAAAGTTGGAGTTCAGAGTGATCGCTCCTTGACACTAAATCGGACAACCTCAAAATGATGGATCCAGAGATAAATTTAGGTCTGCTCGACTCCAAAATCCACGCTTTAAATGTTTGCCAAATTCACTGAGCTGCACTGAACCTTGCAGGACTGACGGTAACTGTCACCTTCACTGGATTCCAGGCCTCTGGTGACTTCAGGGACTCTTCCTCACAAAGGTCCCATGGGGTTGTGAGGCACTTTGAGGACACAACTGGGCATAACAAGTCTTTCTTGAAGGGCGTTTTCATCTTTGGATTGCTGCCAAACTCTCATTAAACCCCCACTAGGGAGAAAAGGGTCAAGAATTGGAAGCCCTACTTGAAGAGAGAACTCAACAGCCTTGATTTGGAAGACAGGACAAGGAGGGGGCTTGGAACAACAGCTGAAGCTAAAGGGTGTGCAGAAGATGCCACTCCAGGGGGTGGCAACCCCTGACCTCACATCTCTGCAGAGCAGTCCCACAGAAGATGGTCTGGACATGTTTTGTCCTAACCCAAGAAACCAACAACAAAAGACACAGGTCGAGGGTCAGTAATAAAGAGCTCCTTAGTGAGCAGTGAGGAGGGAGGGAGGGAAACAGGGAAGAAGAGGAGGAAGCAGTCTTGCCATCTCGCCCCCACTACCCTTCACTGCTGTCTCTTCAATCTTTCCAGCTCACCAATTCAAAATACTTTCCTAACACATGACAACAAAGTGCAAATAGCAAAAATCAAGTCCCAAGTTTCTGTCAAGCTGCCTAATCACAAAACGGCCAGAGTCAAAAGCAGACAGTCTGTTGACTAAAATTCCCTGTTACCACAATAAACAGCTGTCCCCGAGCTTCCGCAGACGGCTGGCAGCGACACCAGCCCTCCGGACTCCAGACCTAAGCGATCTTCCGGAAATGCCTCCTGAAGCCATGGCCTTTCCTGGGCCTTCGTGGTGACTGTCCCAGCACCACCAGGGACTGGTCGGGCAGCCCTGGGCTTTTTTTTTTTTTTTCCTGTCAAGGGACCAAGACTGGATAAAGTGCAGCCAGCCAGAAGCCCAAGGAGCAACCTGTGACAGCAGCGTGTGAGCTCTGTGGGGAGGAATACAGTATGAGAGTCGTCCCTCCCCGGAGTCCGAGTGCAGCCAGAGCTGTCCCAGCAGAAGACTGCCACGAATACCCGAGCCCTCTTCCCACCTGGTTCTTTCCAAGTCACTGGCTGTGCAACAAACAGGCACATGTCCCATTACTGTACAGCACACTTACTGAGAAAATATTTATTTAATACCTACTATGTGTTGGCAAGTCTGTGCACATACTCGTACGCCCTAAATGTACCTAGAAGGCTACCGAGGATTCCCAGCCCACAGAAACATACACAGACACACACCCTCCGCAGACATCAGCACATTTATGAATACACACAAGTACACATGCAAGCGCACCGCAGTGTAACACGTGCACAAAGTCATACAAAAGCATGCATATTACTTTAGAGTCTCAGTGCAAGTGATAGAATCCCAACTCACACGGGCTTTAGTCAAAAGAGCAATTTATGGCTTAAAGCATCGAGAGGTAGAACCACAAAGCCGGGTGCAGGGCAAGGATGCAGCTGGGCCTCAAGGACAACTAATCTCAGAACCATGGACTACATCAAGTTCATCACCCACTGTTTTCTCTCTGTGCCGGTTTCTCATGAAAAACATGTGTGGAGCCAAATGTGGGAAACAGGACTTCTAGCCACGTGAGGGAAGCAGGGTGCACATTCCCGGCTCCCTGGCCACAGATCACAGTAGACAAATTACGACAAGTATTTTTCTGGCTCTAGGACCAAAAGTCCAAGGGACATGACAACTGACTCCCGTGCCCATCTGTTTTAGTTAGCATAGGATAGGTTAGGCTGCAGTCATAAAAAGAGAACAAATCCTGAAGATCGCCAGAGCTTACTCCCCGAAGGATTCGCTTTCACTTGTGCTCTGTATCCACTGTGGGCTGGCTAGGGTTCTGCTCCACGGTAAACCCTTTCTGGGACTCAGGATAACAAGACAGCCTTTATCTGAATGTTACATGGCTGTGGGAAAGGAGAGAAAGAGGGAAAGAAGCAGCAAGTCATGCAAAGGCTCTCCGAACTTCTGTCCATTCCATTGGTCAAAGGAGGTCATGCTGCCATTCCTGACATCAGTGGGGGAAAGGAGCCAAGGAAAGTTCTTAATAGCGATCCCATCTACTGCACCATCTCCTGACCATCTGTGACTCATGCCTTGACAAACTGAACTGAGCCAGGAGGCAGGACCAGGCTGGGCCCCTGTGGTGGCTCCAGCAGTCATGCTGTGACTCAGTTGTCCCGAATGGAGACTGCTGGGCAGATAAGACCACTGGGTTCTAGAGAGATCTAGGAAGAACTCATGAGGAGACATGTGCTCGGCCCCACAATACCACATGGTGGACCCATGGACACACACTGATGAATTCCCGTGCATGGACCTGGGCACACACATGCAGGCCTATGGACGCCTGAAAACCTGTGCGTGTGCACAGACATGCACCGTGCTCATGTTGGGGTCCAGTCTGCTCTCATTTCCATGTCAACCCAGATGCCCACGTGGGCACTCTGGCCCAGCAGGGAGTGGCTGCTTCTGCGGAGGGAGACATCAAAGGCAGCTGCTCTGGCTGCATATTTAAGGAGTCTCTGCGGCTTCCCGGCTTCCCCGGAGCTCTCAAGCTGAGCCCCCTGCCTGGCCAAAGCCCCACTCTGGGAAATGCACGACCCCCCCAACTCCACCCCAGGGGAAAGGCTTGGAATCTAATCACTTACTTCCCCAAGCCTTGCAGGAAGGACCCAGAATGAAGTCCTGGGCCCCAGGGAAGAGCTGCTGGGTCCCCAGCTCCAGAGGCCAGGGCCAGGCTTGGAGCTCTCAGTCAGAGTGCACAGCCCCCCTGGGATAGCCAGGTTCAATCCCAGGGAAGGAAGGACTGACCCCGCCCATCACCCAGGACTCGTATTTCCTCCTGGGAACACTCATGCTGCCCAGACTTGAGGTCGGATTTGAGTCTTTGTGAAAAAGTCCCAACGGGGGAGCTGAACCCCTGGTCACAGTCCTGGCTTTGCCACCAACTCATCTGGACCAGTCACTTTCCCCTTTGGCCCTCAGCTTCCTAGAAAAGTAGAAATTTAGAGCTACTAGAAACCATCCAGTCTAGGAATGACAAACAGCCCGCATGCCTCCCGTGGCCCAACCCCCTCCACGCCATGGGCAGCCCGCCTTGACTCCACAGTAGCCACATCCCGATGCAGCCTCAGAATACTTTTGCACAAAATACTCTGTTGAGATACTAATTCATCAATGGAGACTCATGAAAGGAAACTTATCACCAGCCCTGATCTAACCCTAGGACTTCACTAAATCAATGAGGAAAATGAAAGGAAAACTCTTCTCCTAATCTCTTGGAAGCAAATTAGGAGATCTAAACAGGGGAAGCCGCAGCCCTAGGCTTCTCCTTCCCCACCATTTTCATCCAAAAAAAGACAAGCTCGTTTTGTCTTGGTTTGCAACTTCGGATCAACTGGCAAGAGCTGAACAAAACGCCATGTTGAGAAGACTCCCGGGCTCAGTAGGAAAGGGTATCATGATCAATTACCAACATCTGCCATCAGCACAGGTGTGCAGAGCCAGCCCAGACCTCGTTCTAGGCATGTTTATACTGAAGGTGAATGATGCACTTTGCTACACAAGCAAGATAACAATCCCGACCAGCCTGGAACAGGAAACACGCTTTTGCCCAAGAGTTGAGATGCTTTTTGTTGAGTCCCGGGAGACCTACATGAACCTGTTTAAAATGCCACTGCCCTCAGGGCACCTGGATGGCTCATTGGATTAAGCGTTGGACTCTTGATTCCAGCTCAGGTTATGATCTCAGGGTTGTGGGATCGAGCCCCACATGGGGCTCCCTACTGGGTGTAGAGCCTGCAAAGTTTCTCTCTTCCTTCTGCCCCCCTTCCCGCTAAGGTGAGCTCACCCTCCCTCTCTCTCCTTGTTTAAAAATAAAAGGAAAAAAAAAAAGAAGAAAATGTCACAGCTGTATAATAAGTAATGGAAAAAACAAAAACAAAATCAGAGGGGTGGTGGGTGTGGAGGTGAGTAAAGTAAGTGATGAAAAACAAAAAAACAAGCGACACAGAAGGTAAGTCCTGGGCTCAGCAGGCAGCCGGCACTTCCTGCCTGCCCTTGGGACCCTGCAAAAGGGCATTTCTTTTTTTTTTTTTTTTTTTGAGAGAAAAATTGAATGATGATCCTTTATTTTTTTTTCTTTTTCTATTTTTTTCAGTGTTACAAGATTTATTGTTCATGCACCACACCCAGTGCTCCATGCAATACGTGCCCTCCTCAATACCCAGCAAGCCTGGTGGTGGGTATTGAGGAGGGCAAAAGGGCATTTCTATTGCTGACTCAGTTTGCACACAAGAAAAAAATGGAGTACAGTACAGTATCTATACTGTACAATTCCTTTATGCAATAATAATACCAAAACAACCACACTCCAATAATAATAATAATTTACTGAGCACCTACTATGTGTCAGGTACTGTGCTTGTATTTACACAAAGTGTGTCCAATCTTTACACAAAGTGTGTCCAATCCTCTCAACATTGCTGCAAGCTAGGCTGTGTATTCACACTTGACAGATAAAGAAACAGACACTTAGAGAAGCTATCTGTCTTGCCCAGTGTCATTCAGGTAGCAAACCAGTAGGATTTGAGACCATTTCTGGCTGACACCAAAGCCTCTCCTCTTTGCAATAGATATGTTTTGAATAAAGATAAAAGAAAACATGGTCCCTATGAATAAGAATTCCATATACCTTTGGGACGGGAGCAGAACAAATGGGATACTGGTACCCAAATCTTGATAGCGTTTCTTCTATCCCTTACTTCTTAAATTATGCATCTACTTTTCTATCAAATTTAAAGCTCACACATGGGTACTACTCAGATGTCTAGGTTTTGGTAAACAGATACTATGAAAATTCTATTTAAACTTCTGAATGCTGTTTATTAAGACTTTCATTCTCTTTTATCTTTTGCCACAAAAGCATTAAGCCACCACTGAAAAAAATGGAAAAAAATACAAATAAACATACAGAAAAAAATAAGAAATACTCCCAATTTCCTAATTCCCCTCCCCCCGATATAGACCTTGTTAATACTCTAGGATACAGGAGTCACTCCCTTATCTGGGGGAAGATATGTTCCAAGACCCCCAGCAGATGCCTGAAAACCACAGATAGTACCAAAGCCTACACAATCGAAGTTTTTCCTATACATACCTACTTATAATAAAGTTTAATTTATAAATTAGGCACAGAGAGTCATCACAACAAATAATATTAAAATAGAACAATTATAACAACATACTGTAGTAAGTTATGTGAATGCAGTCACTCTCTCTAAATACCTTACTGTTCTGTACTCACCCTTCTTCTGATAATGACAGGAGACGGTAAGTCCCTGCGTGACCGGGATGAAGGGAGGTGAATGACGTAGGTGTTGGGATGCGGCATTACGTGACAGCGACATTCCGACGACATGTCAGAGGAGGAGCATCTGCTTCCAGACCAAGACTGACCACAGGTAACTGAAACTGTGGAAGGCAAAACCACAGAATAGGGGCGGTGACTATACCCTCGCAGAACTTTTCCGTATGTACCTTGTTTCCATGGGGAATTCACACTGCAATACAATCTGTCTTTATTATCTGCTGTTTCCTTTATGATACCTCACGTTTTCTCATCTATTGCATTACTTTTTTGTTTTGAGAGAGAAAAAGAGAGCTTGGGAGCGAGTGGTGGGGGTGGAGGGAGAGAATCTCTGGCAGACTCCCTACTGAGCACGGAGCCCATACGGGGCTCCATCTCACCCCCCTGAGATCACGACCTGAGCTGAAATCAAGAGTCAGATGCTTCACAGACTGAGCCACCCAGGTGGCGCCAGTCTACGACATCACTTTAACTTACTGATTCACAGTGCAGTGTGTGCATGTATTATAGTTTATTTAGCCAATAACTACTATTGGGCATTTAGGTTCCTTTCAATTAAACATTATCATTATAAAAAATATTATGACATTAATGCACACCTCCATGGTAGGTGATTTCCTTAGAACAAATTCCCAGAATTTGAGGGTCAAATATATGAATACTTAGAAGGTTTTGTTACCTAATCCAAATTGCCCTCCAGAAAAATTTATATCAACGTACCAATTCTATCGGCTTCTCTAGATCTTTGCCAATATCGAACACTTCAGTTTTAAATCTGTTACTTAACTCTTGTGAAGATGAAAACAGATGGATGCACTTTGGAGGGGTCCTCTGAGGCACCCCATGGGTCACAGGCACTGACTGTGAAGATGGACCTGTTGATTTATTCAAGTGGATGTGTGTTAGCATCACTTGAAAAGAAGGCACTGATAGGCCACCTCCGGAGATGGCACTCTCCCATGCCACAGCACTGCGACCTAGATATCACACACCATGGAGTGCTGCCTCCCCGGCCAGAGCGCAAGGGACAGGACCTAAGCCATATTTGTCTCTGTGACCTGCCAGAGCCTTGTGCAGAGCCCTGCACATGAGTGATATGTCTGAATCTACGGTCTTCATTTCTGTCAATGTTGAGATCCTGGGAGGTGAAAGCATCCAGCCTGAGGTTCCCCTGGAAAAAACAAAAAGGGTGATGACTTGGCCTAAGGGAGCAGGTGTAGGGTTTGCATTTAGGAGTTCTGAGTTCACATCCTGGGTCCCCTGTTTTTTTGGGCAAATTCCTTAATGTCTCTAAACCTACTTGCCTATTCTGGGGAAGGAGGGGGGAAGGACATGACTACTGACCCCAGAGGCTAGTTTAATTAATTAATGAGACAAGGCAATTGAGAGAGCCTTGCAAATGGCAAGCATTATACTCCTGTTTGTTGGACTCTCCTCTTAGCAGACACGGAGAGTTGTTTTATGGATGTCCCTCACTAGGGCAAAAACGCAAATTCAGAATTAATTGCTTCAAACTTTTCTCCTCCTTCTAAAGCTCCTAATCAATGATCAGAGTTAGGATGTTTGTGCAGACAGACCCGAGATGGAATCTTGGCTTTACCACTCTTTGGCCTTGTGATCCTGGGAAACTAACCCAAATATTGTGAATCTCAAGTCTTCTTGACTGTAACATGAGGATCATAGTGTCAACTTCACAACGGAAATCATATACCCAGTGTGAGGCCCAAAGGAGATCATATGTACAGAAGTGCCTGACCCAGGCTGGAGGTACAGCAGGAACTCCAGAAATACTTCCTTTTCTCCAACAATGAGAACTAGGACTTCCCTATCAGTCAAAACCTCAGTCTCCCCATCTGTCATTTTTGTTGTGTAACTTATAACCCCAAACTTACTGGCTTCAAACGGCAGCCATGCATTTAGCTCAAAACTCTATGGGTCAGCAACCGGGCTGGGATCTGCTGGCTGGTTCTTCTAGGCCTCCTCTGGGCTCATCCATGTGGCTGCAGTCAGCAAGCAGTGAATGGCCTCACTCACGTGTCTGGCAATTGGCTGTGTATCAGCAGGGGCAAAGACTGGAACCGGGCCATGCGTCTCATCTTCTAGAAGGCTATTCGGGGCTCATGCACATGACTATAAGTACAATTCCAAAAGTAGCTAAAGGACAAGTCACTGTGCACAAGTAATGCCTCTGTGGCCAAAGCCAGACACATGGTCAATTCCAGGTTTGGAGGGTGGAGAAACAGACCTTGCTTCTGGAAGGGAGAAGCTCCGGTGTCACACTGCATGGGGTGTACATAATGGGATGGGGAGGATCCATGGCCATTTTTGTAACTGCCTCAGAGGCAAGTGCTTCTCCCACACTGTCTCTACCCTATGACTCAGTTGCTCACACAGAAAGTAAATCTCCTCTGTGAATGTCAGGAAAGCCTTCCATAACTTTGCCAGCCTTGCCACAAATCAGTGCCACCATGGTGCCATGATCTCCAGCCTAGAAGCCTGCGAGCAGGAGACAGAGACAAAAGAACAAATGCTTAAATTATCTGATGAATGTCAGATACATTAAACTAATTTATGTAATAATGTAAGCACAGTGATGGGAAGGTAATATGAGAGACATAAATTATACATTATTATTGTCAGTTCTAGCACTTATCTTAGTAGCGTGTCAAAATACATCCTGATACGTTAGCATTTATAGAAATGAACAAGTGCTTGTGCTCGGGGATCTGGCAGTGAGAAGCGGGGTGTCATTTGCATGTACGCACGCAGCCATCATTGTCTTTCCCCGGAATGATAAGGTAATGAGAAGAGGGTGCCCAGTGTTCTCAGCTCCCCTACACAGCCGTGGGCTCAGATCCCCCCGGCATGCGTCCCAGGGTATGGTCAGAGTGGGAAGCCGTGAGAGAGCGTGGTCTTGGGGTGAGACTGACAACTTCCCAGCTCTTTGATCCAAGTCATTTAGCCTCCCCAAACCAAAGTTTTCACATCTGTGAAATGGGAATGATGAATCTATCTTCAAAAGATTGCCATAAGGATAAAATGAGATGGCTTTGTTTTTCTTCTTACCGAGGCATCTCTTGGGTAGGAACAATAAGAGACGTATCTGAAGCAATCTTAAACATTGGCAGTCTGGAGGAAAACCATCCTGATCATCTGAAGCACAGTTAATAACTACCTGTGACCATGATTTTGTCTATTTTCATTCTATCCACAAGATACCATCCTATGTCCCCCATTTCCTGTTTTATTATGGCCAAACTATAATTCTCATGCCCAGAGTATAACACCAGGGTGTAAGACTAATAGCAACCTCCTAGGGCTGGCAAGCCCTTCAGGGAACTGTGAGTTAAACTTGGACCCAACCAAGGCCTGGTCTCTATGGCTGATAAGACTCAGGGTCTGAGAGACTCAGAAGTGTCCAGACATTAAAGGAACCAGTAAGTAGGATAACTCCTACTGGGGAACATGGCCCTAGGGAGGGAAATCCAGCAAAAAGGTCAAGTGGGTGGGCAACCATCCTCAGGAGGGATGACCCAAGGATGATAGCCCATCCCAAGGGAGTCAAGGGTAGGCCCCAACTAAGCCAAAGCCAAACTCTGAGCACAGACAACCTCAAGGGTGGGGAACTGAGGTGGGGAACAGACAGAAGCTTAGGCGAAAGCCCCAGGAGAAGCACCAGGCACAGCCCCTGGAGGCTTATCATATCTAGCAAGTAAAGGTAAATCAAAGCCGTTGCAATCCTGCCTGCCCAGTGTATCCTCTTGTCTGGATGCCTAGGGGGGCTGAGTCTACAGGGGGCACACAAGAACACTGAGTCCAGAAGAGGGAAGTTGGAGAAGCAGAATCTAAAGGTGGGAGAGCAGCAATAACCCTGAGGTTGAAACCCGGACCCCTGAAATCTAACTCATTTCCCTTCTCCTTCCTTAGGAGCCCCACTGCCTGGGCCTATTATTCTTCCCATGGGTTGGGAAGTCCAGGTCCCGGTCTCTGCTTCTCCACTCTGAACAGCAGCTAAAAGGCCTGGCCACTTAGTCCATTCCCCTTCTGGATCCGCTGCCTCCCCAGGGCCAGGACTAGGGCAAGGCCGGCAGAGAGCCTGGTGCACGACACACAAGGAGGCGCTCTCTCTCAGGAGTGTGCAGGCAGAGGCCCGGCACCTGAGCGGGAGTGCCTTCCTCGATGTTGCACCCTGCTTTCTTTCTTGCCTCCCCTAGCCCTGGCCCTGAACCTCCACCATTCCCCGCCCCCGGGCCTGTGTGAGGAGTTCTGGAGTGGCAGCAATGCAGACCTGGGGGTGGTCTTCAGGACCACAGCATACTCTTGCCCTAACAGGACAACTGGGAAGAGGAGAGCCACTCAGATCCCTACCTGGACAGGAACACCCTCTCTTGGTTCCTTGTGGTCCCTAGGGTACTAAGCAGAGATATTTATGTATAAATCCAGTCCTGCTCCTCCCCTGTCCCGGAGGACTCCATGGCAACCCCATCACCCACAGAGTCACAGCCAACTTCCTTAACTTGGTGTCGAAGGTCACTGTCTGATCTAGCTTTAAGCACAGTCTGTTGTGACCATTAACAGTACAAATGGACTGGATGATGAGCATCTCCAGGGCAAACATTACCTCCCCTGCCAGTGCCTGGCACATAGGTATCCAATGAGTTACTAAGCACTTCTTCTGAGCAGAGGCTATGCCACATGCTGGGTGTACTACAGAAATTGCCTTAGACCAAGGCCCTGCTTTCATGGAGTTTACACTCTGATTGGGAGATACAAACAAAATACAAATTACATGTATAAGACACCACATGACACATGTGCTAAGAACACAGTGCCCAGCGAAGAGACACTGAGACAGAGCAAGGCATGCTGTTTTAAATGGAATTATCTAATTGGTAGAAGAGAGACTTCCTTTTCTTGGACGTATCCTACTTGATGCAGCCAGACCCACACGTGACTTTCAAATACCGCACATGTCAGCAAACCACATCCCCGGGCCAAGGACGGCCCCCGTCTCCTGTTTTTGTAAATAAAGTTTTATTGGAACATAGCAACTCCTGTTTGTTTGCCTACAGTCAATGACTGTTTCCAAACTAGGATGGGAGAGTTGAGTGTTGTGACATAGACTGTATGTCTTTTCAAGAAAAAGTTTCCTGACCTCTGAATTAGAGACTCATGCCATAAAACGCATAGGCAATTGCAGACTGCCACGCGAACAGACCCTAAATGCTACGGTAGAGACTCTCTCCATGTCGTTCCCTTCCTTGGCAGTAGGGAGAGCGCTTTCTTCCACTCAGTCTTCCTAGGCACCGTGTTGGTAAATGACCACAGACCCCTCACTTCCTGACGGGGCAAGAAGGTGGAGGTGCCGATCAAGCAGGCTCCGGCTGGGAGGGACGCCGATCCTCTCTTCATCTGATCTACAACCCCCCTGACACCCAACCGGCAATATCATTTTCCCCATCTCCCTGCAAAGCCAAGCAACTTTGCCCACCCATTTGCCATTCGACAAAGTCTTTTAAACAGATGACTTTTAATAAGTTAATCCATTCATTGTCTGGAGCTCTGAAAACTGACATAAAAGCACAATGACGCCTAATTAAACTTGTTCTGTGAAAACTAATTTGTCAAACCCAGAAGCACAGTTCATAGATAAATGCTAATATTTGAAAGTCAAATTAAAGTTGAAAAGGTTTGTAATAACAGTTAATTAACTCTTGTTTTGTTTTCCTTCCCTGCAAACTGGAACCAACTGCATCGCGGGCGCCTCTTTAACATTTTGGACCACAAAGATAAAATTCAAAGCTTTGAGATACGCCTTTGATGTTGGTATTCTCTGCAGATTCGATATTATTTTAAGTCTCTTTGTTTAAAAATTCATTTTTATTATCCCTGCATGAAATGCATGGCAATTCCCCAAATAACGAGCCATCAGTGCAATTAACATCGTCGATCGACACCAGCGTCCTGATAATTAATACAGACGCGCTGCCTCCCCAGCGAGAACTGTGAGGGCTTGATTTTTCAGAGCAACTGTTCATTTACAGACTCAGCTTCGACCTAATGAAAATGGATTGTGAAACTTTAATGAACAAGACTTTGCTGTCATAATAATAAAGACTTTGAAACAACGCGGCGGCCTCCATAGCAAACGTCTGGCGCTGTGCTTGTTGCTACGGTACATCAAACCAATTAAGCCGTATGATGAATATTTACACCGAGGTTTTTTTCAACTCTATGACATAAGATAAACTCGTAAAAGTGAGCATTAATTCTGCATCAACAGTTTCTGACACGACATCGTGGCAAAGACGCATCCGCCCAGCCAAAAGGCTGTGTCTGCCCACCTCTGTTTTGTCTTAATAAATGTCAACAAAGGATTAGAACGCTCTGAAAATCCAATTTGCATGCACAGGTTGTGAGTACAAGTGCAAAGAAAATCGCTTCCTTCAGGTGGATGTATGCGCACGTGCGTGTGTGTGTGTGTGTGTGTGTGTGTGTGTGTGTGTGCATGCGCGCGTGTGTTTCGCTTGTGGGTATGGTAGTACCCAGGTGGGCCTGC
The DNA here is from genome assembly GCA_028646535.1 of Procyon lotor. NCBI lineage: Eukaryota > Metazoa > Chordata > Mammalia > Carnivora > Procyonidae > Procyon > Procyon lotor. The sequence goes on from CM053613.1 coordinate 34,316,820, forward strand.
CTGTTCCATATGTTCGCATCTCTGTGCCTGGGGGAGTGTGTCAGCCTTATGCACATGGCTCTGGGGTGAGGGGAGAGTAGGTGTAACCATGCATGAACTCATTTCTCTGTGCATTTCTCATATTTGTGTACACATTTCTATTTTTGAGAATGTACATGGGGGAATGATTTGCTGGGTTTGTTGGGGTTTGTAGGACTATTCCTGTATCCATTCAATGGTTTTTACTGAGCATATATTACACTAGACAATGTGAAATTACAATGGTCATAAGATCTCTAAAAGTGTCTCTACTCAGGGAACGATGGTTTGGCAGGGGACTCTCTATATACCCATCAATATCCGATCACAGTAAAGCATGTTAAGTGCTAAGATGAGAAAAGGAAAGGGTATTTGAGGTGTGCAGAGCAGAGGCAGAGGATATAAATTAAGGGAAATTAGGAAAGACTGTTCAGAAGAAGTAGGAACTTAAACTGGACTTGAAGATAAGGAGGAGTTAGCCAGGCAAAGAAAGGGAGCCAGAGGAGGAAGCTGCAGTTGGGTGTCTTTGTGCGCATGTGTGTACTGTGCCCATGGCAGCTGGGTCTTGTCTGGGGTCTGTGCGCACGCGCCTGTGTGTGTGTGTGTGTGTGTGTGTGTGTGTGTGTGTGTGCGCTTTGCGAAACACATGTGTGCATGTACTTCTGTATGCCCAGGTCTCAGTGTCTGAGAATCACAGCATTCCATGGCAGGAAATATCTCAAAACTGGGCACCACTCCTCTGAAGTGTAAATGAGGCAACCAGAGAGCAAAGGGCCATGACTTTGGAAAGCTCAGGGCAGCAACTCTGGATTTAAAGAACTGTTACCCCCATGTCTACTCTACCCAAGTAGGCAAGTCAAGCTTTCACATACCCATGATTGCCCGAGGTTCAGATTTACAGATGCATAGTACTTCCCACAGGCTAATGGAAGATTGATTCACCCTCCAATTTTGAGCACAAGCTCAGTAGCTTAGAAACTTTCAGGTCAGGGATTTCCAAACAACCGTATCCTAGAAGGAAGAGTATCAGCCATAGAGAAATCAACCAAAGGACAGCAAGTCTGGAATCTAGCCGTATTTCAGCCATACACAATTGTGCACGTGTGTGTGGACATAGCAGCACAACTCCTTACACTAGGTATGGTTAAAATAAAAAGTCAAGAAGTTAGCGCTGCTACACAGCTGCCTCTATGCCTCTTGGCTGCAATAAAGCAGCAGAAGATTCTACAGTTTGTTTTCCAGTTGGGCAATAGGTCATAACTTACACTATGTGAATCCAGAGCGCATCCAGGTACAAGGAAGAAAGCAATCAAGATGGGAACTGGCCGAGAGAGCTGTCGCAAACCCGTGTTTCTTATCCATGGGGAACCCTCTGGCGTTCAGAAACTCGTTTTACTCACAAAATTCTTGGATGTTCATTTCCCAAGCTACAGAGAGGAGAGGCAGTCAATTAAAATTGTAGAAGAAGCTACTATTCACAGATGCATCAACAGGAATGATGAGGTGGAAGTGTATTCTGGTTTTATTCATCATGGAGGCAAACAGTCCTACCCACCTTCCCAAGGGATGTCTGAGCGCTGGTTGCTGTTCATAATGATGACCCGAGTCTCTAAGACAAGGTTAAATCGTACTGTTTCCTCTGGTGAAGAAAGACAGAAAGATCTATAGATAAATAATTTTTTTAAAGATTTGATTATTTAAAGTGTTAGCCCTGACTATCCAGAAAGTCCGACTTTGCAGGTTCAGACCCACTAGCGTATACTGAGTGCCAACTAGGCACTGGACTATGCCTTTCCCCTAGCTGATCTCACAGACTCCTTATCAAAATCCTAAGAAGTAGAATTTACTGTCTGCGTTTTAGAGATGAGGAAACTGAAGCAGAGAGAAGTCGGGTTGTAAAGGGCAGGGACACTTCTTTTGATTCTCACTCTAAGTACTTCTTACGGAACAACAAATTGCCCCCGGGTTCCAGAGACCAAGAGGTCTTACAACAGATGCTTACAACATCCCCATACATCAGTCAGCAGGCAATGTCATCACTTTTTGGACAGCCCTCTTCCCTTTGCATTACCCAAATCCTCTGTCGGCATCGTGGTCCCAGCTTGGTCTCCCTTTGAGGAGCAGCAGAAATAGGGACTTCTTGAAGAAAGATATTCGTTTACTTGGAAAGATGTATCAGAGGAGGGCTTGACGTACCAAAAGCGCTTGGGGAAAGGAAAGTGACGTTTCTGCTTCTCACCCTGGTGGTACTCTTATTACATAATGTGCATACAGAAGTACATGCACACAAGTGTTTCGTAAAGCGCGCGTGTGCGCGTGCACACACACACACACACACACACACACAGGCGCGTGCGCACAGACCCCAGACAAGACCCAGCTGCCACAGGCACAGTACACACATGCACACAAAGACACCCAACTGCAGCTTCCTCCTCTGGCTTCAGTCTGCACCGCCTCCCTGTCAGCATGTGCGTCTATAACGTGCATATTACAGAATTCCTTTCTGCTGTGCTGGACTCCATACAAGCACATGGTCTGCTCTTCACGACGCAGCAAGTAGGTCATGGGACCCCAAGAAATCTGAGATGCAGAGAGGTTTAGAAAGTTGCCCAAAGTTATAAAACCTGAGCAGTAGTGTCAGGATTTGAATGTAGGATATCTGACTCAAAGTACTCAAAGTACTCTGCAGGATATCTGACTCAAAGATAGGAGAAAGTATTCATTCCCTTATCTTCTGCTCCCTCTGAGAATGAGTCCCTGCACCCCAAGGGATTAGCATATCTGTGAGGGTCCTCCCAGTTTGGGGTTCATGGTACAGAAAAAAGGGTTGACTGTCTTTTATCAGGGGTACGTGGGCAATCCAGCTCCATGAGACTGGAGTCTCCTGAATCTTCTAGAGTGTGGGGAGAAGACTTAGTTCTGTGCCTCCTGAAGGCAAAGGGGCCTCAGCAGCCAGTATGGAGTCTTAGGACAGAGACTCCCAGGGATCTATGGACCTCAAGCATCATCTTATCTAACCTCTTTGCAATATCCCAGGGACCTGTATTTAAAAAACTCAGTGTTTGGGGGGCGCCTGGGTGGCTCAGTCCTTAAGCGGCTGCCTTCAGCTCAGGCCATGATCCCAGGGTCCTGGGATTGAGCCCCGCATCGGGCTCCCTGCTCGGCAGGAAGCCTGCTTCTCCCGCTACTATTCCCTCTGCTTGTGTTCCCTCTCTCGCTGTTTCTCTCTGTCAAATAAAAATCTTTAAAAAAAAAAAAACAAACAAACTCAGTGTTTGGGTGCCTGGCTGGTTCAGTCAATCAGCGTGTGACTCTTGATCTCAGGATTGTGAGTTTGAGCCCCATGCTGGGTGTAGAGATTACTTAAAATAAAATCTTAAAAATCCTAAAAATCTTAAAAAACTATCAGTGTCTCCAAATTTATCCCAATGAGGTTTATTCTATCTTTATAGAGAGTTATTCTACAGAATTAAACTAGAGCTAAAATCTATCTGTAGAGTTTTTTGACCCATTTATCCAACACCGAGTCCTTCCTCCATGGGACCCCTTTTCTATTCAGAGAATGAAATCAATAAGGAGTCTATTTGGTTTCCATTCTCCTCACTGAGCTTCGGTGGGTCTCAGACTTGCAGACCGCCAGACAGACAGACTGGTGCTGAGCTCTTGGATGGTCTGAGTGGTTCTCTACAGCCAGGCTGAAGGGCGGGAGGGAGGGTGTCAGGCTCCAGTCTCTATTGACTCTGCTTATCTGACCCTCCAAGAAAATCCCAGCCCACAAGGCCTTTTCTCCATCCTCCACATGGCGGTCTAGGACCCTTGTGAATCATCACCCCTAGGAACCTAAAATATGTTGAGTGCTTAGCAAAGTACTTGGGGAGGAGTGCCCTTTGAGTATATGGTACTATTATTACTATTTTCATTGTTGTTACCTGGCAATAGTATCCCAGGGTAATTAGCAGGGGCAAGAACTAAGGCTCACAAAAGACACTACACTGCCTTTAATGAACATAAATTGTGCTGATAAGAAAGTCTGTTTCTAATTACAGTTCCACCATTAGAGATGAGGAGGAGGAAGAGAAAGATTTTGAGAATAAGGGCCACCAGAGCAAGCACCGTTTCCACCATGCTTATAATCATCAGGCACATTGACTTGAATACTTGCAACAACCCCATGAGGGTTTATTTACCCCCGTTTTACAGATGAGGAAGCTGAGGTTTTAAGAGGTTAAGTACCTTGCCAAGGTCCCATAACTGGTAAGCAATGGGATTAGAATCTCCATAGTCCAAGAGTCCTTGAGCCCCTGCTGTTAACCACAAGGTGCTATTTCCTGTCCCTAACTTGCTGTGTGAGTTCCAGCAAGACGCTTCCCCTCCCAAGGCCTCAATTCCCCATGGCCCTGGTTTTCATAGCTCCAGTAAGCCAAAGGATTGACTTGAGGAAGGCAGGAGGTTCCTGGGGAAGCTGGATCTCCCCCACTGGGTGTGCCAAGCTCCACCTTCCTGCATATGAATTCCCTCCCGGCTGCCAGGGCCGCTCTCAGGCTCATCTGAACATGCAAATCAGAATTAATTATTCAAGACTGGGTCTACTTTGCATACCAATTCCATTTTCTTCTGTGTGGGAAGGTTCTCACCCCTTTTAACAGTTTAGAATAATGTGCATCAGACCTCAAAAATGAAAACAAAAGTTTAAAAAAAAAAAAACTGGAGAAAGAAGAAGGGATAAATTGGGGGTTTTTTTGGGGTTTTTTTTGGTTTTTTTTTTTTGCTGGCTGTTCTCCCTGGCCAGGGCTGGGCTGGGCTGGGCAGAAACCAGAAGGGCAGAGGCCCCTGCAGGCTCGGATGCTCTCTGTCATTAATGGTAGACAAAAGAATTGGTGAATTTCCGGATCATGTGTATCTTTGAGAATCTGATGAAAACTACTGAGTCTCTCTTCAAAAAAAAAAAAAAAAAAAGCAAATCTACAAATTGTGGCATCCAACCGTGGAGTGTTCCCGGAGAATGCTCAGCCCTGAACCCCTGGTTAGGAAGACAGGAATGGCTCAATGAGAAATATGGAGATGAAGGCCCATGGGGTTCCTGGGCACACAGGTGTGTCAGTGAGAGTTAAGGAAGATGCCAGAGACAGTGGTCCTCAACCTAGTCCAACACAGTCTACCTGACAAGCTTAAGGACCCCCATGTCTTTCACTGAGACCAAGGTGAACAAGGCCCATGTCCAGGCACCAGAGCCTTGATTGGCTCATGTGAGAGTATGTACTTGGAGGAAGATATCTTCCACCACATTTCTACATTTCTGCAGAAGACGTAAAAATATTATTTATAAATTACACTATTTTCAACGATCGTAGTTACAAAGATCATCACACAGAAACAAAGGTGACAAGAAAATAAGTGAAATTTTCATAGAAGTTATTGTTGCATATAACAATAGGTAATATTTTTCTTTTTGCTGATTTTCTATTTTTTTCTATGATGAAAAGTTTTGCCTTATGAGGGAAAACATATTAATTGTACACTAAAAATTACCAAGGGAGACAAATGGGTGGCCCATGATTAGTCTCTGCGAACAGGGACAAATGGATGGTATCACAGTATTAACAAATAAATAATATAAGTTGAATCAGCAGGCAGGAAAGGCTGTGGAGGCCTGCATACAGGCAGGGAAAAGAAAGCCAACCGGAGGAGAAGCAGAAGGATGAACTAAAAGCCCAGCGAGAAGCAGAGAGCAGAGCCTAGGCGGCCACTCCTCCCCTGAAAAAGGGAGAGAGAAAAAAATCCCACCCTAGCTCCTGACTCCTTCAGGAGACCCTGAGGAGTTCTGTGACACAGCTTTAATCTTTCCACTCAATCCCCCTCTTGCCCCGGCAAGCTTGAGTGGGCTCGGTCTCCTGTAACCAAATAGTAAGGAAGACAGCGTGAAGCCAAACAGAACAAGTGTGTCTACTCTACGATTGAGTGTCTGTGACATCTGAGTGAGTGTGGGTGACATCTGAGAAATTATGTGTAACATCTGCATGGGTGTGTTTGTGTAACAGGCTGAGTGTGTGTAACTGCCAAGCATTTGTGACATCTTGAGAGTGTGTGTGTGTGTGAGATCAAAGTAAGTGTATGTAGCACCGGAATAAGTACGCATAGTTAGCTGGAGTCAATAAATGTTTAAATCTGTGACCTGTCAGTTGTAATTTCGATCAATTTCCCCTCCACAATCTGGGCTTATATTCAGCCCGAGGGCCTCATCTTTGCAAATCTCACCTGGGGCCAGGGCAGACTTCCTCTGGATGCTTCTCTGCTCAGGTCCACAGGCCTGCGGAGACAAGGGCAGCCAGTCCCGTCCACCCCCTCCCTGCTCTTCAGGCAATGTCAGCTGATTCCCTGCAACCCCTCTGGACAACTGAAACCCAGGGCCAACGGAAAGGTCCCCCTTCATCTTAGCAAAAGGGCAAGACCTCATCTGATGCTCTAAACAAACTCTGGGTGTCATGGGGACAGAGATGATTCCTACATCACAGGTAAGTAAAACCGAGGTCCACAGTGATGAAAACACTTGTCCAAGTCACATGGATGGGGAGCAGTCAGGATTTGAACTCAGGTCTCCTGACTCTGGAGCCTGTGTCCTTCCCAGAATATCACACCCCTCCCAGCTAGACTCTGCAGATGTCATAATCGTTTTTTCTCAGCCCTGTTCACTTCCCGTCTCCCATCAAAACCCCCTGATGGGCATCCATCGCAACACAGAGCCTGTGGTCACAGGAGTGAATTCAGATCCCACTTGCCAGTGGCCTTGAGCCCAGTGGGGTAAGAACTGACAAAGGAAGAAAGGGCACTGAGCTTAGGGTACAAACTTACACTTGAGCAATGCCGGGAAGGCAGATTCCTTCTGCTGGTTTCTTGGGAATGATCATATTAGGAGAACTAATGACACAGAATTGCTCTATCATGAAGCCCCATGAAAAGTGTTTCATCAGGGGCTGAAGCAGAATCCAGAAATTTCAGGAGATTCAGCCTGGTTGGACACTTCCTGTATGTTTCCAAAGCTCTACTGGGAAAGATTCTAGAGGCAACCAAAGGGTGCTAGGAAGGCATCTCACTTGGCCAAGACCTGGTTAATTTCATCAGGGGCTGAGGCTACTGGGGTGTGTGCACTGGGGTGGTGGGGGGCGGGCAGTGCTGACCTTGTCTCATGCTGCTTCCTTCCCTGTTGGCCCAGTAAGACCTGCTCAGCCCATGGGGCTACCTGCAGCAACCAGTGGAATTATGTGTTTAACTCCCATTCCACTCTTTAAACTATGTCTGCCTTTCCAAGAATTGAATTCCTTCAACTGGGTGCGAGATTCCAATGGCATGTGCCATCTGGAGGGAAACCTCTGGTTCCAACCCCATCCCCACCTGGGACCAGACAGAACAAATAGTATCTTTCCTTGACACCTCACTCTGACTAGATCCATCAGAGCCCTTCTCGAGAGCAGGATTTTATGGGAAGCACGTGGGGAGCACAGAAGGAACCTGGCTAGGAGGCAGGAGAGATGGAGAATGTGAAAATACAAAGACAGCAAGCAACAAGTCCAGCAAACTGTACCATCTTGGCTATTTGCAGAAAGCCTATCCACTCACACTCCAGGTGGAGGTCCTCGTGTCTGAGCACCGATGAAATGATTTCTGCATGCTGCACACAGTTGGGGGCAACTTCATGCCCGTGAACTCTCTTAATCTCTTTTCCCTGCAGTTCTCCGGCTCACCAGTTTGCACCAATAAACTAATTCATGGGCTGAAAGATTAACAAAATGGCTAAGACAGACAGGCGTGATAGTGACTCATTAAAAAGGAAGAGAATGGCCTAGGGGTGTCCCTGACACTGGTTTCAAAAACATTTTTCTGCCCATGTTCTCCATAAACTATTTTCAGTGGATCCATTTTTATCCCGGCTGTCTTTTCCCTACTTGGCTAGGAAACCATCACATGAAAAATGGTAGCTTTCTCTTAGAAATAGAAGGCGAAATCACAAGCACCACTATTAATGAGGTGATTTAAAAATATATATATTCAATCAAGAGTAATTGGGGCTGAACATAGTAAGTCATGGAAAATTATAAGCTCTGCCCACTCTAGGGCATGACTGACTATTAAAATCTTTTTCACACCATTGCCTACAAAAAGCAGCTGGGCATCATGCCACCAGGGAGGTGGCAGCAGAATGGCCTCATTCCCTAAACAGGCTTGCAGAAAAGAGGACAATCGGTGGGACTGCTGAATCAAACTTAACTCTTTCTATGCCGCATCGAGTGCATTTTTGACAAAGAGCGGTCAAGAGCCAGCCAGGGAATGGCTTTTCATTCGAGAAACATGTGCTGAACGTGTTTACTGAATGCCCACTATGCCCTTTCGCATTCTAGTAATCCCATTTCCTTGGATTGTCCAAACAAATGCACGTGTCCCGCTCCCTTCGCCTGTTTGCAAAGGCTGAAACTGGAGTTCTGGAGGAGCCAAAGTGGAGCCCACGACCCCAGAGGCCATCTGTGGCCGAGCCGCAGCTGTATATTCCGATTCTGCTCCCAGAGCTCGTCTAGGTATCTCTCCTGTATTGACCTCTACCAACAATACGGTGAACGAGAGCCTTTCTAGGAAGGAACTGTTTGCACAATCTTTGAACATACTTCTCACCACCCAGGACGATGAGTGGCAGGGATCCCAGAATCCCTGAAGGTCCAATTTCCCTTAACCGGCCTTTGTCTTCCTGCCATTCCCTCCTTTTGTTCCACCCCCATCTTACAGATTAGGGCCCAGAAAGAGGTGGGGACTTGGCGGACTTAGATGTGGGCTGATCCTAGCATGCATCTTTTCTTTCTTACTAAAAAATCCATAGGAGGAGTCTCCTTCATTATGTTGTAATGGAAAGGAAATGGAAAGGAAAAAAAAAAAGCAGAAGGAAAATAAAAATTCTATTTCAGGGGTGCCTGGGTGGCTCAGTTGGTTAAGCAGCTGCCTTCAGCTCAGGTCAGGATCCCAGGGTCCTGGGATTGAGTCCCACATCGGGTTCCTTGCTCAGCAGGGAGCCTGCCTCTCTGCCTACTTGTGCGCTCTCTCTCTCTCTCTGACAAATAAATAAATAAAATCTTTAAAAAAAAAATTCTATTTCAGTGAAGAGTTGAATTAGCTAGGATCTGTTTTGTCAAGGTTAGAGGCCATGCTGTATGATGGAAAGAACTCTAAACCAAGAAATCATTAACAAGGATTCAAGCCTCAAATTCACTATTATAGGTGTAACCGTGGGACCTTTATTTAACCTTTCTGAGTCTCAATTTCTTCAACTTCAGGTGGAACTAATGATACCTACTTCACTAGAGGGTTGTGAAGCTCAAGTAACATGATGAGTATGAAAGTATCTGGGACATTTAGATATGTCTTGCGCTTGTGACTTGGCCCAATAGAATCCCAACCTCTGATATGCGTAATTGAAGCATTACCAGGATCGTAAATAGAATAGCATGAAAAGAGCAAAGGCTTTGGGATCAGATTGGTGCTGGTTCAAATGTCAAATCTACCACTTGCTAGTTGAATGCCCTTGAACAAATTAATTATGCCAGCAGAGTCTCAGTTTTGAAAAAATACGCAATTGAAAAGAGCAATACTTTTCTCGTTAAGTTGTAGAAAGGACTACAGTGGTGTGCCAGCAAATGGTCACCAGCTTTCTGAATGAAAAAAGCCCTGGTTTATAGGGTTTGCTGCCTCCCGTGGTGTCAACACTCTCACCCCCGCCCCTTCAAGCTGCCAACATGGCACCGCTAGATGCCGAATGCGCACACTGGGCCCCTGCAAGCAGTCGGAGCCAGTGCCAGCCCACCTCTCATATTAGATGACTTAATGAATGTGAAGACTCAGGACAGCTTTCCCATTTACCGGGAAATCAACCAACGTATATGGACTTTATCTCACTTGGGCCCTGTCTTCCAAGTCCCAGAATCTGAGGCAGACGCCGAGGCAAGCCAAGGAAGGGAAATCTATAAGCAGATTCCCTCCTGGAGTAAAGGAAATGGAGGGAAGGAGCATCCTGATGCTGAGGTAAGAACCTGATACGGAGGAAGAAAATCAGCAGGAGAAAGAAGACTCCTTGCTCCCAGCCCGGGATACCGTGAAGGATTGGAATTCATACCCGGCCCAGACTTGGTATCATCCAGATCCTCTTCATCCCGCCATCAACTAGGTAACTCGGCCAGTGTGGGATCAGTCGCCTGGCAACAATGTTCACCTCCCCACTCCTGCACACACCCACAGGCTCTCACCTCTGGTGATGTCCCCTCCTAACAGGCCACTGCCTGTCCCAACAACCCAACTCTACTGCCACTCTCGACCCCTGGCTAAGCCAGGCCCAGGGCCCACTTCACCAGAGTATACCAGCCCAGAAATCCAGAAGTCTGCTTGTTCTCATAGCAAGAAAGCACCAGAGACCAAGAGCCCAGATCAAGAGACAGGGGGCCTTGAGTCAAGTCTCAGCTCCTAGAGGACCAGCTGCTGGGGGACCTTGGACAGGTTGGTTGACTTCTCTGAGTTTTTGTTTCTTTATCTCCCAATGGAGATTTTGCTTTCATCTGTACAATCAGGATTTTCTTTCACCTGCAAAATGAGGGAGTGTAATATTCGCTAGGCCAAGACACACAGTTATCCTTGGTCCGCGTGGGAAGCGTCCTCCGACACACATCAGGAGCAAGGAGAGATGAGGTGACGGTTAGAATCACAGCAATGTTGGCATCACGGGCTTCCAGCCGCTCCAGAGTCCCCCAAAACTAGGCTGAGGCCTGGGCACCAGGAAACCAAGGGATGAGTGTAGCCAAACCTCTTCTCGGACAAAGCAGGTGACATGCTCTGAGGGATTCTGAAGAGGGTCTGTGTTCCTGCCCTTCACAAAGAGTGAAGAGCTCTTTGTACAGGCCGCCCGGAAACCTCTGCCCAATAGCTTCGTCTCTCCGAGAGGAGAATTGGCAGCCCTGGGAAGTGAGCGCTCTCAGGTTGGACTTGATTAGGGGCCAATTTGGGCCTGTTAGCCGAGCCTCCAGTATCATCGCGGCCAATTACTGGCCCAGCCGGGCCTGCAGCTGGCTGCCGCTTCCAAGCTGGACACTTTTATTTCCCGCAGAGTTCTCCCTGTGCCTCAGGCAAGAGACCAGGGTGACTGGAGCCCATTAAAAAGATGGAGAGAGAAATAACTCACTCAGGAGGGTAACGGTGTGGGTGGGGCTTGAGCTGGAGCTTTAATTAAAAAAAAAAAATCTCAATAAACAGTCTTGTGCCTCGCGTGTAATAAGTGTGGGAATTTATAAACTCTCTCAGCTATGGGGCTCTGATGGCTATTAAACTTCGCATCTGGCAGAGGAATTCTGGCCTTATGGGGAAACTGTGTTCTTCACCTCTGCCAAGCCAAACAGACGGGCAACAGGAGGGAGGCGGGTGGGACCTGCTGAGGCTGCCCCCAACCTTTCAAGAGCTTCTGGAGTCAGGCTATCCCCCAACCAGTGCTGGCCCTCAGGAAAACCAGGATCGGCCAAAAGACGCCTTCCCGCTCCCCTTCCCTGCCTCCGTGGACACCTGGCACTCATTCCTGCCTCCCTCCAGCTAAAGCATCGCTCTCAGGAATGCAAGCAAGAAGGGTCAAATCTCAAAATCACGTGTTGGCGCCCCCCCTGCCCTGGGGCAGGTGCAGCCTGTTTATGTCTCACAGCCCCCACTTTCCATCATAGCTTCAAAGCCCGCCCCACCCCAAATCTGTCCCTTTCTTATTTAGTTCCTTTGTCAATCTCTGCTTCCCACGTTTCCTCCAGGCACTCTTCCCACTGGCTCTTGCCTTTGGGGCTCTGGTCTTCTTGTTCCTTTGGCCTCAAGACCCACTCCTCCCTCTTCTTGCCCGGCGTGGAGTGGCCTTATGGTGTGGACCCTCTGGCCAACCTAGAGTTGACATTCCAGCTCATTGGCTCTTTCACTTCAGGTAAGTTTAACCTGCTGATACCTCAGACCCCTCAACTATCAAATGGAGATGACCCCTGCATCACAGGGCTGTGGCGAGGGTTGAGTATTTATGTGCATGCGTGTGTGCGTGTGCATACATGTGTGTGTGGATATGTGTGTGCGTGTGCCCTGTGTTTAGCACCCATGACACAGCACCTAGCTATTTGTTGTTATAAAAGTCAGCAAACTAAGGGCTGCAGGCCAACTCTGTCTACCTGTTTTCATAGATCAGGTTTTACTGGAGCACAGCCTCAGTCGTACCCATTTGTTCACATATCGTCCAAGCTCACTTCCTGCCACCATGGCAGGGCTGAGAGTTGTGACAGCGATAGTATGGCCCCCAAAGCCCAAGTGATATGCTATCTGCCTCCTGACAGAACAACTGTGTTGGGTCCTTGTTGAACAGCTCACGAAGACACTGACTCTAAGAGTCCCCCACCCCCAGGCTGCATTAAGCCCCATCCCCACACCCCATCCTTTTCCTTTCACACACTTAGCACCACCGTGTTCTGCTGTAGTATCTGCTTCCACCACTGGGCTGCGAGCCCCTCAAGGGAAGGAGCCACTTTTTCTTCATTTGCTTTTCTCCCACAGGTCACAGTGAACAAATTACGAATAATGGATGAGTGAGGAAGGGACCATGCCCTGAGCCCCAGACAGACTCAAGTACGAGTTTAGTAAGGTGAACAACGCTGCCTCATTTGGGATGAAGAAGACCCTGCTCACTGAGGGGGGCTGCCGGGACATTTATAGGGAAAGCCTCAGCCTTGTCAGACTCTTGTCCGTGCTTCCCAAGACAGAGCCATTTCAGACTGAATAGCTTCCAAAACATGCGGTGATGAGGGAGAAGGAAGAACCATCTTGATATCCACAAAGAAGTTTTCACTATTATTAGTTCTAAGTGTTTCAAATTCTCATTTCTCCTTCCTCACTGTCTTTAGCTAACCTTAGTGTAATGCTCAGAGACTGGGACCAAGTTATTCATGTGAGGTTTGAGGGAGTGGGTGGTGGTGAGGCAGGAAGAGGGCTGGAGATCCAAGAAACACAACAACATTGGGACGATGTTATTATAGCAACTCCCAAGTCATAAGTGGGCTAAGAAAACAGATGGCCATGTCTGAGGTGTTCTAGAACTTTCTTCTGCCTAGGCTTTAGTCAAGAAAAGGAGAGTATCTTGAAGATAAAAGTGGTAGGAGAGAAGATCCTATGACCTTGATGAACACATTCATAGAAGCAGGGGCCACTAATCCACAGCCTTGAAAGAAATTATTCTTTTGACATCAGATGTGAAAAATTCTCTATGTATCCTAGAGGGAAGGAGGGATTTAGTGATGCACAGGTGAACGAATACAGACAAAAAAAAGAGCCTCAGTCCCTGCCTTCAGGGAGCCCATTGTCTAATGAGAGGTTAAAAACAGTAGGACCATAACCATCCTTATAAACCTGAGTGAACACCCCACTGACAAAGTGCACGATGAACCCCAGAGACTCAATCAGTTCCTAGTACTGTGAAATCTCAGTTTAACCAAAGATTCCCAGCCAGTGACGCACTGACTATAAGCAATATTTGAAACAATAAAACCTCCTGTAACAGGAAAAGAATTCAAAGAAGCCCTTGGGATCTTTGTAAAAAGGTTTGGCCTATATAAACACTCGCTGCATAACTGAGTACCCGAGCATACTGGGCAAAAGATTAAGTGAGATGAAACTCCGACAAAGCTACCAGGAGGACCAAGGGCAGCAGAAATCCCAGAACTGAAAGGCACCACAAACTCAGCATTTTCCCAATTGTATTCCTCGGGACATTTCTGGATATTTTACCCAGAAACTGTCATGTAAGTATCTTTATAGTAGAATCTTTCATGGTGTTTCTTACATAGTATGACTTTTAAAAAGGAATAGAAGATGGGACATTTCTTAGATATCTTACATGTATGTGATCAGGAAACATGATTTCCACAGACTATCATCCAGCTCGCGAGTTCTGTGTGGATAATGATAAGGGCATTGGTAATATTGTGAGCTCTTCCAGTGAAGAGTGACTTCTCTCTTCCGGCATTGCCAGTGCCCACGAGATAACATGACACAGATTGCTTGGAAAATGTTAGTGGCATGGAACGAACCTATCTAAGATGCTGATGTCCTGAGCGTAAGTCACAGACATATCACAGCCTCAGGCCACCATCGCCTGTCTACAGAAAAGAGAAGGCACAGAGAAGTCCAATAAGCTTCTCCAGTCTCCAGATTTCAACTGAGCTCTATTTAGAACACAGTGTTTTCCTAAGAAACTTAAATAGCTTATCCTATCAGCTTCCCATAAAGGCTATCCCGCCCTGAGAGATGATAGGATCAGATTCTTCTGAAATGGCCACAGCCGACGGACCCTCTTTTAGAACCCGAAGTAATCAACCACTCGAGTCCCCCCAAGTAGCCATTACACAAGGAAAACATGTGCCAATTTCATCTGTGTTTAGCAGGTTTTCTTGACTGCTAACACTTTAGAGAATGTTTCAGCAGAAACACTTGGGGGAGATAAGTTTCCGATAATCTCATGAACAAAATTCTATCCTATAACATTCTTGCTATTAAAGTGCCTGAAGATTATAGAAATTCTTTTATTGGCTACATTAATTTTCTCTTGAAACATCTCAACATATCAACTTGAAATAAATCATCAGAATCCTGCAGTTTCATTTAAATATGTTAATAATCATAGGTAAACAAACCCAAGGCTGAAATTGTCTCCAAAGAATGGAGGGCAGCTTGTTGGAGGTTCACAAACACAATGTAGGATAATTATACACTAAAACACTTAACCTTAGGAACACACAGAAAATTTACAAAGATCAATTGCTCATTAAAAAAAAAAAAAGAAAAAATTAACCAAATGAGAGAGTTATCTAGTAAATGGTTCGAAACTTGATGGGAATTCCTTTGATAACACCATTTTGATTTGATTACTTGTACTATTTTTATATCTTTGGTAAACAGAATTTGATTATATCCACTGAGCTCCTTTTCTGCAGAACTATTACAAACCCATTAGTGGCTAAGAAGAAAGTAAAGGAGGATTCAGATACTTTTTTAAAATCATGACCTGCTCTTCTGTCTTGTCTTGTTTTTTAAATGATACTAGTTTGTGAAGGCTGAAAGAGTTGGCAGGGTCGGTTACTTCCCAGGCCTCTCCTTGGCTTGTACATGGTTCTCCCTGGGTCTTCATGTGGTCTTCTGTCTACCTGTGTCCAAATCTCTTCTTACAAGGACACCAGCCACACTGGATCAGGGCCCACCCTGATAACTTCATTTGAATATGATTACCTCTTTAAAGACCTTACTCCAGATACAGTCACATTCCATAGTACTAGAAACTAGGACTTCAAAATAGGAATCTGGTGAGGAGGAGGGGAACACACAATTAAGCCCACAACATTTGTAAATACTATCCTTTCTCCATTTTTTAAAAAAGATTTCATTTATTTATTTGATAGAGAGAGACACAGCGAGAGAGGGAACACAAGCAGGGGGAGCGGGAGAGGGAGAAGCAGGCCTCCTGCTGAGCAGGAGCCCAAGGGGCTCCATCTCAGGACCCTGGGATCATGACCTGAGCAAAAGGCAGATGCTTAACAACTGAGCCACCTCCTTTCTCCATTTTTTAAAGGAGAAAATATCACTGCCTTAAAAAATTTCCTCTTAAATATTCACATTTACACTCTCTGAAAAAGTCATCCATGTCAAATTACAAATATTTCTACTGATTTTTTTAAATGTTATAACTGGACATGTATACCTCTTAATCCCCTATTTCTATTTATTTTTATCTGAATTTTTCTCTTATTTCTCTGCTTCAAGCCCTCATCATCCCTCACTTAGATTCTTGCAGCAGCTTTTCCCCTGACTTCTAACCAATGTCCAGCTGCCCAAATGATCTTTCTACATAAAAATCTTATAGCCATTTCTCTATTTAAAGCCTTTCCTGGACATTTAAACATCCAACATTCTAAGAAACTATAAATTACACTCTAATTGGATTATCCAAAGGAACGAAACAGAAAACGACACAAGATTTTCGTTACAGAATTGTTTACTGAAAATCAAACAAATCCCCAGTAATAGAAGACCGGCTAACTAAAATCTGGATATGCAGCCACACAATAAAATACTGTATAGCCTTAAGAAGGAGGAGACCAGGGAATAAGTTTGTTGACAATGAAAAAATGCCTATCCTATATTAAATCTTTTTCAAAGCTGAATAAGTAATGGTATATATAGTATGGTCTTATTTAAAATACAGATGGATGAAAGATACAAAGATTGAGAGACAGATGGACCAACAGACAGAATTCAGGAAACATACAGATCAAATTGTTACCAGTGGGTCTTTGGTGGTATTACAGATGATTTTTTAAATTTATCAGTTCTTATGTAATTCAAAAATAAATATATTTGCTCATGTAATAGAGAAATTAAAGTTTAAATAGAAAAACTCTGCTAATCCTCCCTTCCTCACAGCTAAGTTCAAGCTTCTTAGCCTGACATCCAAACATCTAGGCCCTGGAGGCAGAGTACCTTTCCAGGTGGGAGTCCTGTTACCCCACTTCACCATCCCCACCGCTGCTGCCTATTCCTCCAGCATGTCGTGATGCCTCCTACCTGCATGACTTTTTTACATGTTTTCCTCAATACTACTGAACTATCTTTCTCCACACTTTTTGACTGGCAGACTCCTATTCATCCTCCAAAACCCATAACAAACATCACCTCTTCCGTGAAGTTTTCTCTACCTGTCAAGACATAGCAGCTTCCTCTTCCGGAGCTCCACAGCTCTTTGTTTATGCTTCAATTTCAGCATGTAACTTCTTTCATCTTAAGTATTTTTTATGTTCCGTTCACTATTCTGGGGCAACTCCAAAGACTATATTAGGAATTAGGAGCTAAAGAGCTCGTGAGAAGTTGGTCCCCACAGCTGATGTGCCGATCTGTGAGCTGCAGGATAGAGTGGGAGGATTAAAGGGAGTCTTTAGAACTCAGATCCCGTCTCCCTTCTAGAGCAAGCTTTTTCTGACCACCCTCACCTTTGCATCAGGCTAGACCAGGCTCCTCTTCTATCATCCGGCTGTGCCCTCCCCTGCCAGCATCCTTCCTGAGACTGTTTTCTTCCTTGGGGGAGGATCCACGCATGCGCAATGTGTTCTCCATTACAGCCCCAAGACTCATCATTGTAGGCAATCAGGTGTTTCTTGACTAAATGAATAGGTGTGTAAAGTGCCCAGCCTAGTGCCCGGCCCAAACCAGCCTCCAGGCAATGTGTTCTCCTCTTACCTTCCTGTGATATCATAAAATCTGAATATTCCACATTCTGTTCTGGACCTAAAAAATCCCCATCCTCTACAGGAGACTCTAGAAGAAATCACATCACTGCTCTCTTCCAGAATGATTTTGAAATATTTCCACCGGAGACCATTCTTCTGAGGCTGGAGGAAGCTCTGGCTCATGCCCCATAATGGACTGTGACATTTCTTTATAGCTCTTCCAGGAAGGACCCCTTTCAGGACCATTAAGAAGAGCGTGGATAAGAATATAAGCAGTAGGGAAAGAAAAAAAAAAAGGACCAGAGGAAATATAATGAAGTGTTAGCACTTTCTCAAGATGGTAGGACGGTGTGAGCTATCCTTCTCCCTATTTTTCTGTACTTTTTAAATTTTCAATCATCAACATGCATTGTATTCATAATAATAAAACTATTATTTTTAAAGAAAAAGACAGTCCTGGTATGTCTATCTTGATGCATGAATAAATCTCAAATTGCTTTTCCTCACTAATACACACGGACATCATCCCACGCCATAGGAAAGTAAGCCTTTATTGGACAGCTGAGTGGGAGGCAAGGGGAGTGCAGATGACCTCAGGTCAATCGCCTTCCTAGGTCATGGCTTCCCTGCCTGACTGGGGACAGATCAGAATCTGAAACCTGGGCCAGATAAGCCAGAGATGGTCCCCCCCGACCCAGGAAAGTGCCCTGAGCCTCAGGATGAAGGTCACTGAGCTTCCGGAAGCAGAGAGAGGTTTCAGAATCCCTGCAAATATTTGAGAACAAGTTTCCTGGCCTCCACTCTCAGGTTTTTGTTTGTTTTGTTTTTGCTGTACTAAAACTCCCTCCTTTGCTTCCACCAATCTCATTCATAAGAATTTATCTCCATCCCTGGTTACTTCCATCTGCCACAGCTGCCAATACCAACTATCGCTCTTAAAACACGCCTCCAGGGGGCGCCTGGGTGGCTCAGTCAGTTGAGCGTCGGACTCTTGATTTCGGCTCAGGTCATGATCTCAGGGTCCTGGGATCAAGCCCCTTGACGGGTTCCACGCTCAGCGGCGAGCCTGCTTAAGGATTCTCTCTCTCCCTCTCCCTCTGCCCACCCCCCCACACTCCTTCTCTCGCAAATAAATATCTTTATAAAAAATAAAAATAAGTAAAATAGGCCTCCAGATCCGTCCCAACAGTGACAGGCTGTATTAGGCTTCCCTTGCTTGGAACACTGTACACTGGTTAATCTCAAGATCCAGCAAAAACAGCGAGGGTAAGAGCAGAGAGTCTGGAACCACAGTGCCCGGTTCAAATCCCAGCTCTGACACTTAACTGTGTGATGTTGACCAGACTCTCGGCCATCTCTGTGCCTCAGGGCAAAGGGGGTACTTACCTTTATAAGAGCACTGACCCCCAAGGGTAGCTGGGAGGATTAACAGGTTCATCCGTGTGAAGTCTTTAGAACACGCCCTGTCACACGGGGGGGGGGGGGGGGGTTGTCAGTATTCACTGTTGTTATTGTGACTGAAACTGCGCCAGCATTCATACAGGCTCTTCTATCTTGAGTTTTGTGACCAGAGAGGAGCTCAGCTGCTAAAACTCCATGCTGATACGAAGATTAAAGACTAACCCCCTCAGTCCTTGGATGGTCCCCATTTTGGAAAAACGCAATTGATGTTTGAGCCTAGAGGCAGCGAGATGAATTTGCCTATTTCCCCAAGAAACTCTAGGGAGAAAGTGAGAGACAAAGTGAAAAGGGGGCAGAGAAAGAACAGGGACAGAGAGACAGAGATAGAGAAGCAGAACAGATTGAAACTGCCAGCCTGGCATCAGGAACGAGGGCCTCAGAAAAGCTGTTCATTTCCCAGCTGGGTTGTTGGGTTTTTCTTTCCTTTTTTTTTTTTTTTTTTCCCTTTTGGCGCTGTCCTTTTTTTCATTTGTGTTCATACTTCCCCCTCTTGTGGCTCATCAGGAAATCACAAGTGCTCTGTGCCTGCCAGTGGATTTCCAAACTGGTGAGCAATCAAGCCCGGCAGATGGGGCCAAGGCAGCTGGTTCAGACCCAGGGAGGGGAGGCCAGCCTGCGTAGCCACACGCCTCACCTGCTCCTCAGCCAAGCATCACAGGAGGACAAAGCACCGGCTCCTCTCTCACATTACTGAAGACGGAAGAGCTCTGGCAATGAACACCAGTTCCTCTCAGGGATGCCCCCAAAAGCCTTAGGGGTGGGGGGGGCATGGGCTTATTCAGTGACAGGCCAGTAGGAGAGAAAAAACATACCAGTAAGCCCAAAGGAGAAGTGGACCCCTCCCTCCTCATACCTCCCTGTTCCAAGCCATCCCCATGCCTTTCCCACACTGTGCACTACACCAAGTGCCGTCCTTCTAGAACTAGGGGAAATGGCACCCCTTTCATGATACTTCTACTAGCCTCTCCCCAACCCCAGTGGAGGTGTTTTCTCTTCTCCCACCTCACAGCAGCTTATCTCGGACTCTAATGTGGCACTGGTCGGGTCTGCTTCTATTGCGACCATGTGTGTCCTTGTTATACCCCCCAACACTACAGTGAAGAGGAAAAGGAAGAGGCTGGGTTTTATAAATCTCCAAAGAGCCAGCCTCCAGCCCTAGGCCTGCGGCAAAGGAGGTGCATAGGAAGCATCTGATGAATGTTCTTCGGTCACACACTTGGACATCTCTGTTCCATGATCGAGGGGCCAGGTGAGTCTGGGTCTGAGGGCACACTAGTCCCAAAGTGCACGCACTCCTTTCCAGGAGGACTGCTCAAAGACAGTGACAGTTCTCTATGTCCCCAACTCAAATTTATAGCCCACCTGCATTTAGAAGGTATTTAAATGATCTCTACAACTTATTTTTTAAATGATTCAGAAGAAAAGGATGGAAAGGAGGCAGAGAGGGAAGAGGGGAGGAGGAAGAAGAAGCGAGAAGACAAGAAGAGAAAGAAGGGAGGAGGGGAGAGAAGATGGTAAATGTCACAGCTGGTGACTCTGGCTGCAGGACGAATGGACAGCCATTGTATCTCTCGTTCCACTTCTCTGGAGTTCTGAAATTTTTCAAAACAAAAAGTTGGGGAGAAGACAAAAAAAGGTCTTTAAAAATCATTGCCAAGTTTGAAAATAAAGTAAGTGGCAGACTAAGAAATGAAATCGGGACACAAAATCTATTGTCAACCTAGGAGCCATGAAGGGGATTTCAGGGTCACACAGCTCAGGAAATTGTAAGGACAAATGCTGCTCATGCCTTTTCTACGGAGGGAGTTGGTATCTTTCATCAGACTCTCAAGGGATTTGGAACATCCTCTGCCCCTTGAAAATGTTATAATAGTAACCTAAAGGGAATCAGGAGAGCCTTTCTGACCAGACACCAGGAGAAGAGGTCGTGCCGGAGAATGACTGAAGTCATCGAGTTTGAGAGACAAGAAATGCCTCAGAGATCATGTAGCCTAGACCTCTACATCCAGTTGGGGAAACTAAGTCCAAAGAAAGGTCACTGAGTTTGATGCCAACAAATTTAACATGTTTCACTGCTCCTAAATGACAACTGGGCTCACAATACTGTCCTTATGCCATAGGGATGTTACTCCCCCCAGAAAAGCCATCCTGAAAAACATGAACAGACAATGGCCGTTTGTCGGCCCGCCTAGACCAGGACGGGCATCTTTGTTCTGAGCCAGATGACCGCATTCTTACAGAGCTATCTGCAAAGGACGCTTTGTCGGGAGAGTTAAGGGTGTCTCGGTAGCATCCGGGATCCTCTCCGCTGTAGGGTAGACGCGGGCCACTAACTAAGATTGATGGATGGTTCGAGCCCTGGCAGGCCCAACACAATGCGGGGCCGGCCAAGTGGGGGGAAAAATTAGTTTGCAAGATTAGGACGTATTAACACAAGTCAGACAACTGTCATGTCACAGCTCTTCACCGTAATGCTGATTGGCAGGCAAGCATTTCTGATTCTGATGGCTACGGAGGCGAGGCGTCCGCAATCTGTCTCGCATGACATCCACCGGCTGGCAAATCCCCCCTGCTGGAGAAGTCAGCTTTTCTTAGAAAACTGGGTCCCCTGGGTCTTGTTTGGCAGGCTCCCCGGGGCAAAGGTGCATGGCAAGGTGGGAGAAGGCAGGGAGCACATGTCGGCTGTCAGGAATTTCAGTGGCAATGGAGGGTAGGCTTCCAGAGCTCAGAGCAACAAGTACTTCTGGCTCAGTCACAGGCCTGGAGGGGGGGTTGCTGGGAGCCCAGACCTCCACCTGTGGCCAAGGTCCACAGCCATGCAAAGCGGGCCAGAGGCAGCAAGGCCATGGCCAACCCAGCCCCCTCCAGCTGAGGCTAATGCATGCCCACTTACCTCTGCCCTGCCCCCTCTTCTCTGCAACTAATCTGAGGCCAGCACTTCCCAGAGCAGTTTTCATTACCATTTGAACCTGAAAAATTTGAAAGTAGTCATGACTGACTTACACCCGTCCTGAAGGGCCCTTTTAATTGTCTGCATTGTTTGAAATGTTTAATATGGGCCTGCAAAATTGACTTTATTAAATATTGAGGAAGCACAAAAGAAGCTTTGTAAAAGCGTGCATGTTAGTCCCCAGGGGCTAGGCTAAGCGCAGTGACCGACTCTCTAAATCGTCGGACGCGCGCGCGACAGGACAAACGTCGACTTCTTACCTCTACGGAATCCACGGCCCCTCCAGACACTTCTCCCGGGTGAGTCTTGGAGGAGAAGGAAACTCAGCGACCCAGGCTGCTTTGATCTCTCGTGGGTCCTCCATCACAGCCTGAGGTCACGGAGGTAGAGCAAGCTGGAGGTCACACGCGGACTTCTTCACGCTTTACTCCCGATAACACGCGCACGTGCACGTGAGCGAGCGCGCGCATGCGCGCGCACACACACGCAAGTAGCCTCAGCTCATTCGCTTGAACCTGTCACGTGGCCTTGCCTAATTTCCAGGGGACTGGCTCTTGGAGGGAAGAGGTGGGCCGTCTCTGTCGCAGCCTAAGAGCATAGAGCGAGCACCGATGTACTCACCGACAAATGTAAGAGAAAAAACGTTAGCATTATTGGTCCCCTGTGTGCCCTTCTCACACTCCAGCCCCTTTCCTTCCACTTCAGAGGTAGCAATCGTCCTGAATTTTGTATGTATTATTTCCTGTTCTTTAGAGTTTCACCACATATGATCGCGTCCTTCAATAACAGTATTCGGTTGTGCATTTTTTTTTTAACTTCCTAGAAATGGATGCATGTATCTGGTCACTTGACTTGTTCTGTTCAACATGCTTTTACATTTTTCTGCACAGCTGGGCTGGAGTTCATTCATTTTTCGCTGTTTTATAGATTTCCGCTGAAGGAGTAAAAGAAATTCTTTATCCATTATACTGCTGTATGGACATTTAGGATGCCTTCAGTGTGGGATCTTAGAGAGGGTGCTGCTAAATACATGTCTCCTGGTGGGCTTGGGCAAAAATTTCTCTACATCAAGTTATCGAAGATAACTTGTCTGAGATGCAAGTAGAAATGATAAGCATAGAAACCGGCAATTACATGAATCTAAACAAACTCTAACTGTATAAATCAACATAATAATGTCTTATGGGTTAAAAAATAAACAAGGAAGGCCACCTGCATGGCTCAGGCAGTTAAGCACCGACTCTTGATCTCAGCTCAGGTCTTGACCTCGGGGTCATGAGTTCAAGTCTGACACTGGGCTCCATGCTGTGAGTGGAGCCCACTTAAGAACAAAACAAAACAAGGATAAATATACCGAAACAATAACGATTGTCTGGCAAGGATATTTGAAGACAAAATTGTTGACGTACTGATTATAGTATCATTGTTTCACAAGCAGTGACTAATAGTTAAGTGAGATATTTTATCACAAGCAATACAGATTCAAATGAATGATTAAAGCCAAAATATCCTTGTAATGTTTGGGAAGATGATAAATATATGTTTAATTTTTGACTCTGACATGTTAACTATGCATAATACATTTCTAAGTTAATCACTGAAAGAAGAGAAATCAGTAAGGATAAAAAAACAAAACCCACAGGGGAAAATACTCAATTCAAAAAAAAAGGCAGGAAGAAAGAGAAAAAGAAAGGGGGACAACACCTACAAAGCACACAAATAAGGGAGCAGAAATAGTTAAAATAATAGAAATTAACTGGGTCTATTTAAAGACAAATATTGTCACAATAATTTTTGTTTTGTCTTGCTTTGAGAGAAAGTTCGAGCACAGGGGCTGCGGGGATGGGAGGGGCGCAGCAAGAGACAGAGGGAAAGGGATAGAATTTTTTTTTTTAAAGATTATTTATTTGAGAGAGAAAGTGAGAGCATGAGAGGAGTGAAGGTCAGAGAGAGAAGCAGACTCCCCACGGAGCTGGGAGCCCAATGTGGGACTCGATCCCAGGACTCCGGGATCATGACCTGGTCTGAAGGCAGTTGCTTAACCAACAGCCACCCAGGTGCCCAGGGATAGAATCTTTAAGCAGACTCTGGGCAAAGCGTGGAGCCCAACGTGGACTTTGATCTCAAGACCCTGGGATCATGACCTGAGCCAAAACCAAGAGCTAGATGCTTAGCTTACTGAGCCACACAGGTGCCCCTGTTACAGTGATTTCTTTTTTTTTTAAAGATTTTATTTATTTATTTATTTATTTATTTATTTATTTATTTATTTATTTATTTATTTATTTATTTGACAGAGACCATGAGTAGGCAGAGAGGCAGGCAGAGAGAGAGGGGGAAGCAGGCTCCCTGCTGAGCAGTGAGCCCGATGCAGGGGTCAATCCCAAGACCCTGAGATCATGACCTGAGCAGAAGGCAGAGGCTTCAACCCACTGAGACATCCAGGCACCCCACAGTGATTTCTTTTTTTAAAATCAAATAGCCTCTCTGACGAGGAGAGGCCTCCAGCAGAAGTGCAAGGTCCCCACACAAGGTTCTTTGGAACTGAGGGGTGATCCTGCATGAGCTATTTCCCCTCAGGCTGTGGGTTCAAGGCTCCAGGTACAGAGTTTGTATTAATGCTGTATTGAGTTCTTGAAATAAATTGTGAGCTTTCCCTGTTTGTTCCTGGACTGAAACAGTTTCAGCACCATTGGATTTACTTTTTCTTTAAATGTTAGCCCCATCTCAGCTCTCAAGCCACCTGTTTTGGATGTGATTTATAAAGTTTCCTCATAGCTGTAGTTAAGAAAAACCAGGTTCCAAAGAATTAAGGTGGATCTTTAAATGGAAGTTGGAGATAAGCAGATGGGTTGTTCGATATGCTCCAGGTTATGAGAAGGGGAAGAATCACGTATGGATCAAAGCCTTTCAGCCTGAGCAGCTGCAGCAATGATTTGTCACCATCTGAGATGAAGACCACTGGTGGGAGCACAGAAGAAACCCCTCCTGCATATGGAAAGCAGCCAGGCCATCTGATAGAAAGACTTTCAGCTCCTGAAAAGCGTTTATATACAAGTCTTCGGTGAAGAATTTCAGAGTAATGAAAAAGCCAGTACTCTGAAAATGCGGAAGATCATCCCCCTTGAAGAAGATCTCAAGGTTAATTAATTATACAAAAGAACCGTGATGATTTGTAAAATTGCTTGCATACAGATAATCAACAATTTGGCCCTGGGGGAAAATTTGAGCATAATTTGGCCCAAGGATGCAGTATCAGCTAACCCCCGGGCACTATTTAACTATGTTGCAATTGAACGATACCCCTGGGAACCTTGCAACACAGTAGCCCTGACTTGACCAATCTAATTCTACTTGAAGAGTTGGGGAGGAAGAGGAGAGTGAACCTGTTCAGGAGGTACCTGCAATGCAAAGCTTCCTTTGGTGGAAAGAGAACTGTCACGCACTGGACCTTGTCATGGAATCCAGTCTGGGATTGGCTTAGGAAGCCAATCTGACCAGGAATGTAGACGAGTTGCCAATATTGACAACCCGTTTCTTTTATTCCTGGGAAACCACAGATCTCAGCTCTATTGGCAAAACTTTGACTCCCATGGAGCTAAGTGATGAAGACTGGAACAAAAGAGAGAAGAAGAGGTCATGTGGGATGCTCTTCAAAAGATTTGTTTCACCTGTTGCAACTCATCTTTTCAAGTCAGGGTCTTTCTCATCGCTGCTAAGAAGAAATTCTTCAAAATTTCTTTGAAGAAAAAGAAGCAAATCCAAAAGGTACCAGGAATTCCAATCAGCTGTGAATGGCGAAAAGAGGCACCATATCACAGCTGAAGGAGGGAAAATGGCCTCCCGAAATGGAGCAACCCGTGTCATTACACTGTGAGGGGCGACGGGGGATCAGGAGGCCTTGGCCATTTGACTGCAGATTAGAAACCCAGACATCAGTGCCTTAAACGGAGGCTGAGAACATGTCAGAAAAGCCAAGAGGTCTCATGGCCTTTGTGGCTTATTGAATATTTAATAGACTGCTTTAATATATAATAGGCAAAGATTTAATCAGAATACCCATTCCAAAAGGATAACTGAGTATTCTAAATGTTTAAGCATCTGGAGGGGAAAAGTATTGCTGTGTTGATATAATAATAACTGCTAATGAAATAGCTATACCTTTGAAGACAAAAGCGTTGACAGACTGAGTATAGTATCGTTGTTTCACGGAGAGTGACTGATAGCTAATTGGGATGTTTTATCGCAAGGAATTCAGATTCAAATGAATGGGAAAATGTAAAAATTGCAGATTATCCTGTATTTTTCTATGAATAACAGATGTTACATTTTTTTGTACCAATCTGAAGTTAGGAATGTAGGTATTTAGGGTAATTCTTATTTTCAAGTGGCTTTTTTTTTCAAAGAACTAAAACTGTAAGAAAAACTGCTATAGTGCGTAGGCTATTCACATGATCATTTAAAATTTCAGCTTTCACAACCACTGCTCAGAAGGTTAGGTTGAGCTTACAGGACTGTCCTCAAATGCTGTGACTGAAATCTCGAATAGGCAGAGCCTGAGTATCAGGTAACCTGCTCACTCTTGGTGTGAATGCCAAATAGCTTGGAGCTTAAAGTACCTAATTTCTTTGTAGCATTGTTTCTTCTGGATGGCTGAAAACATACTTCGCATAAGCTGATACTTCAAATCATGTGTTTTAAAATATTATATGACATTTTAGAGGCTACTATTTCTGCCATCTTGCTTTTCAGACTCTTGAATCCAATTGTTTTCAACATGGAAAGAATTAATAATAATCCTTCACTGATCAGATCCTGTCTACTTAAAGGGAACACTCTGAATGAATTCCATGTCAATTGTATTTTTATTATGTACTGAAAGATGACATAAAAGCAAGAATAGATTTTCTGAATACGTCAAGTCCTTTGTAGCCAATGAATATTGAATGTCATATTCAGTGGGGAGGGAACTTCTGCTTTGGGTCAAGATGTAATAATAGGGACTAGACTTGATACTCACTTGAAACAATTAAACACTTGAACAAAATATATAAACCAACTCTTTTCAATTATTGGACATCAACCAATGTAGGACAATAAGTTCTCTGAGAGAGGAGAAACAAAAAAAAAAAATGAGACCTTGGATTTTCCATCCTACTACCTAATAAGAGTTTCCAGGCCACAGTGCAGGGAGGTGGAAGGCAAACAGATCCTGGTTGTCTCCCTAAATTGAGAAGATGCAGTTGGAGTACAAGGCAGCTAAAGGGGAGAAAAAGAGAGACAGACAGAGAGAACTCTATAGATCAGCAGGTGTCCCTTGAGTTTTGGTCACATCGTGACCAATGTGGACATGTGAGAAAATGACCACAGGCTAGGGGAAGAATCATTCAAAAGGATAAAACAATTGCTAGTGCTCCCACAGAGCCAGGGATATTCTATGTTCCCACCATCAGGAATGGAAAAAAACTTATAATTCAATCACAAGGTATCAGATATCTCTGAGTATGGAGTACTCAGAAGAGAACTGCTTCCGTAGAGGGAAGAATTTATTCCCAAACTAAAGGCTACTCTTTCTACCCAACAAAGATTATAAGCAAGCTTTGAAAGACCAAACCATTTCCAAATAACTCAACTGTATCCTAGAACGAAGTTCAAAAATATTTCTAGGAATGCAAAAATACGTAGTCCTCCCTCAATTAAAATTCACAATGACTTGCATGAATTCAACCAATAATAACCAGGCATGCAAAGAAGGATGAAACTAGGACCCATAATAATAAAGTTAATCAATAGAAATGCATCTATCGATGGCACAGATGATCAAATTAGTAGAGAAGCATATTAAAATAATTCCTAAAAATATATTCCATATGTTCAAGAAGCATGTTAAGTTAAGTAGGTAGAGGAAAGATGGAGCATGTTATAACATACAAGATATAAAAAAAAAAGGCCCAAATTGAACATATAGAGATAAAAACTACCACCTCTGAGGTGAGAAATGGACTGGATGAAATTAACTGCAGGCTAGACATTGCAATAGAAAATATTAGTGAATTTGAAGACACAGCAATAAAAACTATACACAATGAAACAGAACTTTTTTTTAAACCTAGAAAAAAATAACAAATCATGAGTGAGCTGTGGGAAAATCTTAAGCAGCCCAATGTGCATGTGACTGAAGCCCTTGGAGGAAAAGAAAAGGGAGAAGAACAG
>CM053613.1:34344870-34393109 GCA_028646535.1 Procyon lotor
GGTGCACATGCCCCTTCGGATCACGACGTTTTTATCTTTAGGGTAAATACCCAGTAGTGCAATTGCTGAGTCGTAGGGTAGTTCTATTTAAAGGAAGTTCTTAAGGCCAAAGAAAAATGATGCTAAATAGAAATCTGAATTTACATACAAAAAAACCTGGAAATTACAGGAAAGGGCATCTATTTTCTACTTAATTAACAAAGATTCTGAGATAGCACGAAGCCCATTATCTCTGAGGATTACCCCCCCCCACTTTTGGACTCAATCATAAAATATTTCTTTTCTAAACTTACTTTAAAAATTATATGAAGTGATTGGGAGAGTGGATTGGAAGTTACAGTTGGGACTTCTGGAATATATGCAGAAAGATAAACCTTTCTTCTGGGACCTTTTCCAAATTCATAATGAATAATGTTCGAACTGCCCAGTTGCTGTGTATACTAGGACATCCTATGGCTCAGTAGTCTTGGTAACTGTAATAGAGTACTTCTATATTAGTGGGATGTGCATTTTGAGATAACTTATAATGGAACATGAGATTTTATATAGTTTGTAATGGCAACCAAGGTATATGGGGAAAATATTGGCCTTTCTCTTGGCCCCTAGTTCTACCCATTTTAAGAAAGTTCTACTTGCCCTTCTTAGCTTACTCTCTGTAAAATTTAGTGATCCACTCCTCACACATGATGAACATAATCATCAGGAAGTCTCAATTTAATTAAGTATATGTAATAATGAGTGCTTTGAAAATTGTTAACAGAACCCTATAAAGGCCGGTGCAGTTCCAAAGGCTTCTGTAAAGTTTCCTCTTCTAACGTGTGTCTCTGACATTCAAATCTTGAGTCATGTGCTGAGTGACTCTTTAAAATCCTATCACATCATCCATTGATTGAATTTCATCCCTGACCAAAGATGGAACACAAGTGTGACACATTCTTTGGATCTGTAATTCAAAATGTAGGTCAGGGGCTGGTGTGGAGAATGCAGGGTGCCTCCATTATTTCCTTTTTTTTTTTTTTTAAGATTTTATTTATTTATTTGACACAGAGAGAGAGAGAGAGAGTGATCACAAGTAGGCAGACAGAGAGAGAAAGAGAAGCAGGGAGCTTGATGCGGGGCTCGATCCCAGGACCCTGAGATCATGACCTGAGCCAAAGGCAGAGGCTTTAACCCACTGAGCCACCCAGGTGCCCTGCCTCCACTATTTCCTAAGAAATATCTGGAGTATATGAATCCGCAGCTGCCTTTGTCTATTTCAGTGCTTCCTTGCTAACCGTTATACACATCTCCTCTTTGGCACCCTCCCTGTGACTGAACATGGCATCTCTTATTGAAGCTGGATCCAACTCTGAACTTTACTTCTAAAACATATGTGCCCCAAAATAGAGGCTGGTAGGGGCCTTCGTTTATTCCACTGGGGCCCGCTAGATAAAAAGGTCATGTTTTTATTTATTATTTATTTAGTCTTCTCTTGGCGTAGTCTCATTCAGGAAGGGATAATCAATATCCCTTTTTATGGTAGTACCTATTGTATTCTAAAATTCCGTATCATTGACTTGAAAACTGTGAAGTCCCATTCTTATGTGGATCTTCTTCTGGGCCTATGGGGATAATCAAACTACCTTATAAAACACCTTACTTTGATGGGAGTCTCAATGATACCTGTTTGATGAACAGTTGGTAAGGGGCTACTTTTGGCCTTAGCTTGGTGTGATATATGGTAAAACTGTCATGTTTCTCTCTTCTCTTCGTAGAAGTGTGCCTGGAAATACTTGTAAACAGCCTTAAAAACATCAGACTGGGCCTTGAAGAATATCAGATGATGTTTCATTGAAGAACTGTGGTCTTGATATCTCTTTTATCCCTTTTATTACTATTGAAGTAGCTCATTCCTGCACGAATGATGACAGATGTGCAATTCTCTTTTTCTGTGACTCAAAGAGCCATTCCTTATATTTATCATGAGGCTGTAGATTGGACTCCACCTTTTCATACACAAATACCTTTAGAACCTATACAACAAACTGCACGGTCCTTGGCCTCATTCTAGAAAAGTCTTTATTTTAAATATTTTATTCCCTTCTCCAAAAATACAAATAATCCACCTCTAAGGATGAAACTGACTCTTGGGTTGATTCTTAGTTATTTCTCCACTTCTAAGAAACATTTAAAACTTCATTCCTATCTTCCTGTTCCCGGAAATCATGTCAGAACTTGAGCAAATATCAAGTTTGTCTGTGGTCTCAGGTGGACGGACTTTGTTCCTGAGTACGTACCTCCAGGAGCTTGTAGCCTGAGAGAATCACAAGCCTCTTGGAAAATTTTATTTAGACAAAAACTATGCATGTCTAAGTTTTAGATAAATTTTACTATGATGACTGAAAAAATAATTGCTAAAATATAAAGATATAGAAAGATTAAAAGTTGAAGAAAATTTTAAAAATACAGCAGAAAAAAACACCACGCTAAAGAAATAATAAGGATTTCTTAAAATAAAATATAAAGTAAACATAAAATTAAAAGACTATACAAAACCACAAATTAGTTCCTTCAACACACTGTATAAAATTATGGACTTCTGGCAAACCTGATCAGTAGAACAGATAAAAGTTCAAAAATACCAGAAATGAAGAATGGGATGAAATTCAGCTTCAGGAGAACTTTAAAAGATATTAAGGAAATATTCTGAAATTTGTGTACCAATAAAAGGGACATGAATAACAAAATCCTCCAAAAACTGACTACGGAAAAAATTTACCAAACCTGACTGTAGGGGACGGGCTTTTCCCTTTTTAGGTGAATGGTCCAATAACCTTGAAATAAACTGAATTGAAAATTCAAAAAATACCTTCTCACAAAGAACACTAAATGGTCTCACTGATTAATTTTACTGATTATTCAAAATGTTCCTATCTTAAAAGTTGCTCTAGAAAGAAACTTCTAATAAGATAGCATAACTTTGATTTCAAAACCTAACACACGTAACACAAGAAAGAAATTGATTGATATTGAAGGGACCCTGCAGAGGTCAGCCTGAAGGACATTCTTTACGGGAAGTCTGTTTGCCTGCAGAGAACATTTATAGGGACTTTAGGATACATCCATTCCATCCCACTTACCCATTCCTGTTGTCAGATATTTTCATGTAACCTTAATTTCCTTAATTCACAAAACCTTCTGTTATTTTACATAATGTTCCCTAAGATTTACCCACGTATTTGTCACTTTCTTTCCTTTCATTCCTCTTCATTTCCAGATTTTCCTACTAGGATTATATTCCTTCCACTTAAAACACATTCTTTTTTTTTTTTTTAAACACATTCTTTAGATTTCCCTTTATGAAGGTTGTTTGACGACAAATCCTCTTAGTTATTTTTTATCTAAGAGTGCCGGTCTCCCTTTATTCTTAAAAAAGCTTTCCAAACCAACAGTTATTTTCTCTCATTACCCGGTAGGCAGAAAAACACCCCCTCCAAAGATGTCCATGCCCCAGTGCTGGGAACTAGTGAGTAGGTTACGTTACATGGCAAGAGGGAGTTTGCAAACATAAATAAGGTTATCTATCTTAAAAAAAGAGAGAGAGAGAGAATCCTGGAGTGTCCAGGTGAGTCCAATCTAACTGCAAGATCCTTTTCAAGCAGAGAAAGTCAGAGATGCGCAGTAGAAGAGAAAGAGAGATGTAGCAAAGAGGAAGATAGGTTCATGCATAAGCAGAATTGGAAGTTCTATTACCAGTTCTGGAATCTAGGGACCCACGTTCAAGGAGCAGAGACAGGCCTCTGAGGGCAGCTCCCGGTGGACAGCCGGCAAAGAAACAGATCCTTACTCCTACATCTGCAAGGAACCGAATTATCCCCAACCCACACAGTGCAGGTAGAAATGGATTCTCATGGCAGAGAAATTGGCTGTCAGCCTGGACTTTTGACCCACACAACTGCGAGACAGTACCTTGGTGTTATTTTAAGCTGCTAAATTTATGGTAATTTGTAGTGACAACAGTAGAAAACCAATACATTGATAATAGCATTCCACTGATGTCTTTGTTTTGCTGTTGAGAAACAAGCTGTTATTCTAATGATCATTTTTTTAGAAGTCATCTTTTTCTCCCCTGCCACTTGTAAGATCTTGTCTTTGTCTTTGAAATTCTGTGGTTTTATTTTTATATGTCTACATGTAGATTTCTTTTTATTTGCCCTTCTGGGAAATGGATGGAGTTTCTGAGTGAGAAAGTGGTCTTTTTCATCAGTGTTGGAACATTATGAGCTCTGATGTTCTTCAAATGTAATCACTGCCCCATTCTTTATTTTCTCCTCTTCTAGAATTCCAGTTTAATGTACGTTGAACCTATTGACCATGTTCCATTTTTCTTAACCTCTTTTCTACATTTTCCTTCAAAGACTCTTCTTTTTTTTTTTTTTTTAAGATTTATTTATTTATTTGAGAGAGAGAGAGAGAGAGATCACATGGTAGAGGTGGGAGGGGAGATGGGCAAAGAGAGTAGGGCAGAGGGGTAGGAAGAGGGGCAAGCAGACTCCATGCTGAGTGCAAAGCCTGATGTGGAGCTCAAGCCCATGACCCTGAGATCATGACCTGACCAGAAACCAAGAGTCAGAGGCTTAACTGACTGCGCCCCTCAGGCACCCCATCAAAGACTCTTCTATGTACACTTTTTTCCAGACATATCTTCCAGTTCATCATTCATTATTCAGCAGTTGTTGTTTTTAATATTTTATTTACTTATTTGACAGAGAGAGAGAGACAACGAGAGAGGGAACACAAGCAAGGGGAGTGGGAGAGGGAGAAGCAGACATCCCTCCAAGCAGGGAGACTGATGTGGGGCTCAATCCCAGGACACTGGGATTGTGACCTGAGCCCAAGGCAGACCACTTATCGACTGAGCCACCCAGGTGCCCCTATTCGGCAGCTTTTAATGTGCTTTTTTTTTTTTTTAAAGATTTTATTTATTTGACAGAGAGAAACACAGCGAGAGAGGGAACACAAGCAGAGGGAATGGTAGCGGGAGAAGCAGGCTTCCTGCAGAGCAGGGAGCCCGATGCGGGGCTCGATCCCAAGCCCCTGGGATCTGACCTGGGCTGAAGGCAGACGCTTAACGACTGAGCCACCCAGGCGCCCCTTAATGTGCTTTTTAAATCATTCATTGAGAGGTCCCTTGCTGGCACAGTCCATGAAGCATTTAACTCTTGATCTCAGGGTCATGAGTTCAAGCCCCAGGTTGGGTGTTGAGCCTAAAAAAAATACTGAATTCTCACTTCAATTACTTTATTTTTAAAATTATTTTTAGAGGGGCGCCTGGGTGGCTCAGTCGTTAAGCGTCTGCCTTCGGCTCAGGTCATGATCCCAGGGTCCTGGGATCGAGCCCCGCATCGGGCTCCCTGCTCTACAGGAAGCCTGCTTCTCCCGCTACCACTCCCTCTGCTTGTGTTCCCTCTCTGTCAAATAAATAAAATCTTTAAAAAAAAATTATTTTTAGAACTTTTGGTTCTAAAGTTTAGTTATTTGGTTATTTATAAGTCGTACTCTTTTTTTTTTTTTAAGATTTTATTTATTTATTTATTTGACAGAGAGAGAGAGAGAGAGAGATCACAAGTAGGCAGAGAGGCAAGCAGAGAGAGAGGGAGAAGCAGGCTCCCTGCTGAGCAGAGAGCCCAATATGGGGCTTGATCTCAGGACCCTGAGATCATGACCTGAGCTGAAGGCAGAGGCTTTAACCCACTGAGCCACCCAGGCGCCCTATTAAGTCTTACTCTTTTCAAATATTGTGAATACTCTTATTTCTCTAAAAAAATAAATGTTCTTACTTATATTCTGGATTTCATGATTCAACTCTCTATATTTAATGTTGGTCTGGTTCTTTTTGTTGTTGTTTTGGCTCTTTCTCAAAGTAATTTATTTCCTTTTGTGTCATGTGGTTTTTTCCGACCGAGTTCATATATCTTAGAATTTTGTCTGCGGAAATGTTCTGAGGCCTCTGAAATTGTTTCTTCTACAGAGAATTGCATTTTATCTGATTAAAGAGCAACATTAGTCAAAATTCTTGACCTGGAGATGTTTTTTTTGGAATCACCCAAATAATGTGACTTCAGACTGCAAATTCGCGTGAGCGCCACCTTGTGGCACACATGTCCCTGTGTTGCTGCCAAGAACCAAGACAGACTGTTTTCCCTCCAGCCTTCTGGGTTGGAAGCTTGGACTTACTTCTAGCTCACTTTATACTGAGGGTGCGATCCTATAGAGCCCAACTCTGTGCTGGCAGGCTTCTCTTTAGACTCTCTGCTTCAGGCCCATTCTGGACTTGGTTTTAATTCAGTAGGCTGTGAGGCTCTGAAAACCGTACCTCCTTTTTATCTGGTTTAGCAAATGCCCTCCTGTAAAAGCCTGCCTCTTGGGTTTCTGCTTCCACTTGGTTCCTAGCTTCTTATTCTCTTGCCAGCTCATTAGAGCCTTTAATAAGATGTTGTCTATAACTGATGGCCTGTTTTCAGTGGGGGCCAATCAGGGTACCCCATATCTGGCGCACTGCTGGAAATGGAAGTCCCAGGCACTCTTGTCCTTTTACAAGATTAATTCTCGAAAGGGAACACCAGCCACCACCCACCTTTTTCCATCTCTCTCTCTTGGGTCTCTTGTGAGGCAACGGGACCCAGAATGGGAGCCTCATTCTACACTCTGGAAATGAGGATAGTCTTACTGGTCTGCTTCCAGCTGCTGGCCCTGCCCATCCCCTCTCCTGAGGCCCAGGCCCACTGTCGCTCCTGTGCCTGCCATTCCTGCCATTCCTGCCATGCCTGCTCTGCAGTTCTGAATCTTCCCCATCCCCTGTTTTGCTGACCCCCTTCAGTCCAGCCTGATTCCCATACCAGATACACAAGTGAGTTCGCTTGCAGCTCCTGACTGCACTTGGCCTATCATTGCCCGTTTCCTTTCTAGGAGCTCCTGATAACTTCCCCACCTCTCCTGATACTCCTCGGGACAAACACTGCAGAATTCCCTATCCTAACTTGTGCTAGAACCAAGTAGTGACAGCAGTCATTTCCAGAACGCGGCATGTAGTAAGAAAGGAAGGAGATATTTTGAGACCAAAAGTACCAAAATTTGCATCCAAGATCTTACCCCAGAAGTGAATTGTCACTCAGATTCTCTCAATCTTCATTTCTTCCTTGGTAACCACATCTTTGTCAGATTATTCGAAGTACCAGAGATGATGCGTAAAGAGAATCGAATACAAAGTAGGTGATTCATTGGGTGCCAAACGGCCGGAAGAATACAAAGGTTTCTGTGGTGGGGACTGTGTTCGTCCGGACTTTGGAGACCGAACTTCAAGCTATTGCACAGAGAAGGAGTAGTCTGTCGTTAGATGTTGGCTCTGCTAGAGGAAAGTGGAGCGGACTAGTTGAGGCTGAAAGGGAACGTGGACTGGCAGGGTGTAGGAAGGGCTGACGACCACAGAACTAAACTCAAGACTCAACGTACGGCAGGAGAAAACTTAGATCAGGACTAGTAAACAATGCCCCAGAAACAGATGGCAAATACTGATGTCTCTCATGGCACTCCTCCCTCCCTCAGCCCTGGTGGGAATTACTGGTTAATGCTGGTGATGATAATAATAATAATAACAACAACAACAACAACAATAATAATAGCAGCAGCTAAATATGTTGCTGTTCTAAGCCCCTTACTAAATTAACCAATTTATTCCTAACAAGAATTCCATGATCCAGGTATCACTATTGTCAGCATCTTACAGATGAAGGCTCGAAAGCATGAAGAAATCAAGAAGCTTACCTGAGATTAAGCAAGGAACAGACCAGCATGGCTCAGGAATCCAAGCCCTTAGCCACTTGGATGCGTTGTCGCTAGAAGAAGAGTGTGCTATGCTGCTCTCTTCCAAATTCCCACCATAAGAGCTGTGCAGGAAGCCCCTATCAATCGTCAGAGTGGATACGTGAAATAATGTCTAATTTCCATCTTTGGCCCGGAGAGTCCTGGCTTAGAGCTTTACTCCAGTGAAGTACATTGATGGAGGCAGGAGGCCCCTGACGTCTTTAGACCCGATGTGATGTGTAGCTTTTTTTTAATATAAAATTATATTTATATTATTGAAGAGTAAACTGTAAAAGGTGCTCCCAGAACACTTTGCCCTTCCCACAGTCAGAGGACCTACCTCACCCCGTCATCCGGACAAGTTTACGTGTCTGGCTCTAATCTTAGATGTGTACTTCTCAAAGGCTCTATTCTTCAATTCAATAGGGAATTCTCTCAAATTCCCTATTCTTCCATTTTTTTGGTCCCTAGGTCTATCCCGGGTTCTATTGCATCAATAGAACAGAATGATCATTTTAAATACATAATTTTAAAAAGCAATAATAACTAGCACTTTGTTCTATCCCTTCAATGTGCGGGGCCCCATACTAGACACATCCCACCGATTATTTCAAATTCTTACAACACCCCCGTGAGCTGGTGTTAGTCTCATTTTATGAATGTGCTTCCTCGATAGAAAACAGTAGTCCTAGATTAAATAGTAAGTGACTTGGCAGGGATTTATATCCGATCTAGATGGCCTGTACACCTGCGTTCTGTCCTAGGACATCAAGATCAGGTGCTAGATAAACATCTATGAAATGAATACATTTGATCACACACTTCGTGATCAGCATGCTTCTGGGAGGCATCCTGCTGTTGTCGTCTTCTAAAGAACCCAGTCAAGAGCACAGTAGAGGGAGTGACCCAGGCGATGTTTACAGTTACTATCCTGTGTCCTGGGAGGGAAGACTGGGTTAGAAACTTGCCTCTGGCATCTCAGATTAGAGACGGAGCAGGACTTGGGGCTTTGGGAGTGTGGGCCAGACCTCCCCCAGCCTGGCTGGTTTGGGAAGGGTCCCCTCCTCTGCCCCACACCTATTGGATCCGTGCCTGCCTTGGCCATAAAACCAAACTTCCACGTCTGTTGTCATCACTTTTTGCCTACTGCTCACTCTGCTGTTTTCACCTTCTGCTTCTCTCCCACATTAGAGTACAGAGAAAGGATTTGGGTCTGAACACTGAGAATATATGTATTTCCATTGCTTAGGTACACAAAAGAGACCTCAGTAGAATTTGGTAAATGTTTGCATCCAGCGATTGTAATCAAGTACATATAATATTCTAGAAGGGAAAGAGTATGGGCTTTTGAGTCCCACAAAACTGGGTTCCTATCTTGGATTTGTTGCTTGCTCGTCATGAAATTGGGGGGGAAATACTGAACCTCTTTGACACAAAGTGTCTCATCTGTAGAATGAGTATACTAATATCCGTTAAAAATAAAATCCAAGGATGCATGTAAAGTGTTAAACACCTTAATAAATCTTATCCCTTTTCCTTCATCTTTTCTCTTAAACAGAAAGAATCCGAGAACTTTCACCAAATAATAGAAAAATAGGAGTTGAAATTTGCTTTACAATTTAATTTTAACTCAGATCCTACAACTCTTTCTTCTGTTGGGAGACTATGGGGTGGAAGGGATAAAAATATAGTTATTGGAGTCATGATCCACAGTTCCTGTTCAGGAGGAAAATAAAAGTAACTTCATTATTATCTCTAGAAGAAGCTTTTAACATTTATATCACAAGGGAATTCTTTTCATTAATTTTCAAAGATAATCCCACTTTTAGATAGAAATCTCCCTGTCAAACCACAGTTATCAAGTAGTAATTCACGTTCATGTCTTCATTAAGCAACAACAAAATCCAATGACGATTAGAGCTTTTAATCGCCACATAGCCCGCAAGCCCCAAGCAAAGGAGCTGGGTGTTCATTCTCTAAATTGCCTCTTCTTGGTTCTTTGACGTGCATTTATATCTTTTCTGACTCCCACAAGAACCCGTAGGACCCAGTGGGATTAGAATTTGATTCTGGAGAAATGTTAAGGCAGTGAACGTACATCTAGAGGCCAGGGGACCAGAATCAGACAAGATTTCCTTTCCTCCTACACAAGAGCAAGAGCAATTGCTGAGTTGGGGCCTCAAAACAAAAAGGACTCTGTTTTGTATGGTTACCACATGGCCCCTTCCTCTCTCGTTGGAATTTGACAAGCAAATTGGCATTTGTGTTGCTGAGACTGTCGTATAATAGTGATTGTTAATTATACCCTACATGTCCTGCCTCGTTTTGTCATGGATGCATTATGCTAAATGTGTACAGTGAGCAAAAGATCTTAAATTGGATTTCAAGTTGCATATCCAGCATGATGCTGGGCCCGCCCCGGGGCAGAGAGCACCGACAGCAGCCGGTCAGGAGCTGTGCTCCAGAATTCCTGGTTCTAACTTAGACCAGGGAGTATTTGAAAGGTCCAGCAGATGTCAGTATGAATTCTTGAGTGTCTCCAAGTCGGGGATTAACACATCAAATGACATCACACACGGCCCTGAAGAGCTGTCTCTAGACAGGGTATTGTGCGAGATTTAGCTTCAGAGACAATATTTTCCGTAAGGATCTACTCCTCTAATCGGTAAATCTCTGACCTTACATCTCAACCCCAAGGCAAGATGAATGGTGCAGTCTCTATTATAAAGAATGTTCAAGGGACGGACAAGTGAATAGGTGGTGCTTCTAAAACTAAATCGAGTGTGGGCCCGCTCGGTGCTTTCCCGGACAGCCCACCGGGATTGCTCCTCTTCAGCCTCTTACTCTGCGGGCTTTCCCTCCAGTGCCAAAGACAGCGCAGGGCCTTTATGCTTACTGCAGCTTTCGAATCAGCAACCAGAGACAACAGGAGGCAGGAGGCCCCTGACGTGTTTAGACCCGATGTGATGTGTAGCATTGGATGATAGGTGTGCTCACACACTCCTCTAAATAGCTTTTTTCTTTAAAGATTTTATTTATTTGTTCGTTAGAGAGAGTGCGTGGGCACGCAAGCAGGGGGAGCAGCGGCAGGCAGAGGGAGAAGCAGGCTCCCTGCTGAGCAAGGAGCCCGATGTGGGACTTGATCCCAGGACTCTGGGATCATGACCTGAGCTGAAGGCTTAACTGACTGAGCCACCCAGGTGCCCCTCTAAATAGCCTTTTTGATTCATTTTGGGACATTTCACATATTAAAAAAAGTATAGAGAATAATATGCAAGCACCATATGTTCACTGCCCAGATTTAACAACAGTAAGATTTTACCATAAATACTACAGATCTTGTATTTTATTATTAATGAAATAAAAGTCTTCTATATGCCTCCTTAATCACATCCCTTCCTTCCCAGGATAATAATTATCTTGAAGTTCACATGTATCCTTCCCACCTATTTGAGTGGCCTGGGGCTGCCACTATGAAGAACCACAGACTGATCAGCTTCAACGACAGAAATTTATTGTCTCACAGTTCTGGAGTCTAGACGTTAGAGGCCAATGTGTCCATAGTGCCACGCTCCCTCTAAAGGGATAAGGGGAAGTTCTGTTTCAGGCCTTGCTCCTAGCTTCTGGTAGTTCCTTGGCTTGTAGCCACATAACTCCATCCTCATATGGCATTCACCCTGTGTGCATGTCTCCGTGTCCAAATTTCCGCTCTCAATATGGTCACCAGTCATATTGAAGAAGAGAACCACCTAACTATTGGGGAATATCACTAAGCAAAAAAGGAGAGAAGAAAGATATTTTAATTGATGAATAAGTATTAAAAATTTGAGTTTGGTTTGAGGGAGCCCTGGAGGTGACAGCTGGGGATCCCCAGCCTATGGGATGTGCCAGTAGGATGAAGGCAGATGCTGGCAATGAGCTCTGTGTCCTACTCCCTGACTCTCCCAAATTGGTCTTTGGGGAAGGAGATTGACCCCACTGTCCTTTGATCAATAATCATGGTGAGGAGCCAACCCTACAAAAAGGGGTTATATAGTAACCTGAAATCTACAGAATGGCTCCCCCAGTCTCTTGCAAGGAATCATCCCCGAGTCTTACCTACTTCTCTGGGGTCTCCCTTGCCCAAGCCATGACTCACCTGAGTTTCAGTGAAGTGAAGGAAGCCTTGATCTTAAAGGCGGAAGATAGAGCACAGCTGAGGGACGCATATATGGCCAGTTGGGGAGGAGAGAAAGGTCCACCAGCACCTGCGAGTGCCCAACATGGCCATCAAACTCAGGTGCCAGGAGATAGACAAGGACATGGCCATCCTGGTCAAGCTCCTAGAGATGGTGAAAACGTCCACTGGCCATTTGACTCAGAGGTGCCAGCATGGATGGAGTGATGGGAGCCTTCCTGTGAGGAGTGATCTCAGAGGAAGAGGTTGATGCCTTCGTCCAGACCCACTTCCTTCCTGTTTGATGGTGTGACATCTGACCTCCATGAACACCTTCTGCTTTTGTGTGCCTACATCTTTATCATTGTCTGAAGGACCCCATAAGAGAACTCCACATCATTCCCAAATACTGGGCCCTTTGAGGAAAATGCTGGAAAACCAGATGGGATTTGTCTTCTGGAGGTGAGAAAGGAGGTTGGATGTGCATTTTAAGGAAAGATCTCCACTTTCCTTGCCTGCTATATGCCTTTTAAGGTCTTGTTCACAATTGGAAATTCTCTCTAAAGACCTCCCTAAGGAGAGTGCCAACCAGGTATAAGGCAGTGAATTACCTCAGGTGGGTCATATGAAGCATTTCTCATAACAAACCATCTAAATGGAACTCCCCAGGTAAAGTTCTCACTTTAGAAGTACTCTGAAAGTTTATATAGGTAAGTTCACTATTACATTTTAACATGCCTGAAGCCTAAAGAATACATTTTTCAAAGACCATTGAAAGTGACATGCTCCTCCCCCACCTCATACCCCAAGGCAAGAGTGGTTTTAGCAGAGAGCACAACACAGCTGGGGGCCGCAGGGGCACCCGAGCCTGCGAGATGGAGCTGAAAATCACTCTGAAAGCTTCTCCCTCAACTCGCCTTCCCTGAGGGTGGAACCTGAGGACCCTCACTCACAAGTGGTCACTTCGACATCCCTCACTGTCAAAGTGGTCACTGTGGCCAGCAGTAAAGGGAGACAGCAGTGTTTTAAAGCTTGGTGGTGCGGGCGTGGCTCAGTGGGACTGACTCAATCTCAGAGTGGAGAAGAGGAAAGCCACAGACTTTAAAGAAAATACCATGTAAATTATGGAGGTAAACTGACAAGACTCTTGTTTTTTATGATCCAAAATTTGAAAATAGGCAAATAGATCTTTATGGATTTTTCTATGGATTTCTATTTGGATTCCATGGTTTCCTTTAAGGGTCATAAGTCAGAGACAATCTGTCTCTCCCTTTTCTTTCTGCCCACCCCACACTTCTTTAATTTGTGTTTTTGCCAGCCCCAAACGCTGTAGAGAAAACACAGATAAAAGTCATGGGGAAGGAGACTATAAGGGTACAGACATAAATAAGATCTCTACAAAGGGGCCATCAGAAATCTCCAACAAAAAGGAATTTTAAAACAATTGTTTTCAAAGGCTGTCATGGCTTTAAAAATGGAATTGATAACACAGAGCATCTACTTTGTCTTTGATGCTTTATTCTGAAACTAGATGAAGGAGTAGCTGTTTTAGACATTTTGCTTGTATTGATCAGGAACTACTCGGAATTTCTATTTTGATTAAGTTATATCTCATTGTTTCATTTCTATTCTTTTTCTCCCTGAAATTAATCTTCATATCTATTACTGCAATTTTAACAAGTGAATATCTAAGCTCATGTATCAGTGCTTCAAAATTAATTAAAAATGAAAACTATTTTTTTTTCAAATAAAGAGAAAGCTCAGAATTTGCCAAAACATTGTACTTCTATTTTTCAGATCAAGCATCTTATATTTGGGCTTATGACCACATGGATGCAGTAAGACGTACATGCAGCAAAGTGAAATGATCTTGGGGCCGGATAGTCTTTGTTGAAATCCTGTTTTCCATTACCATTTATGTGGCATTGGGCAAAATGTAAAGTCTCTCTAAACCTTAGTTTCCTTATTCATAAGAAGAAATTAATAATGATTACTTAACATGGTCATTTTAGAAATTTTGTCAAGTCATGTATATTACGGTGCCTGGCACAGAACACATGCTCCCCAAAATGGCGGCTATGGTGATAGGAGTTATTATTTCTTGGTTCCAAGTCCCAGCTCTTCCATTAATTTGCTGTGTAATTCTAGGCAAGTCTTGTTGCTTCTATGTGTAGGACATAGAGATGGGACTAGATAGAACCTACATCATTTACAGGATTAACGTCTGCTTCTAATATGCTATGGGTTTTTATTTGAGGCACTGTCAAGAGCGACCAGGCAACTGAATAGATGCAAAGGTGGGATTTGGAGGACATTAACTGCAGCCACATTTATTGAGCACTGGTCATTAGGCATCATTCTGAGCTTTTTCCATGTCTTAGTACATTTAATTCTCACAATGACTCTATGATTAAGGCACCGTCCTTATCCCATCTTACAGAGGAGATAACTGAGGCACAGAGAGGTTATGTGCCTTGCCCAAAGTCACACAGTGAGTAAGGGGTAGAGCCAGGATTCAAATTAAGATAGGCTGCGGAGCCCATGTCTTTTTTAACCATTATGTTTTATAGCTTTTCTAATGACACTGGTTTATGGACAACTAAAACTCCAAGTAATCCCAGGACTTACTCATTTTTACTTTTCTTTCCTGGACCTGGAGCAGACCCTCATGGAATGTTTGCTGGAGGACTGTGGTTCTACGAAAGTCCAGAGCTATATCTACTTTCTAGTAGATGCCTCGTGCTAAGTGCTAGGTTTCTTCCCAATAAACGTCTAAAGTCAAACAGATGTGGGTCCTACCCCCACATCTGTATTAACTATTCTATTTTGGCAACATCATTTAACCTCTCCAAGCCTCCTTTTCCCATCTGCAGTGGAAAGTATAAATAGGAATATTAACAATAATAATTCATGAATGTGAGAATTCCGAGAGGTAGTACACGGTACAATGCCTGCAGGCAGGAGGCCGTCACTAAATCGGATCAGCAGTCATTCCCACCTTGTGGCAAACTGCAGGTGGAACCACTGAGCTATGAGGAAAGGCTCCTTCCTGCCCGACTGGTTCTGAGTCTCAGAGTGGGATTCCCTGCCCTGGGAGCTCAGAAGCTGTCACAGATACAGCCAAGCCCTTAGTCCACACTGCAGGCTGCTGGAGATTGGAGAGACTTTGAGGGTCTCCTCAGCTGAGACCACATCCCGCCATCTTGCCTCCTACCCTTTATAGCCTAGAGAGCAGGGGCAAGGCGTCCTCCCGCTACCAACAGGTTGCAACTGTAAATACCATCATGGCTTGATGTCACCCTTTCATTCTACTTTCAAACCATCTTTTTCTTTCCAAATAACATTATTAAAAAGAAAAAAGAATAACAGACCCTTCAAGTCTTTGGCCTAAGTTTTCCATTTTGTGTTCAGCTTCTTTTTCTTCCTCCTCCTCTTTTGCTTTTTGATCAAGTGTCCCTTCTGTGTCACATCATACATTTGTGGGTGTTACAAAAGATGTTGTTAGGGGTACAACAATTATTCTGAAGTTGAATAAAGCCAGATAAATGACATGATGAAGCTGCAGGTCTCCCGGGAGCAGAGTACTCTCCCCAGCATCTTATAGTAGAAGCTTTCATTGTGTCTTGTGCATCCCAGAGCCTTTGAGTAGGCTCTTGGCTTCTTCCATCTTCAGTCCTCTCTTCCTATTATTTTTATTGTTAAAACTTAATTGATTTAGCTTAAGGTTCACAACAAAATTGAGGAGAAAGTACAGAGATTTCCCACACACATCCTGTC
Source organism: Procyon lotor (assembly GCA_028646535.1). Lineage (NCBI taxonomy): Eukaryota > Metazoa > Chordata > Mammalia > Carnivora > Procyonidae > Procyon > Procyon lotor. The sequence goes on from CM053613.1 coordinate 34,360,646, forward strand.
CCTGCACATATGCAACCTCTCCACTGTCACCATCCCCTACCAGAGTAGCACGTTTGTTACAAAGAATAAGTTCACATGATGCATCATCATCGCCCGAGGTCCACAGTTCACACTGCGGTTCACTCTTGGTGTCTGAGCAAAGCTATGATCACATGATTTGCCATATGGTATCACATAGAGAGTATCTTCACTGTCCTAAAAATCCTCTGTGCTCTGCCCGTTCATCACCCCCCATCCCAACTCCTGGCAACTGCTGACCTTTTTATTGACTTCATAGTTATGTTTTTACCAGAACATCATATAATTGGGATCATACAGTAAAGAATATATTCAGATTGGCTTTTCACTCAGTAATATGCATTCACCCTTGTCTTTTTCTGGGCTAATAATAGCTCATTTCTTTTTAGTGCTGAATAGCACCAACTGTGTGGATGGACCAGTTTATTTATCAACTCATCTATGGAAGGCCACGTTACTTCCAAGATTTGGCAATCGTGAATAAAGCTACTACAGTCATCCATGTGTGAGTTTTTGTGTGGACATGTTTTTAATTCCTTTGGGTAAATACCAAGGTGTATGATTACTGGATTGTATGGTGAGACATATGCTAAGACATACAATTGTATGTTTGGTTTTGTAAGAAAGAGCCAAACTGTCTCATAGAGTGGGACATTTGCATCCCCATTAGCAGTGAATAAAAGTTCCTATTGCTCTAGATCCTTGCCAGAATTGGCTTGTCGGTGTTCCAGATCTGGGCATTCTGATGGGTGTGTAGTAGTATCTCATCGTTGTCTTGATTAATTTTTCTTTACAACATGACACAGAGCATCTTTTCATTTGCTTATTTGCCATCTATAGATCTTCTTGGTGAGGTGTCCATTAGCATTTTGGCCTAATTTCTAACAAGGCTGTTTATTTTCTTATTGTCAAATTCTAAGAGTTCTTTTTATATTTTGGAGACAAGACCTTTACCAAACATGTCTTTCACAGAATTGTCTCCCTGTCTTGGCTTGTCTTCTCATTCTCTTGGCATTGTCTTTTGCAGAGCAGAAGTTTTTGATTTCAATGAAATCGGGCTCATCAATTATTTCTCTCAAGGGTCATGACTTTGATGTTATATCTACAAAATCATCACCACACCCAAAGTCATCGCAATTTTCTCCTATGTTACCTTCTAAGAGTTTTATAGTTTTGTGTTTTACATTTTGGTGTATGATCCATTTTGAGTTTTCATGAAAGATATAAAGTCTGTGTCTACATTCAATTTTTTCTTTCGGTATATGGATGTTCAGTTGTCCCAGGACCATTTGTAGAAAAGACTACCTTTGGTCCACTTTCTCATCTTGGCTCCTTTGTCAAAGATCAGCTGACTATATTTATGGGGGACGTATTTCTGTATTGTCTATTCTGTTTGTGTAATCTGTCTATTCTTTCACCAATACCACACTGTCTTGATGACTACAGCTTTATAGAAAGCTTTGAAGGCAAGTAGTGTCAGTCTTCCAACTTTGGTCTTCAGTATCGTGTGTTATTTACCTTTTGTCACTTGTTGATATTTGCACCAATCGTGCAAAAGCAATGGTAGGTAAAATCGTACCTTGGTATGATCAAGGTAGCAGTACCACACTGTTCTTACACTCATCATATGCTTCATACCTTGGATGAAGCAGTACAAATTATGAACCTAAGTAGTGACCTTTTAGTAGACATCTTTTTTCCATCTTCTGGTGCTAACATGAGAATCACACTTCAGGCACTTCTGCAGTGTGCCTAACTAGGATGGGTGTCAGTTTCAAAAGAAAAATACTTGTGTGATTGTTCCCATTGCCAAGGGAACTCCTTGCTGGAATGCACTTGAGAGAATAATTGACAGAAAAACTATGGTTACCGAGACTGAAGTACCCGGCAGACACTGTCACAAAAACAAAGTGAGCTTGTCACCCCAAACAAAACAACTGACAGTGTTCGTGGCCAATGCTAAAATTTGAGCTCTCAAGCCAATGATGACATCAGAAGTGATCTTAATAGAATTTGCTGCCATACGAGAAAGGATGTCAACACTTAGATAATTTGCACAACTCAGTGAGATATATCAAAAATCTTATTTCTAAAAGTGGAAGCTTGATACAAGCACTCAGAAGAACTTGGGCTGAATCCAAGGCCTGCCATTTCCTTGCTACCTCAGCTCCACTGACTCATGTGAAAATAATGAATTTCCTGTTTCCTCATCTGTAAAGTGGGCATAACAGCTACCTCACAGAATTGCACAAGGACCGAATAAATAATATATAGTAATAAATATTAATGTACAATCATAAGAATATATAAATATATTTATATATTATATTTGGTATAATATAATTGTATATTATATAAATTATATAAAATTATAATTATGTAATCATATATATTACATAAAACTTATTTTATATAAAATTATATAAATATATATAAATATATATAAAAATAATAACAAGGGCTTGGCACGTGGCAAATATCTGTAATAAGTTTGCTATTGTTATGATTATCACCATTATCTTTGTCATCATTTTAGGTGGAAGGACCCTGACATCACCTTTCTCTATAGCATAGGACTTCAGAGCAAAGGTTCTGGGAATAGATATTTTTGAGTTCAGATCCTAGCACCACTTATTAGTTAGTGATCTTGGGCAATAGATTTAATAATACAGTGACAGGTCATGTGATTATTATCAGAAATAAAGGAGATCATGCATGCGAAATGCACAGCTCAGGACGGGACACATTACGTTAACTCATTTAGACTCGTAACAGGAATTCAAGACGTGTTTCTTGAATTATGTAAAATCATACAACAATATGATGATATGGAGCCTTTCAGAAGGATTTATAGATTTTTGTGGTATTTTCGAGCAATCATGTTGGTAAACCAGCTCTCTGGGAAAAAGAGAAAAAGCTCTGAGTTATAACATCATCTAATTTCTGAGATGTAAATACTCCCACCATTGCCAATTTCAAGCTACCAAAATGAGATCCCTGAACGCAGAATTGGAGAGAAATTCTCACAGTTGTCCCTTGCAAGCTGGTATGAGCCAGCTCCAGCAAACCACTACTTTCAAGTGTACTTTTGAAAAGATATCATTTACTGAAGATCCTAGTCGGCAGGAAGTTACACAAGAGCAGAAAAGTCTAGGGAAACTGAGTTTCTGGAGACTTTGGAAATCTCTTTGATTTCTTACTAAATCCCTCAGAACTTGACCCATTCATGCACTTATGAAAACAGTACAACTCTTTACACGGTTTTAATAGTTGGAAAGGTTTTGGGGATGTGAAACCTTATGAATGAAGAATTTGGTCTAAGATGTAATGTAATCTGAAAATATAAGACACATTTTGTATGATTTCATCTGTTTCAGAATAGAACCTTCCTTCCAGTACATTCTGTCCAACTATGAAATTTATTTAAAATCTTTTAGAAAGGAGCAAGCCAAGTTAAAAAAAAAAAAAAAGTCAAAGGCTGCTGGGCAGTTTAACATACTCTGGTTCCAAAAGGGGAAAAAATGAAGCAAGATTATATAATGAGAGTAGAAAAAGCAAGATGAAGGGAAAGCGCCCGTGATAATAGGTCATGTTAGGCGTTATGCATTTCAACATTGGTAACTGAAAAGTCACAGAAGTCGAAGATAAAAATACAAAAGACTCCCAGGCCCACAGACTGCCTGATGCTGTTGCTAAAATATTTAGCCCTCTGTCCATTTCCTGTAAAAAATAAATTAAGTATAAATAAGGAGGTGAGGGAGCCGGTGCATACTCAGCTGTGTTCAGGGCTACGTACTCAGAGAGGGCATGAGAATGGGGCCCGATGCCTTTCCTCTCCTGCGCTCGCTACACAAAACTCTCCTCCATGTTGCTGCAGAGTAAGAAAGAGTCCACAAGCCGGGGCTGGACCAGCTGCTGGAAGTCGGAGTCCTGCAGGCCTTCAGGGCAGACCCCAGCCAGTCTGCGCAGCGCAGCCTGGGGGGAGACAGAAGAGGTGACACAGGTCAGATCAGGCTCTGCTCAGGTGCTTGTGTCCCTTCCACGGCCCCGGGAAGTGCATTTCAGGAAGCGGCTCACGTAGCAGTCACTTTGAGTCAACCATCACCTCAGTCGCCTGACACCTTAGTGACGCGGTCCTTTTGACCATGTGGTGTCATTGGTACCTTGGTCATTACGGTGGGTGTCATGCGACAGCCTTCATGATCTTAATGATGGTCCTGCCATTTGGTTTTTCAGTCAGCTTAGGAACCTCGTTGTTCTAAACATCTGTCATTTTAAAAAATCAGGTCCTCTTGCTGACATATTTAAGTTCAAGATTTGTTCATGCCAGAGACCATAACTATCAGAAGCATCAGTGGCATGCTATCCTTGTTTCCAGGTCCCTAGAATAACCTGAGAACAGCAAGGGCTACTTATTGGTAAGTAAGTGAGGTCACTCAACTTTTGTGAGCAAGGTTCTCACAAAGCATTATGGGATGGGAAAGAGGGAAAAGAAAGAGAAAGGAAGGTCATAAAACTGAAGGAGATGGAGGTTCTGAGCTGGAAAGAGAGGTGCGGGCAGTTGACACCAGTGGCCGGGTCCCCCTGCCCAGGGCATTTCACTCTTCCCTGAGGGCTCTGTCCTGTTTTACGTCCCCATGGCCTTGCTCATGCTTCTGCACGGCATGAAGTCCCTCCCCACTCTCTCTGAGCCAGCAGGTGCATTTATCCTGTGGGCCTGGTCCACCGTCATCTCCTCTGGGAAGCCTCCCCTGATTCCTTGAGGCAGAGACAGACTCTCCCTCCTCTGTGCACCGGGGTCCCTGGGCTGACCTCCACCTACCTTCTCACCCTCGGCTGCAACTGGTTTTGCGGGGTTTGTCTCCCACACTAGACTCTGAGCTCCTCAAAGATAGAGACTCGGTTTTATTTTTCTCTGCATCTATAGCAGGTAGGAATGGGGCTGGCATAGGGCTCAATTTATAATTTATATCTGTGAGGGAAAAAAAAAAACAACGAAATGCTTTCAATGGAGTTCTATTGCTAGCACAACCCGAAACTACGTGTGGGCCGTGCACCTACCAGTCAGCTCAGACAGTGCGTGCTAAGCGCTCAGTGAATTTTCATTCCTTCCCTCTTCTTGGACCTGTACATAGCAGGGAACAAGGCGAGAGCTTAAGGGGTCCCCCTCCCTGCTACTTGGGAAACAAAGAATATATGGAATGGCAAAAGAAGAAAAAAAAAAAAAAAAAGGGCTCCCAACACTTACTGAGTAGCTACACATGGTATTTCATTTAATCCCTACAGGATACTACAGGGTAAGTATCACAATCTTCATTTTGGAAATGAGACCAAGGCTCAGTGAGGGAAAGCGGCCTTGCTGAGACCCCACGGCAGTCCCACTCCAGGGCCCTCATACCCATCCGCACGGGAAGGCTGGTACCAGCCCAGGACAAGGGGTTAGATTGAGCACAAGGCAGGTGGAGGCCTGTTACCGATACCTATTGCTGAGAAATCACCAAGTTGGTGAAAAGAGAAGAAGGCTCAAGTTGGTTGTTGGACAAACAGGTGTCCAAGGGGGATCAACGAGAAGGGACCTTTGTCTCTATGCACGTGAGCAGGGTGAGAAGTGGACTCCAGAAAACTCTCCCTTACTAGTGTGTCCTGCCTCTCCTGGGGTCTGAGTTCCCTAAGAGCTCTGGAGGCTGAACTCCACGGCACTTTCTGATTCCTCTTGACTCCAACTGGGAGAAATAACTCTATTACCCTTGGCTTGTCGCAGAAAAAAACGGAACCTGAGATCTTCAGCAGAGGAGGCTCTGAGGCCACTGATGTGTTTTACATCATCAGTGGGGAAAATAAAGCAAGAGGGAGGGACAAAGAAAAAGAAATGGGGAGAAAATAGACCCATGAGGAGAGAGAACGAGCTAGAAGAAGAAAATAGAGAAAGAAAAAGAGACAACAGAGAAGTGGAATGCAGGGGAAAAGTAAAACAGAGGCAGAGACAAACTGGTGAAAGAAAAGAGATCAGGCACAAGAGGGAGATGGAGAGAGAGAGAGAAATGGTGACAAAGAAAGAGAGAGAGTGCCCTGGAGATGGGGGTAGGAGAGAGGGAGAGAGTGAGGGGAGGGGCAGAGGGAGAGAAGCTCCAGCAGACTCCCTGCTGACCGAGGAGCCCAGAGCAGGGCCAGTCTCACAACCCTGAGATCACGACCTGAGCTGAAATCAAGAGTTGAACGTCTGACCGACTGAGCCACCCAGATGCTCCCTGGCCCATAGTTCTCTTTTTTAGGGAGAGAGAGCAAGGGGAGCAAGAGATGGAGGGAGAGACAGAGAAAGAAAGAGAGAGAAGAGGTGGAAAAAAGGGAGAAGAGGGAAAGGGAATGAACTAGAAACAGACCTGAAAAAACACAAAGGTAAACAGACGCCCTCATCTTCCCAGGGTCCCCAGAAGCGTGCACGGCAGGAACTCAAACCAACTGAGAGCACCCCCTCCTCAGCATCCCAGAGCTCATAGGAACCTTTCCCCATGTGAAGCCTGTCTCTGGGCCCCCACTTCCCTCGGGGGGGCGGTTAACAGCCAGATCCTCCACCCCAGGATCTCCTTCCCAGACAGTGTGAAAACGCCCAAGCATCAGACAAGCCCAGCAGCTCACTGACAGCCGCCTCATTAAGGAAAAATCAATTCTGTTTGCAAGAGGCAATCTGCATGGCCACTTTGCCAGATGTGGGAGACAATAATTGAAATGTCCTCCCTCCACCTGAAGAGAGCCGTTGAAGCCTGGGAGAAGGCATTGGGGAAGGCAGGAGAGGTAGCCTCCAACTCCATCTGCCAGCCCAGCCACCCAGTGGCCCCCAGCGCAGCAGCCAGGGGGCCACACTCAAATGTGGAGCCCCTTCTAGGAGCCAAATCAGCAACACCTGCCATTTCTGGGGCCAGAGGGTGGGAAGAAAAGCCCATCCATCCCTTGGCCAGGCAGGAAACAGTCACCAAACCCAAGGTCCTACGCAGATACCAAGAGCTGGGAAAAGGCGCCAGCCCTAAGAAGGTTCCTGACTAGAGGGGGAGAAACACAAAACCCCACCAGGAGCCGAGGTAGCAAAACCAGGGCCATGAGATAATGGGAGAGAAAATATGGCTGAAAACAAGAAGGTCTGGCCACAACGTCAAGCCCTTTGGTGTCAGGCAGGCCTGTGTTTGAATTCCAAGAGCCTCCCCTTCTAATACCTAGTACTCTGGATCATGCAACCTGCCTCCTACTGAAGAAAACAAAAATCCCAGCCTGCAGGCCCCGGAGCACACTGTGTACTCCCTGACTCTGAGCACAGACGGCTCCCGGGTCACTTCATAGATGAGAGGGAGTCTCGTCTAAACCTTGAAGGGGCTGCCAGCAGAGCAGGACAGCGGGCATCTGCTGAGGACAAGGGCCAAGGTAATGGCAGGGTGGCTCAGGGCACTCTGGCCTGGCTGAGCTGGATGGGGTCTAGAGGCAGCGGGAGGCTTTCGGATCCCAGGGATGTGCTCCAGCCAGACTGCGTAGGGCTGGAGACAGTAGGCCATAGATACAGGGGGCCACGGAAGGGCTCGTGATGGAAGTGTCATGACTGTAAAATTAGGGTTAGCCCAGCAGCCACATGGAGGGTGCATTAGGAAGGGAGGCATTCTCATTAGCATCCCATGACCCACCCTCCAAGAGAGATGTAATTCCCTTTCCACTGGGAAGACCTTCAAGTGATTAAAGATGGTGGCCAAGCCCTTCTGCATGTTTTACTTCAAACTAATAATGAAGATGGACAAGGAACTGTGACAAGCCCACATGCTGCCTGGGACGCTAGGGCTCCCCACTATTGCCTCAGGGCCTCCTAGTGCCAGGCACTTGTGGGCCCCTCGAGTTGTGGAGATGATGGCAGTTGGGGCCAATGATTGTGTTTGCCCCCCATTAACTCTCTCCACTTGACTCTCTAAGCCGGACAGAATTAGGAAGTTCTGTGAACTTGGAGGGAAAAAGTACATCACTCCACTTATTAACCTCCAACTGAAGCTTAGCCTTTCCTTGTGAGTACAGCCACAGACTGTGACGTCACAGCAATTCCTGCGACTCGTGGACCAATAAAAGTCACAGAGGAACTCTGGTTGGAGATACCATCAGATATCATTTATGCTCACTGCTAGTCAAGGTTATGATACTCATTAGACCCACTGCTATCACTTACTTAATGTGTTCATTAAAAGTACATATATTAGTATATCACCTATAAATACTCTAATAATTATTTTAATAGAATTGGTCTCCTTCTTAAGTCTATATATTTTGGTTTATGCATTTAAAACATTATTCTTCGAAGGGATCTAGAAGCTCTACCAGATCACCCGGGGCACCAAACAGTTAAGGTTCTGCATGTACCAGAATCAGAGCCCCCTGAGAGCAGAGGTGTTTGTCTTTTCTTCCCCCACAGCTGTTTCCCCATAGCTTAGAAGTGTGCCTGGCTCATACGATCACTTAGTAAATATTTACTGAATACCATTTACAAGTGCTTAGTGTCCTACTCAATGTCATGCAGCTCATTAATGGCAAGACCAAGACAGCTGTGTCTCACTGCAATGCCCTCCTGTCTCCACGACATACAACGCCTATCAGGAGCTCCCCAAAATGAGATGAGCTTAGTCTAAAAAATGATAGGATGCAGAGGGGGCTTTGCTGTGGAACAGCTCAAAGGCCCTCCAGGCCCATCACTTCCCCCGTGTTCTTTGAGGACCAACCAAGAATTCAGAAGGCACTCCCTTCTGAAAGCCAGATGACCTGTTTATACATTGGCTTCCCTGCCTCTTCATGCTTCCAACTGGAGGCCGCTCTGTTTTGGGATTCAGGACAGCCCCCGCGGGGAGGCATGTAGAAACAAAACATGCATTGCCATATGGTACAGGGGATTCTTTCATGATGGCCTCAAGCGGCAAGGAGAAGTTGGGTGGGGATCTTGTGAGATGCATTTGTTTGGTTCAGGTTGAAGATCCTGGTGAATAACACTCTCTCTCCTGTCCTACTGCCCACAGTCCTATTCCACAAAGGAGGGGGGAGCTACAGAGCGGGAAGGGCGCCAGCAAAGGGGTTCTGTCCAAGAGGATGGAAGGCTTTTCTCCCAACATCCCCTTTAGGACAGGCAGGAGACCTCCATACCCGAGCTCCCATTGCTGCAAGCACCATGGCGCCACTACTAGCTCCCAGCATTTCGCCCGCCAGCCACCCTGCTCTCTATCTGCTATTAAGACTTCAGAACCTCAAAGGTTCATGGTTCCTGAAAGTACAGGGTGGGGAAGTGTTCCCCAGACTCCCATCTTTCACATATATGACCTCATATCATTTTCTTTAGGTTTTTTTTTTAAGATTTATTTGTTTACTTGAGGGGGGGAGGCGCAGGAGCTGGGGGGGCAGAGGGAGAGGAAGACAAGCAGACTCCCCACTGAGCAGGGAGCCTGATGCAGGCTCGATCCCAAGATCCCACGGTCACGACCTGAGCTGAAATCAAGAGTCACACGCTGCACTGACAGAGCCACCCAGGTGCCCGAAGCCTGGGGAGGAAGCCGGGGGACCTTGGAGAACTCACCAGACAGGCCACGAGCACGGCATCACTGCTGTTCCTCTCGGAGGGCGACCTGCAGAGCTCGATGAGGCGGGACATACCTGCATCAGACACACACGGATGTCATGCCCAGGAAGGGGACGGAGGTGGCCAGGCCTGACCCAGAGGCACTCTCTCTCCCTCACATAGCCTTCTGTGTGGGGCCCTGTAGAGGGAGGTGACTCCTGGGCCCCACCAGCTCACCAACCGGCTGGGGAACAGGGGCTGAACCCACCTGGCGGAGCTTGCGGCAGAGACCTGCTCCCTCAGGTCAGGGCCCGCACTGAGCTCGGGAAGACTGCGACAGAACATACGGGGGACCTCGGGGAGAGAACTTCCTGTGTGGGTATTTCTGATTTTGCTGGAACTCTACCGGATGTTTACATCATTCTCAGTGGGACTGCTCAATACCATTTGCCCCCAGTTGCCTATCTCAGTCAGAAAATACATTGCCGCTAAGAGGACAGAAAACTTCTGACTCACGAGGCTAATATTTCCTCAGCCTTTATGGAGGAAAGATAAATAAACGCCTGTGCTTTTCAATGTAAGTGGACTGTTTACAAACTCCAAAAACCCAAAACCAAACAAAAAGCCAACTCGTAAGATGTTAATTAAAAGGGGTACAGACACGTTCTGTATGTTTAGCGTCCAGAAAGTCTTTCTGGAGCCGGAAGCCCAGGCCACTTCATGCCGTTTGCTGGGGACTTGCACGACCGGCAGCAAGACCATGCCTGTCCCCGTGTCCCTACCTGGAGCACCCTTTCTCAACCATCGTGCTGCAATAAGGCCTCAAACTGCAGCCGAAGCCTTACCTCCTTGCTAGAACGTTCCTTGGCCCACCCAGATAAATGTAAACTACCTCCCCTGTGCACCAATGGGGCCGGGACACGCCTTGAACATTGCTCTATGGTATTCAAGTGCACGTTTTCCTTTCCACGTCTGCCACCCTCCAAGGCTGTAAGGCCCCATGGTCAGGACAATGTTACATCAGGGTGACAGGCCCAGTGGCCAGGACGGAGTCAAGCAGGGAGTGGGTGCTCTGATCTGATTACTTCTGTGGGTAAATGTGGAGAACTGAATGCATGAGTGACTTAATGGCTGAATTAATAAATGAATGAAAAGTCAATAAAAGAAGCAACGAATGAGCTCATGAATGAACAAAAGGATGAAGTCACGAGTGAATCAACAAATGAGCGGGTAAGGAAACAAGAGAGGAAGCAGATAACCAAATGAGTGAGTGAAGGATGGAATGGGACAAGTGAATGAAGGAACAGGATTCTAAGTGGGAAGTCTGCAGGGGAGTCACTGTTCCCTCTGACTTTGGGCTCTCTGGGCCCTTCTCCCTCTAGCTTTGGCCCCAGCTTACAAGCTAGAAGAGGGGCTGCATGATGGGCCCCCTTCCCAGCATTTTCTGGCACCTGGAGAGTGTGGCTCACCTCCACCAGGCTTGGCTCTGAGTCATCTGTGGCCCCAGGAAACCAGGGCTGCTCCCCTCCCCACGCCCGTCTCCCCTCCTCCTGCCGCGGACAAAACCACTCACAGCTCAGCCGCACGGCCTCCCGGGCCACTTCAGGGTCTCGGCTGAGCCGGGCCAGGGTCACCGCGGCCTTCTGCTGGACTCGCTCGCAAGCCGCCACCTCGGCAGGGGTTCCAGACCTTGGCTTCTCAGACAGCATGCCCATGATAAGCTGGACCCCTGGGCAGGAGGCAAGAGACAGTTGGCACCTGCCCCAGCAGGGAGCCTCCCCCAGGGCCAGCTGGACGGATGGCTGCAAGAGATGGAGACTTAGGGGGTCTTAACCACCGGAAGGAAGCTGGATGAGGCCATCACTTCTACTCCTTCTGCCCTGAGGATAGCTCTGACTCAACGTACTAAGTCACTATACTTGGAAGGGACATGGGAAGACATCCCTTCTGCTTTTTTAAATGTTATTTCTGAACTTTTATTAAATGCACGACACCGTATTGAATACACAATAAATGCATGATCCCCTAAAACCTCCCGATAGCCTCACAAACTAGATACTAGTATAATTCACTGTGAGACCCAGAGAGAAGGGAAGTCTCTTCTCCAGGGTCGCACCGTCAGTAGCTGGGGAGCCGGTATCAGAACTCAGGTAATGTGGTTATTCGCCAAGCCTCCTTCACCTCGGATCCAGCTGCACCTGAGATCAGTCCAGAGGGGACGGGACCCCAGGGGAGGTGACCTGAACCTGGGCTGGATAAGCAGTAGAGCAAATATTTTAAAGGGAATTCAAGCACGAGAGGAGGGAAGATGGCTGGATTGAGAGATATAGGCCTGAACTGGGTCAGCTGAAAAGTCTTAGCGCCCTCCCCTGAAACCAGATCTGATCGGAAGATGGCCCCACAAGCCCACATCCACACTGACTCCCACCTCCGTACCTCTGCCTCCTAATTTTTCTGCATGGATGTCCTTTTCCCTCTCACACTCCATCTAAATAATTCCCATCCTCCAGGTTGTAGTAAAAGTCCGTCTCCTAGAGGAGGTGTTTCCTACCTGCCCCAGCCCACACGCCCTTCCCTGCACCCAGCAGCACCTGCCAGATTAGAATTTGAACCACATGTGGCCCACGGGTATATTTTACTTCGCTTTGTTGCTCCACACAGTGTCTACAAATTTTTAAAAAAATTTTGCGATTATGAAAACTGGAAGACTTCCATTAAAATTCAGATTTCCATCAAAATCCAGCTTCCAAAACCATTGCCTCCCAACTTCACATTGGGCCCACCTTTCTTCATGACAATTTGCTGAAGCTTATTATAGCCTTGCTATTTTAAATGAGATTGGCTTTGTCCCTGCTGAGCCTACGTCATCCGCTTATATCACCTGTCTGTGTCTACAGGCACCTCAGTTTGTAACCTCTGACCACGGAGCCAGAGGGTTTTTAGAGAGCTGACCCAAGCCCCCACCCATCCCCAATTTCACAGAAGAGCACCCGAGGTCTGGAGAGAGAAAACGGTTTCCCAAGTTCACACAGGAGCCAGTTCCAGTCCAGGAGCTCAGCCACATGCCTCTCTGAATCTTACTTGGACCAAATGTGATTTCTAACTCTCCTAGATCCCGCCAATGCACAGGGGCTATAAGTCACTTAGTTATGGCCCTGAGACTATGCAGTCCTGGGGAGGAGAGAAATGTCTCTTTCTGATGAGCTTCGTAAGTAAATACCCATTCCTCCCTCCTCCAGGCTCAAGGGACCCAGTCCCTCTTACCTCTGCCAGCATACGTGCTAACCTTAGGGCGATGTGCCTCTCTTCCCAACCTCTCCCGGACCACTAAGTGAAACACAGTCCTCGGGCTCCCTATGCCCGCAATGTCCCTAAGACAAGGTCACAACCGTGAATGTCCTGAGGTATGTATGTTATGGCCTGTGGGAACATGAGCAGGGGACACCAAAATGACAACTTCGGGAAGTGCCACGGGCTTAGAAAATTTTACTAACTCCCGGTTAAGGTTGCCAACAAAGAAGCCATTCTCCCAACCCCCACTTTGTACCTGGAATCTGACAAAGAATCAAACAGTTTCTCATATACTAGCAGGTAAACCCCAGAGGGTAAGGATCTGTGTCCATTTCCTCCGTGGAAATAGCTGAAGTAACTAGAACAGTGCTTTGCTCAAATATTTGTTGAATAAATATCAAATGAATGAATATGAATGCATTCACGTGAAAAGTTTTACCAACGTGTAAAATCCAAGTTTCCTTTAAATATATACTTTATAAGTCTTATCTAGAAAAAGATAAGATGCCATGAAATGGGGGCTGTCTAGGAATATCTGAACGGTGTTTCCTATGTCCTGGCCAAGCTCAGTGCCAGAAAAATGGCCTGAAGGTTGGGAGTTACATCTTCGGAGACCAGCCCCCAGTGCTCTGTTCCCTCCCCAACACTCTCTGAGCCAGCTCAGGCCAGCCCCTGTGGAGAAACCTCAAGGGAGATACTGATGTCAGTGGATTGACACGTAAGAGCTTGGGCTGCCCTAGCCTGCCTCCCCATGTAGGGGTGACAGAAGCATGGTCTCTGACTCCCCGGTCTGGCCCCCATCCTCCAGCCTGCACCACCAACACTCACACACAATTCGGCAGGCCAGAGACAACATCGCCAGGCTTCAGGGCCAGCCACGGCAGAGGCTCAAGCATTCCTAGGAGGACTGCCGTTCAAAGCCCAGTCCCCACAAAAGCCTTGTCCTGTTCCGCCCAGGATCCCACTGAGCTCCAGCGGGTGCTGGCTGCCTCACCACCACGGCCCATCCCTCCAGTTCTGCCCCATCAAATGCTCTTCAGCCGAGCCCCATGAGACGGGCACTGTTTCCTGAAAGAGCAGGTGCCCTTGGCCCAGCGGCTCTTCTGTGCCAGGTACTCTTCTAACAAGCTTTCCACTCATCTAACTCATCTTCTAACAAGACATCTACTCATGTCACCCTGTGAGGTAGGTACATTCCCATTTTGCAGACGGAAAAACAAAAGTCATAGAGCTAGTAAATGACAGGGCCAGGATTCAAGCCCAGTCTGTTGCCAGTTTCCCCTGCTGCAATGCCCCTCCCTCAGGTGCACTGTTTTAGGGTCAATTTCACGCTATCTCACCTTATCACTTTGACCCAGTTGGGCTCTCCTTCTAGGACAAAGCTAAGGATTTCTCTACCTCTGCATGCATTTGTTCGGCACAATGCTGGGCATGAAGTGGGTCTCTGACTGCTGACTGAACAAGCCTGTCAATAGGCCAGATGTTCTGATCCCAAACCCATAGGCCTCCGGAGACCCGCCGTCGCTGACCACTTGAACTTAAGACCCTGAGGGCGGAAGGAACAGGCCGCGAATGATACCCCTCAGTCTCTCAGCCTCAGCTGGCTCAGTAAAGTTTTTCATTATTAGCTCAATCACATAAAATTAACACAAAATGATGTCTTTCAATTAGTAATAGGGCAATGGGGGATGGGGAACGTGTGTGTTTGTTAAAACAGCGGGGCGACCTGGGAGAAGGGGGTTTAACAAGAGCAGAAGCAGCTGGCCCTGGGCTCTCAGCTCACTCGTCCTCATTAGCGTCTCGGGTTTCCAACCGGCTGCTAATTGCTCCCTTATTTCCCAGTCACAGGAAGCCCTCGCCATTCTGAGGTCCCAGCTGCGGGGCAACAGACCTGTGCCGTCCTCCTGCAGAAGCAGAGACGGCACAGGGCCTCTGCCCGGCCAGCGAAACCTGGCCCGCCTCACCTGGACTCTGCGGACACACTGGGCACGGGTGGGACCGGGGAGCCAGGGGGATGGCCATGCTCTTGCGGGTGGGGCCCGGGGATCAGGCCTGCCCCGACCTGCTCCCTGACCCTCACCCTCCTCAGGAGCTCCAGTTTTCTGAGGGAGGTCGAATCCAATATGACAGGAACACCCAAAAGTCCAAATGTATCCTCTGGCAGGGAGAGATTTTTCCTCTTTTGGATCATAATGAAATATGTGTCTACTCTTCACCACGCAAGTTAAAATAGCAGCTGCTAACTCCTCGGCTTGGGTCTACTTTACCCCCTGCCCTGCCCTATGTCCTGCATGCCACTGGTGTCATCCAACGTGCTATCTTCTCGGTCAGTGCCTGTCTCCCACGAGAACTGAAGTCTATTGAGAGCAAACAGGCATTTACATATTGTCCCAGCTGTACACACACACACACGCACATATGCTCACATCACTGTGGAGACACACACGCCCACATTTCCATACCGACACACAGGCCTTCACACAAACACAAGGGCACACGGTCCTGGAGAGCCATGTAATCCATGCAAGGCACACACCGCAGAAAAGACATACCATTCTCCTGAACGATGTCGGAGGCACACTGCTCGAGGACAGACATGTTTGCCAAGATGGTCACGATCTGGAAAAGAGAATTGGGAATCTGAGAAGACGGGCACCCTGGAGCCAGGCAGTGCTCTCTACAGAGAGCGGAGCCCGGAGCTACGAAGCTTTCCTTTAGCCCGTGGGCCTTTCCATCCACGTGGTCCATCCTTCCACGGTACGGTCTTCCATCCTCATGG
Source organism: Procyon lotor (assembly GCA_028646535.1). NCBI lineage: Eukaryota > Metazoa > Chordata > Mammalia > Carnivora > Procyonidae > Procyon > Procyon lotor. Next base: position 34,376,299 of record CM053613.1, read on the forward strand.
GCCCCGCCTCCCACATGTATTTCCCCAGTGACTGGTTCCCACTCAGCAGCATGTGTCTCTGGGGTGACCCCCAGGGGCCCCAAGACTCCACCGGAGAGAGCAGTGTGGCCTGAGTGAAGACGGGGGCCCACTTCCTTCCTACAGGGTACACCTATCCCCAGACAGGACTGGCCGACCCCTTGCTAGCTCCCGCCCCGGCTTGGGTTTTGCTCATCCTAGCTTCTTGCCCTGATAGTGAACCCCACTTACTTTCAACCTGAAATTAATGGGTATCAAGGTCATGTTAGAGAACACAAGTAAGATCAAAGGGCAGCATTACACCACAAGTGTCACGTATTGTTTGGAATTTGGTGAGCAAGTTCTTGCCCCGCTGATTTCGCGAGTCTGCAGTCTACAGTCCTTGCCTTGTGCTCATGCCCGAAGCCAGAAGGACAGCGAGTCTGGTGACAATCGCATGGGCTGGGTAGCCAATAGTCCACCCCACCCCGACCCCTTGGCATAGTCAAAGTCGCAGCGAGAACTCACTGCCCAAAGCTGGATTAAGGAATGGGCCACCAAGGGACCGCTTACAGACCCCCAAACTGTAAGGCACCAAAGCACCATAGGAAAATGTTAGAAACTTGGCACCTACTAACTCAGATACCACCCGAGACGCTGCTCCTGACATAAATGGCAAAATGAAGCCCACCCAATACCAGGGAAGCAGACAGCACTCTTGAGTGGTGATTAAAATAAGTGATAAAACAAAATGGAAAACACTTCTCGCTGGTGCAGTCCTATCCCTCTCAAAAGGGTTCTTCGAAGCTTGTGGCACATTAAAAATGGAGGCTGTGTCCCTACCTTTGAGGCAGCTGCTGGCAGTCTACCCAGAACTGTCTACCAAGGACAGTTCAGGCAGCTTAAATTCTGGAACCGGATAACGCACAGTAATGTGATGTTTACCAAGAAAGAGTATTGTCTAGATTTTAATTGGTTCAATATTGGCATGTTTTTCTGCATAAATAAATGCATATAACAAATCTCTTCTTTTACACGGAAAGGAAAAGGTTTGCCGTATTAATAGAATATCTACCCCCACCCCCACTAAACATGTTGAAAAAGGACACGTATGCTTAGGCTGCTGTGTGTCGGCCCTGCAGCTCGGCCCTGCTTAGGGGCCCCGCTGGGACAGGCTGCCAGGGGAGGGACGAGAGAAGACCCCCGAAAGCTCCATCCCACAGACAACTCTGCCCCCCAGGTGTTCTATGAAGGGAGGGAAAAAGGGTGCATCCTTAGAAGCTCTTTTTCCTCCCCTTCTAAGATTGTGAGTGTGTATGGGCTGAGAGGAAGGACTTAGAGGGAAAAATACAGGTCAAAGATACAGTTTAAAAAATGGAAGTTTCCCCAAGAGGCTTAAAGGGCCCAGTCTTATAAGGAAGGAAACGAGAGGCCAAGTCTGGGTCAGGCTGCGGTTCAAGGGCCTTCTACGGGCTGTTAACAGTAACAGGGAGCACAGCCTCTCTTCCCACCACCGGGAGCCAGCCATTCCAAATAAAGACACTTCCTGGACACACAGACCCAAATGGGAAGGTCGGAAGCAAGGAAGGAAGGAAGGAAGGGCTAAATAAAAAAGGAAAAGGAAACCTTTGTCTGCAGCACCAGGTTGATCACACGGCAATTACTAGCTGTGTCGCGGGCCCAGGTAGGTCTTTGTGCCAGACTAATTTAGATCCTGTTAATGAAAATTACTTCCTCTTTGCAGAGCCTGTACCCCATGTGGTTTTCTGAGGTTCAGATGAAGTATTCAATTAAGCACAATTTGAATAAATGCCAATTACGCCCTGCTTTGAGTCCCCCTTCTGAAACACCCTTGCCTGGGCCCTGTGAGGTAGTGGGGAAGGGGAGTCAATACTTCTTGAAGTCAAGTGCCGGGAGGGGATTTTGGGGACAACTGGTTTACCTTGTCGGAGACACGGTGACGATGCTGTCAGGGGACAGAGTGCGAGAGCTAGGCAGACAGTCTCCCCCTGACCCAGGCTGATTCAGTCCTGTCTGATGATTTTCAATTAAGTTCTACTCCTCCCGAGTGAAAGGGCGCTACTCCCTCCGCAGTTAATCGGTGAGTACGGAGGATGTGAGTCCCGAGAGAGGCCCCAGGTGAGAGGTAGTGCAGCTTAGCGGCTAAACACCAGCCTAGTTCCAAATCCCGGCTCTATCATTTCTTTTCCATAGGATCTCGGCCACGTTATTTAGCCTTTCCTTGGTTGATGAAGGTGTGTTAGTTTTCTATTGCTGCTATAACGAATTACCATAGGCTCAGTGCCTTAAAACGACACAATTTTCCCTTGTAGTTCTGAAGGTCAGGAGCCCTCCATGGGTCTCGAGGAGCCAACACCCAGGTACTAGCAATGACACATTCCTTCTGGCGGTTCTAGGGCGGAATCCACGTCCTTGCCCTTCCTGGTTTCTAGAGGCTCCTCGCATTACTTGGCTCTCTGGCACATCACTCTGAATTCTGCTTCCTCACTCAGAGCTCACTTTCTGACGCAGACCCTTCTGCCTCATTCTGTAAGAACCCTTGTGGGAACGTTAGACCCACATCGATAATCCAGGGCAATATTTACCAAGGGTCTTTACCAAGATCCTTAATTTTATCATACTTGCAAAATCCCTTTGACCACATGAGGTAGAACACAGGTTTGGGGGGATTAGGCCTCTCTGGGGGGCGTGTCATTATTTGGTCCACAACAGGAGATAAATGTATAAGATGATTCCTGAGACGGTTACGAGCATTCAATGAGCTAATGTTTTGTCAAGCACCCAAAACTTTTGTTAAATAAAATGAATATAACTTCCTTCTGGGAAACAGAGCCTGAAAGTATCCAGAGCTTGAAAGATTGTGTCAAGGAGTCCCAACCAAGGGATGCCCACTGTTGCCAAATGTGCTATTAATGGGAAATCATTCCTAAAGGGAGGCGAGAGCCCAGAGCAGAAGGAGCCCTTCCCAGCAGAGAACCACCCCCCAAAAAAACTCTGTGCTCATTACTTCTGTGGCATTTTTCCTTTGGGCTCCCGAAGACTGACTACCTTAGAAAAACTGAGGGGAACAGTAAATTGACCCAGCAAATTAGCAGGGCACCTCCCATGTCGCTGATTCAAGAAGAAATGCCCCATGTGGTAAGAAGGAAGTTGGCAAAGCCTTTTGATGTCAGCACACACACAGAGAAAAAGGTTGACTCCATGCTGGCCCAGGGCAGGTGCCCCTGGAACACTTGTCTGCAATTGATCCCAAGGAATGAACCAGGCCTGTCTCACATCCTCAGCAATGCCTGTGATCACACTCTGACTCTATCTCTGTCCCTTTCATTTTCTATATTGTAAACTAGGAGGACCATATCTTATAAAAATCAAGTGAGGATTACCCTGAATAGAAGCAGGTGCACTCACATGATAGAATTTACAGCACAGAAAATCTAAGATGCATTTAATGAAAAGCTATGATTGCTTTTATGCTGTGCAGTAATTAGGACAAAAAGGCCAACATTTCATATGACTGTAATTAGAATTACTCTTTAATTGCTAGATGGAATATTTAGATTTCTACCATCACTGTGTTAACTCTAAAAGCTAGAGCAACAGTGTCAACAGCAGCCAGCAAAATCTCTTTCAGCCTCTAGGGGGAGCCCGGTGCTTCTCTGTCCTGCATCTTCCCTCCTTACTATTCTACAAAAAAACAAAACAAAACAAAAAACAGTCAAGACAAGGACGGTGGTCTGAAGAATGAAGGAATGAAGGGCTCTGAGAGAGGATGGATGTGGTCTCTTTGAACACACTTTCTTCCCCGAGCCCAGGGAGGCAAGGCGGTGCAGGGAAAGGTGCAGCCTCTGCTTCTCTCTACTGAGCCTCACTCCATCTGCTAGGCATGGCCAGGGGCCTGCGAGCTGGGAGCTGGGCAGGCCTGGAGACCACGAGAGCACCTGCCTAGCCCTGAGACAAGCACGCTGCTCCCACTCTCGGGAACTTGGATCTTCTGGGCCCAGCCTGCCCTCCTCAATACCAGAGAGGCAAGACAAGAGGGCTGCGCTGGGATTTGGACTCAGGAGACAGAACCACAAAGGTCCCACCACTGCCTTGGATCCCAGGCTGTTGGGGAACTAGGCCAGAAGATTGTGCCTGGGGATTGCATCAAGGTTGGGGTGTGTACCGCATAGGATAAGAGAAGGGGTAAATGCCAGACCACGGGCTCTGTGCTTAGTTTTCCCTTACTCTAGAAGGGGGCTCCTGAGGCAGGTCAGGACTGGGTGTTGCAATCCTGGTTTACAGTCTTTATCAAAAACCCCTGAGCCACCCCACTTCCCGACGCACACACACGACTTTCATATACCCATACAGAGACTGGAACCCCACGCATTGACTCACCCGTGCTACACTCACCACCCCCACATCACTTCCACGTTGGCCCAATCCTCCTTCCCCAAAGCTGACATTCCCGTCTCAGAGCCATCCCAGTCCCTGGTTCTATCACAGACCCCAGCCCCATTCATCACTGAGTGTCTGCTTTGCTTCTAACTACGCTATGAGCCTTCTGCCATCCAATCATCATAATGACTCAAGGAGGGAGGAAAGAGATTATCCCCATTACACAAATGAAGAAAGCTGTGGCTCAGAGAAGTTAAGTAATTTGTCTAAGGTCACACAGCTAGGAAGTGGCAGAGCCAGGAATTGAAGTCGGGTCTGTCTGAACCCAAAGCCTGTGCTGTTTCTACTATGTCATGTGTCACATAGATATGTCGAAGGGTTTTATACAGTAGAGAGGGCTTTTTCAATGTGAGTCAATTATAATCCCTACTAACTGGCATTTCTGATAATGGACTCCTGATGATGGTAGTCACAGTGAGTTTTCAGAAATGCCACAAAATCCGAACATTCTAAAATACCAATCATGCAATGTGTGTTTTCATGGGAAGTGTAAACCAGTACCCTCCACCTCTCTGAAAGCAATTATTGCTGAAAGGTCATAGAAAGTCACACTCAGTGAAAGCTTCTGTGGTGGCCTAGACCAGATAACTGGGTCCCTGTCACCCTAAGCTGTCACTGCCTTGGGGCAGAGGGGAGATGAAGCAGCCCTTTCCCACCACCCCAGGTCATGGTTGTGGCTGGATTCCCTGGAAAGCTTGGCCCCCAGAGTACACTTCCCGGGAATGAAAGAAAACTCAGGCCACGCAGCTATCTGGTGAGGCAGGGGGTTCTGGATGTGTGACCATGTCCAGCTCCCCCAGATTAGCAGGGGTGGGGGGTGGAGGAGCGCAGACCCAAGGTAGCCCTCAGCCCTGTCTGTACCCCAATGCTGGGTACAAGAGAGGCATGCAATCAAGGCTTGTGTCAGACACATAAAGGGAATTCAGCTTGCTGGGGTGACAGGGGTTCTCGCAGAGATGGCCATGCGGAGGTGGACAAAATAGAGATTCAAAACCCAGGGCCTCTGCACAGCCCTGGCGTCACTGACAGACGCATTACCGGAAGCCTCGAGGCATTTAATTTCCTAAGTGTTTCAGGGGGCGGTGAGCACTTCAGAGCCTAATTCATCTTCCTTGTCTTCATTACAGAGAGCTCTCGGATCACTTTAATCCTCCCTCTGCCACAGGAAAGAGCCATTTGTTTCTTTAATGGGTGCACTTTCACTAGCTAAGTGGTTGCTCTGAGTCACGAAGTAGGTGGGCAGAAGGTGAAGCTGTCCCGAGGTTGTGGGGGGGGGGTGGACGTGCCAGGCCCAGACTTGGGGGGAAGAGGGGTAGGAGGAAAGAAGGGGTGATGTGGGGGGGGGTTGTGTGGCAGGAAAACTCCAGATTCAAAAGGAACTGCCTTCTGCAGTTTGAGTCTGACCACATTCTCTCCTGGCCCTGAGCCCCTTCCTTCCAAGGAATCCACGAGGTTTCAGGAGGGGGCCGGTCACTCCCCAAGATACAAAAGAGATCTCTGCCCCGAGAGCTGCAGGATGTCTGAGCTGGAAGAGACGGTGCCCATTTTACAGTTAAGGAAATATCAGTCTGGAGGTTCCCCATTCAGGGCTGTGTGCCGCACCTTTGTATTCATTCGTTTATTTCATCCTTATTTCAACTTGGTTAAGTTTGTGGTATTCAACCCCCATGGGCAGATGAGGAAAGTGAGGCTCAGAGTGAATCGTCCCCAAGGTACGTGATTAAAATAGCAGAGAAGCTTTTGGCCTGCTGCAAGAGGAGGTGATGCCAGAGAGCTGGAGCCATCAGGGAAGGCTTTCCAGAAGTTTCCGGGGTAAGGGTCTACCAGGGAGCTGTGGCAGCTTTGACCATGTGTTGGGGCTGGGAGAAACAGAGACTGGAGCTAAGAGGCAGACAGGGGCGACTGGGGTTGGAGGCTGGGGGGACCATCAGCTAGGCACCCGGTGGAACTCACAGAGGCCTAACACCACCTGACCCACCACCCCACCCGTCGACAGAGAAATGGGAGGCTGAGTACGGCAGAGGTAGGACAGGATAGAAGTCTATCACCTCGGAGCTCAAGGCTCTGAAAAGCCCCTCAGCCAATGTTTTAGGCCATATTTAGCAGAAAACCCTTTTCCCCCCAAACAAAACTTTGTGTGGAGCTTAAATATACAAAAAGAGACTGAGAAAGGGGTTGAGGCCCTGAATCAAGGCTCTGCTCCAACCTCTATTTTCCAGAGGAAGAGCAGGGAAGAAACTCTCTGCAGGGAACAATGTCAGACTGGGACACAGGATTCTAGAGGAAGTCCAGGGACCTTCCCGTGGTGTCTCTGCCTCCTGGGATGCGCCAGCGTGGGTGGACATAGAGGAGGGCCCTACAGCATCAGGATGGAAAAGTGAGGTAGAGATTGGGCTCACGAAGATGCTCCAAGGGCAACGAGGCACATTGAGAGCATTTTCCTTGACCTAGAGTGTGACTAACAGGATGGACTCTGTGCTGCCCATCCACGTTGTCTCCCCCCGAAAAAACTGCCCTGGCCTCCTGACCTTGTCTTCAAGGCTACAGGCCCTGTGCCTGCTCCCCTCTGAGCTGCTCACCTGATCCCGGGTGTAAGGCGTATCCACCCTCTGTTTGTCGCTGCAAGCTTCCAGGAGGACGCGGATGGCATTCAGCTGCAGAAGCATCTCGCAGGCCATCGTGTCAAAGAAGGTGATGTTGGCAAGGGCCGCAGAAGCCAGCAGGAACACTTCCCCAGACGAGGCCTCTTGGCACAGTTCTGGATAGTGAAGAGGAAGACATCAGCCTCCCTGCCAGTGCGCCCATATCCATTATCTCATTCGGTTCCCACGATAACGCTGGGAGAAGGTCTGGGCAGGTGTTAGAATGCCCATTTTAGAGATAAGGAAAGCAACTGCCAGAGGGGGAAATTTATCTGTCTACATAAGTGGCAGAGCTGGGATTTGAATCCCGGTGCATGCCTTCTATTCACTCCTATATCCTTTTACTCCTTAACCGAGAGAACACTGTGTGTCGGGCTCTGCAGGTGTCTTGGGATGGCACGGTGAATAACACAGATCAGGGCTTTGCCCTTGTTATGTTTACATCCTAGTAGTAGGCGAGAGAAAATGAGCTTTTAAAAAATGAAAAAGATTGTTGCAAATTCTAATGCGAGGGAGAAAATGAACAAGCACGGAGACTGACTATAGGCCCAGCGAGGTACATAAGGAAGGTCCCCCTAGGAAGGCAACAGTGGAGACTTTAAGGAGAAAAGGCGGCAATCATTCTAGGACCAATGAACAGCAGCACGTACAAAGGCCCTGAAGCAGCAAAGAGCTCCCAGTCCATCTGTGTCTCTGGCAATGTACATGGGACTTCTCCTGAATTTGCCTTATGAAAGAAGCTAAAGTTAAAATATAAGGACTCTGGGGGCACCTGGGTGGCTCAGTGGGTTAAGCCTCTGCCTTCAGCCCAGGTCATGATCTCAGGGTCCTGGGATCGAGCCCCACATCGGGCTTTCTGCTCAGCAGGGAGCCTGCTTCCCCCCCCTCCCCCGCCTGCCTCTCTGTCTACTTGTGATCTCTCTCTCTGTCAAATAAAAATAAATAAAATCTTTAAAAAAAAAAATATAAGGACTCTGCCTTTCCAGCTGTCATCAGCAGAGTTTCAGGATTTCCTTCAGTCTCAAGAAAAGGGTCCCATGGCTGTGGAAGATTCCTACACCAAGCCCTGGGATGCCACGGTCTTTCTTTTTGATCCTAGGGGCCATGACCCAAACCTAACCAGAGTCCCCCACTAACCCTCTGCTAGTGATGACTCTGATGGGTCTTTGCAGAGGAAAGAACGTCCTCCAATTCCCGTAATCCTCCACCATTTAACCCATTTCCCCATGGGTTTCACTTGACCCCGAATAGTCTTCTGCCCCAGGAGAAGGTGTGCCAGCACCCACTCCAGCGGACTGAACTTCTGACCCTCAGCTCCAACTTGAGCACCATTCAAGGTGCTGCTTACGTCCAGGTCCTCTTCTACTGATCATACCTCTGTGGAAACATGGGGAGAGAAACCACACTCCAGGAAAATGTGCTTCCGGTTTCTGACATTGAAGCTGGCATCTCTTGTCCCTTTGAATGCAGTTACTGGCCCCTACCTAAACAGGGACAGATTGTCATATAGCTGGCCACCTGCTGTGCGCCTTGCTCTGCACCATAAAATTCCAAGCACCCTTAACATAGGAAAGGTGCACCTCCATCTGCAGGTGTAGAAGCCAAGGCTCGGAGAAGTCAGCAGCAGCAGCAACACGGCCGTTTATTGAGTGTTTACTCGGTGCAAGGCACTGCTATATACCTTTGACCTCCTGAAGCCATTCCACACTCACTGCAATCCAACTTTTTATCAGTTTTATAGCTGGGGAGCTGAGGATTCAAATATGAAGCGATTTTCCCAGAATTGAGGCATTGAGGACTATGGGTCACTGTTACCGTCAAGACTCAAAGGCAAGTCTGTCCAATCTCGGTTCCCATTCTTTCTGTGTCCCAGGCTGCCTCTTGTTGCTGGGCCTCTTTGACTTTGCCCCAGTGGTGCTCCTGCAGATTTAGCTTTCAGTCCTACCAGGGAGGCAATGTCTTCCCCTGGGCAGTGCTGTGCCCCTCAGCCCAGATGGGATCAGCTAAGCAATTCGGCACCTTGATCTAATCCCCTAGGGCAAGGCAGCAGATTTGCCCAGAAATTCAGAATTCTATGATTGCTGTTTTCCAATGACTGCCCCCTCCTCCAATTTGTGGGGAGCCCCTAGGGACAAGCCAACCTCTTCCAGGCCACCTCCCTTTACCCAAAGTTTGGAGTGAGACCACAGGAGTCACTGGCCCACTTTGCTGTAAAGATTTCTTCTAGACCCAAACACCCACACTAATTCTCATCCAGTCACGGTTGCCGCCAACACAGCAATTATTAACACACCCACCTAAGTGCCTTTTAATTTGGGGGCACATTTATTTAAACTACAGTCTGAGTCACCTGGGATGTGTTAGGAAGATTAAATTGAGGATTCCAGTGACTCATTTATAAATGTTTCCAGGGAAGAGAAAGAAATTGGAGGGCTATTTGCCACTAAAGAACAGAGCCCTGGCATCCTGCCCAGAAAAAACATCCTATCTGCTGACTTTCAGAGCATCTTCATCAGGGGGAAAGAAATCAGAGAAGCTCTTCTTCAGGGAGAAATCCAGCCTGGGCTAAGAAGTAGGGATGGAGATATGGCAGCAGGGAAAGCTTGTTTAGACTATATAGATTAGGGGACATTTAGCTATTTTTTTGCTATCTTTTATACACTGGGAGATTTTCAATAAAATTTAGGATTTTTGTCTTATCTTTAAAAATTGGCCTTTCCTACATGGCAGCGATCAACGGGGAGTTTAACAATGACCACCACCTGCCCTTCGTCAATGCACGTGCTTTTCAGTCTTTTCAGTCAGGATTCAAATTTTCTCATTTTCTTCCTCCATCTGGCCTCTTCAACCATTTATGTTTCCTGCCTGGCTCTGGTAGAGGACTGAGCATGAGACTCCTAGCATAAGTGAATCCTCACACCGTTCCATTGCCTTGAGAAGGTTCTTCAACCTCTCTAGGCCTAGGTTTCTTCTCCTATAGCGTGAGCATTGAACTTTCTGGTCTCTTGAGTTTCCTCCAGCCAAGACTTTCAAGAGTTGGCTTCTGGGTTTTCTCAACTTTGAAGAAACGTAGATGTTGGCAAATTGAGGTATCCCAGCTTGGCCTGTGTATGCTGCTGCCCCTGGGCCTTGAATTAGCCACAAAGTCAGGCTAACTGATGGCTCTTCTGTTCAAAGTCCTTGCAGGTCTGAAAATTCTAGAGCTAGAAGGACTCAAGAGAAATGGTTCCAACCTCATGTTTTCTACATCAGGAAAATTGTGAAGGGCCTGCCCAGGATTGCTGGTCAAGAGCTCCTTGTTGAATGGATGGATGAAAAGACAAAGTCCGCACCCGAATGTTCTGACTCCTAATCCAGTTTCGCTGCAGCCCCTGCGTTCGTGCTACTCCGAATCTTCCCAGGCTTGGTTGGATGATTCTAAGAGCAAATGCTGGATTTTCTGATGAGACTAATTTTCATCCAATCAGGACAGTGCAAAGATGGGGATAGAAGTAGAAACACACACCCTTGCCAGCACTTAGAAAAGAAGGATGTGGTTTGCAAAACAAGTTTCCTGAGGATTCATCCAGACAAGTCCCAGCTTCTGCAGTTTTACAAAGGGAAGCTGGAGGAAGAGAGTATTCTAGATCTGAGACTATGATTCCCCAGCCAGGAGTACATAAGTCTGGATGGGGGAAGCCAGAAGAGTCAAGGCTTTCAAAGGCCCCGCGCTGTGGGCCCAGTGGCGGGCGGGCGGGTGGTGGGCTGGCGTGTACCGGTGCCTTCTGAGAAGCTACCTGCCCTGTCGTTGTTGCCACATTGCTTGGCTACAACAGTCTGAAACTTCAGGAACAAAGCCCACCAGAGTCACTCTGGTCAAGGATCTGAACCTCAAAATTCAAGGTCTTCTACATCTCCACAGGACTTGTCCTTGTCTCTACTCTGAAAGGTCCGTTAATCCCAATGTGACCTTAACTCGAAGAGCTTCTCAGAAGGCTACCTGTATTTTAATAGGAGACAACAAGGCTCTTTCCAGCCTCTGATACATGAACAGTGGGATTTCAGCTAGTGCCACATCAGTGCAAGCCACACGGGGTACAGTGAGTGTGGGTGTGTGGTGGAGGGGGGCAGGAAGGCATCCTTGGCCCCCACTGAAGACAACTATGACAAGTCCCACTCGTGTAGCAGTCCCCTCCCACCCAGGGTGACTCACTGACGAGAGCTGTCACGATTTCTTCCATGCTCTCCAGAAAGCTGCCGAGGTGCTGAGTAAAGGGCAGGTGTGGGGACGTGACCTGGGCGACCACAGCTGCAGCCTCAGCCCGCGTGGCCTCTGAGTGGCTATCATCGGTCAGGATGTCGGCCAAGCACAGGACTCCGTCCACCTGCAGGGGGAGAGAGGGCACGGCCCTGCACATCCTGGGAGAATGCCACTGCTCAAGACAGCAAGGAGACAAACACAAGCCCCCCCACAGGGTCCAGCCAGCCCAGGACTCCGTGTGGAGCCAGGGACAACCTGGCGGCAAGGCCCCCAGAAGGACCCCAAGTCTGGCATCTGAGGGCCAATCTTTTGGCTCTACCAGAGATTGGTGACCTCCCAGGGGCTTCTTAGATAGCAGGCACCAAGCCAAGTGCCCAGGGCTAGCCCCTGACCATCCACTGCAGCAAAATACAGTAAAAAGAACAGTCAACTTAGAATTCCCACATCCCCGAGCTCCACCCCTGGCCCCCTCTTACTTGTACCGTATGACTTGGCCGTAGTCACTTAGCCTCTCCGAGACTCTGTATCCCCATCCACCAACAGGGTGTTGGGGGTTAAGGTGATGAAGCAGGTGAAGCGAACCCAGGCAGGATGCTTGCCAAGCGTTGGCTCCCTCCTCCCTTCCTTGGATCAGCTCTAGGTTGAGCTCAACGTCCTTCCCTCCCCATCCCGTCCTGCACCATCCTCCCCCCTAGAAAGACGACTGCTTCCCTAGAGGCTTGCTCCCTCTGCCCAACCAGAGAGGAATGAACCTGGGCGTGGTGGGATGGGAATGCCAGATAAAGGCTTCAGCTTCCCAGTTCTGCCTCCATCAGACTGACTTACTCATGGCACAATAATAGCTTCTACTTCTCGAGGGCTCATCCCTCCAAGCGCAGTACGCATACCGTTTCCTCTTCGTCAGAAGCCTCGGTAGCCAGTATGGTTAGTGTCCCCATTTTACAGGTGAAGAAACTGAGACACAGAAAGGTTCACCGACTTGCCCCAGATCCCAAACTTTAAAACAAGTTGGTTTGGAATTTGAACCCGAACTGTCTAGCCTCAAAGCCCACGGTTTCTATCAGGACATCATATTGCCTCCTGAGAAGTCACGACCCAACTCAGACCTCCGCCTCCATCAAGGGTCAGTAGATGGGGCTTTCTGCAGAAAGGCAGAGGAGGGGCGGTGGGTAGTGACTTATCAGAGCTAGCTCAGCAGGGCACCTGCTGCCCCTCAGATGCCCCAGGACACCAGCCTCCCCAGGGACCCTGTCATCAAGCACCCTGAAGTCCTCCTCCTGTTGGGAGTCGGCAGCAGAGATGAGGCCGGGGAAGAGCCAGGGAGAGGTGAAGTGAGGAGACCCCCAGGCCGATGCTTCCCACACCTGCCGCAGGCCCAGGGCTCCTGTCCCTACACCCTCACTTCCTGCCACTCAGCTCAAGTAGCTCTCCAGAGCTCAGGGCTTCTCTGGACTAATTACCACCACGGACTTCTGGGCTCCCTTAAATGGCTCTGGGGAGCTGTAAGGTCCATTAGCTGTAAAAGCCTTTGGCAATCTCAGACTCAAAAAGAGATGAATGTGGGAACAGGAGCTAGGGGAGCTGTCCGCTGTAAAACTCACCTGGATGTGCCTAATTAAAAAGAACAAATAGCAGCCAGGTGGCACTGGCAGGCCTGGACTCATGCCAGATGTCTGACCAGCAGGCCTTCGGAGAGGGGCCTCCCTCGGGCCCAGGTAAGGAAAGGGGCCTGCTCTGGGCCTGGAAACAGGAAGCAGCCCTCCTGTCAGCCTGCCAACATAAGAAACCTCATAGACCTGTCTGGCTTTTAAGCCTTTCCCCCTTCCAGCGCTATCCATGGTGACCGCTACGGGTCTTGGTTATCTGGTCTCCTCAGTCTGATCTTGGATGCAAATGGAATTGCATTCCTAAACCCCGCTGAGAATGCTGGTCAGACCCACACCAGACCCAAACCTAGTCCCCAGCACATGCTTGGAGATGGGCCACTCTGAACACACCAGAGAGGCCAGGGGTTAATGATCTCTGAGGGCCTGGGCCACCAAGGCCTGGACACCAGGCCTGCTTCCCAACCCAAGATCCTCTTCAGCAAACCCACCAAGTGTGATTTCCCTGAAGTAGAGGTAAGCCAGGGCAGGGTATCCACAAATAACCATTTTACAATGTGATTTCCCATGAGGGAATGTATATACTCACTTAACTCTATATTCTTGCCAACGTTTGGTACTGTCAGATTCTAAAGTTTTGCTAGTTTGGTGGATATGCAAAATTTATATTTTAATATGCATGTCTTCACTTTCTACAATGAAGCTTAGAGCCTTTTCATGTTTCCATTTTACTTTGATTAGGTTTGGTTTTGACTTTCATCTCTGCCATTTAGACTTTCTCTATGAATTGCCTATTCATGTTTTTTGCCCATTTTTCTAATTCAGGCCAATTTCCTGGGCCTTTGGATGATACTGACCTGCCACTCTGCCTGCTGTCAACAAAATGCCACTAGCCCAAGTTGATTTCTGTGTGTATCACCCTTTCAGCAGCTCCAACTGAGCCAGCTCATCACAGTGGAAGGCCTGAAGGGACCACACCACTGGGCTCTAGGCTTCCCAGTGTCTGACTCCATTCCTGTAGCATCAGAACATGCACAGGCTCTGGAGTCACACCTACCTGGGTCTGAATCCTGCTTCTGTATCTTACTAGCTTCACAATCTTTGTACTTACTTTGAGGCTTTATCTATAAGTGGGGGTAAAAATACCCACCTCAGAGGATATTGGAAGTTAACAAAGATAATGCATGTACAGTATCTGCCACATGATGGTGCCATCATCCCTTTTCCACACCTGATGATTGTAGCCATCTCTGGATCTGGAGCCCTGAGTCCTACTCACCTTTCTGTAGGGTCCTCCAGGACTGAGATCCCACTGGGAACCTCAGCCCTTTGGGTTGGGGCCCATAGGTTTTCCTACTCGTTTGGATATCTCAATTCATGCAACCCAGAACTAGAACTTTTAAAAGGGAAGTGACTCCTATTTCGATTCCTGACCAGCACCAATAAGATGAATAACTACAATCCCTTAGAGGAGAATAAAGAGAAAAGTAGAATAATCCCTGCATCTCTTTATAGCTCATCTAACATTAATTGTGCACCTACCCTGTGATGGGCCCTGAACTAGGCACTGGTACAAAGATGAATTGGGATAAAACAGGAGATGCAGAAACAAAGATACACAGAGAAATAAAAGACGAGAGAGAAATCATGTTTAAAAAGGATTTAGGGACTTGTATGGCAGCCTTCCAGTCCCTCTCTTACTTGGCCTCTACATCTTGGTGCTCTCTCCTACCTGGGACTCCATGATACCCCATCTGGGGGGCTCATCTCTTCCCTAGCTAACTACCACTTATCATTTGCTCCTTTAGTCGGCCCTCCTTTGCATCCAGCTAAGGTAGCTTACCCCAGGTTCCCATGGTGGGCCCAGGAGTGGCCCAGCCTGAGACCAGCTTCCTCAAACACTGGTCCCATTTCTGGAAAGTCTCCATCCTCAAACCACCACTTCCCATCCCTGGACATAAACTTAATGATGCCAGCAGAACAATCTAATCAAAGCACTTTCAAATCCCTAAAGAAACTGCTGCTAGAAGCACTTATATGTAATTAGCTTTTACATGGAATGGGATGGGCCTGGGCCCAAGGCCAAGCTTTCCTCATGGGAGAGCATGCAAGTAGTGATGAGGCTAGTATGGCCTGGTCATCACCTGGGCAGCAGGGCTGCTGCATCTGGACACAGAGGAAGCTGGTGAATTCTGAGATTCTCCCTGAGGAGTGGGTGAAGGAACATGAAACCCATGCAGGTGAGGAACCCAAAATATACAGTAAACATCACATCAGATTTATGAGCAACATTCTCCTCCTAGTAATTATTGGAAAAGCATCTCTGGTGGCATTTATGCAAGCATCTAAAGGATACTGACTAGTACATAGAGACCCACCAAATACACAGGTGCTGGGTTGCTATCTTCAAGTTCCATTCTGCATGTTTAGTTTTTAGGGAAAGGCAGAAGGTTGGTTGCTGGGTTGTAACAGTTAAACAGAATCACATGAATGTGGTGGTAACTCAGCCACAGGGGAGGAAGAACAGCTAAAGATCCCCAGATTTCCTCTTTCACCTTTCTGTCCACTCAGACACCTAAAGTCTGCAGGGGAAAAAAAAAAAGGACAAGTAGGGACCACAAACCAGTTTGGCAAGCAAGTCAGTGAGGTAGAGAGAGGTGAGTTATTGCAGGGGAGGGAAATTAGAGATTGAATCACTTTATTTTACTGACAAACAAAAAATAATTTCCCTGTCAGGCAAATGATTTTCCTTAAAGTGGATTGTCAAACAGATGCTCTGAAGTCATTTGGGGGTAGAAGGAGAGGAGTCAAAAGATCAGCAAGAACAAGTTCACTTCCCTTTGAGTTAGGGTTAGCAGGCCTGTGCTAATGTAAAAATATCAAGTTTTCAGCAAAGCACTCCTGGGCACAGCTCAGGTGGGAACTGTACCAAAAGTGCTCCTAGATCAGTGGTTCTTAGCCTGGTTCTCAGATGATTAGAATCATCTGGGAAAGTTTTAAAATACTAATGCCTTGGCTTCACCACCAGAAAATCTGATTTAATTGATCTGGGGTGAAGTCTCAGTATCAATATTTTTAAAGAATCCTCAACTAATTCCATCTGGGATCTTAGGTTGGGCACCCCTGTCCCAGATGTACCTGCAGTCCAGTAGAAGCTGCACAATCATAGGAGAGAGAAAAGTCTGGCTTCACAATTCATCTGTGCTACTGCTGACTTGGTGAAATGAGCAGGTTACTTACTCACCTTCTCTGAGCCTGTTATCTAATCCTTAAAGTGATAATGTTATCATGGTTAATAATAAAATAGTACATAGTAACAACACAGATATCCATTATCACCACTCCTATTTCACATTTTACAATGGCCCTAGCCAACAAAATAAGATAAGAAAAAGAAATACAAAAGTAAAATGATCAGAAAAGAGGAAGAACTTTCATAACTTAAAGATCCCATGATTATGTACACATTCTGAACACAATCCAAATGTGTATAAAATCCAAAAAAGTCTATACACCATTATATTAAAAATTGTATTTTCTGGGTGCCTGGGTGGCTCAGTGGGTTGAAGCCTCTGCCTTCAGCTTGGGTCATGATCTCAGGGTCCTGGAATCGAGCCCCACATCGGGCTCTCTGCTCAGCAGGGAGCCTGCTTCCCCCCTCTCTCTGCCTGCCTCTCTGCCTACTTGTGATCTCTCTCTGTCAAATAAATAAATAAAATCTTTAAAAAAATTGTATTTTCTCTGTATTAGCAACAATTAGAAAATAAGAATTTTAAGATAAGACTTAATTAGCATAAAACAAAAATACTTTTTTTTTTAGGGTTTTTATACTTTTTAAAAATTAACGTATAACGTATTATTGTTTGA